>VXBA01001096.1:0-430111 GCA_013399895.1 Serilophus lunatus | reverse complement strand
CCAAATGTTATGTTCCCAGCTCAGGCCATATTATTTTATTTTCTGCTATCTGGGACATATCTTCAAAAGGAAGTCTGAAATCTATGAAAGAACATCCTGGCTTTTTTGCCCCCCTTCGTCCTCATAAAAAGGAAATTTCTACCTATCAGTAGGTTTCTTAATGGTAGAACTACACCTAGAATAGATTCCACCATGTGTTTTATATGCAACCAATAAAGTGGCTTTTCTAATTATACACCAAATTGATAGGTTATAATAATGGTCTTCTAGAAACCAACAATCTTTCCTTTCCTTTGAATGAAAGTTTTCTCCTTCTATAGGCTTTTTTGCTACTACAAAATTCTCCAAAGTTTCTAAATTCAGCTCCTATATTTCCAATTTACAATGTGAAATGGTCACAAAAGGCACGTGGAGCCTGCAAAGAAAGAGGCTCCCATTCACATGCAGTTGTCCAGCTGCTTCATTTACCCAACCCCTCCTTTCCACAGGATATGTAGGTCAGAGTTCTAATGCAAGTGTTTGAATTTCTAACTTATCATTCACTATTTTAGTTTAAATATGAAGCCACCTTCCATCAGAATTTCAAACATTATTAAAAACTAAACCAATAAAAAGAATTGTCTCTTCCATGCTCTGTGAAGAGGGATCCTCAGCAACCTTTCATCCTATACTACTGCTAAGAAATCAAGGAATATGGACAGATACAAGCTAAAGTTGTTTCTAAAGGGGATCATGAAGCTTAATGAACTAATTTAATGTGCTCTATTATTGATTCAAATCTCAACACTTTCAGCATAGGCAAGGGATTTGTAGACCAAACATAGTTCTGGATGCCAATCTGGAGCAGGAGATGCAAAAAAAAAGAGACAGCATCTGCAACTGGTTTGTAATTGCACATGTAAAGTATGTGACTATTTGTGGTAGGAGGGACTAGACTTAATTTTGAAGTTTCTTTGTTTCTGTATTTTTCATCAGTAACACACAAATACATACTTCAAACATTCAAAGGCTGATTCACCCTTCAGTCTCAGAAACCTCTGGGATTACAAACACATCGTGTTTGTTCTTAACCTTAGCCAGAGCAGAGCTCAGGATTTTCTTCATAGTGAAAGCACAGGAGCAAATTTCACCTGCAGGGAGACTGGTGAAAGAATGCCTATACATCCTAATAATTCGACACATATATCTTCAGTTTAAAAAATAAATATTAAATAAATAGTCCAATTTAGGAATATATAACTACTATGCTTCGTGTTGTAGTAAGGACCTTCTGTACTCCCTTTGTAAGCAGAGAGGATTAAAAGTACAGAATTAGTAAATAAAAAGCTTTCACAAAGGAGGTTTTTGTTGGCTGTTGCTTTATGTTGCTGGTTTCTCCTTAAGAAGGGTCTGTGGAGCGTATGTCAGAAGGATTTCAGTTTCTATCATAGCCCTTACAATCAGATCTGATCTAGCTGAGAATTTCTCACACACGACCTCTCCTGTCTGACAGAAAGTCTCACTGCTCTCAGGCTAAGAGAAAACTCAAACTCATTCCCTAAAAGCTTATACCCAGCTTTAGGCTTCTCTCCTAGTCTGGAGTTCATTAGTTCTTAGTTTTTTTGCCTCCAGGACCATCACTTCATATTACATTGACGAGAGAAAACCAGGAAACTCATACGCATCTCCTTCTGCCACAAGTGAAACAGTGCAGTCCTGCCTGGCATTGCATCCTGTCCCTGCTGCACTGCTTCCTTCATTTCTCTTCTAATGCCTCTGCATGTGCTTTTCTACTCAATATTCTTTTATCACAGGTTCACTTCTGCAAAGTTACAACCCATAACCACCTGCCACTGCTCTTCTGACTCGGCCACAATCCTTTATAACCCCTGTTTTTAGCAAACTCCTGCCTTCCCAGCTGGGCGACGAAAGGAAGAGCTTCACAAATTTCTATTACGTTCTTTTTATCTTTTTCATGAAATGAGGTTTACAGATACAAAGCATTCAAAGAGACTTGAAACCCATGCTATGATGTTCCTAGTTTGTAATGGCAAAGAGAACATGTAAAGGAACAACTGGACTGTCATGGTAGGGCTGGTTCAGGATATTCTCATATAAAGTCAGGGGATGGAATCTGCCTTGTTTTTTCTCCTACCTTTTAACTAGCTTGAGCCAAAAGATGCCATTAAAGATTGAAATGATAAGGAGAAAAAAATTCATTTCCTAACAGCCTGGAACCTAGGACAGTGAATAAGAATATGGATATGGATGTAAATTATTTTTCAAAACAGAGAATAGCAAAGTCTTGAAGCTGAATCTTCCATGTTTCCTAAAAGTAGCCTTAACTCTAGATTATCTGAGAGTTATTTTACATATTTCTAATTAATTCTTTAAACAGACCTGGGGTTTTTCTTCAAGAAGAATAAGAACATGCTTGATTTTTTAAATAAATCTACTTTTACCAAATGTGAAATCTACTTCATATCAACATTATTGTTATCATTGCTGGACCATACATGCTTTAAATGTTTTAACCTCAGGTCACCTTCAGGCTCTGTGTCTTTACCTTCGTTATGTTAGCAAGTACAGTGTGTGTCAATAACTGATTTCAAATATCTTCTTTTATGAAGGATAGTAAAGATATGAAATATCCTTATGCTCCATTTAAAAAGACTTTTGATTTCCAGGAAGTAATTTATATTGTTTCATAGTTTTGTATTTTTTTTCCAACAGAATGTCATACATGTCTTCACAGAGGATAATAAATTACATGTCCTTGGTTCTGTTTAATTTTTAATTTTTATTTTTAATAATATGACTTCTATTCACTCTTAGCTCCATAAATTAACATGAAGTAATAGTTTGATGTGGAAAACAAGAAAATAAGCTAGCCTTTTTTCATTTCTATTCTCATTTCTCTGGGTCCCAGACTGAATTATAAAACTTCTGAATGTCTCATCACCATGATACCATTTCATCTGGGTAAATGCTTCTGAGAACACAGGGACTTTGTTTTTCTTTGGAAAGCCTACAGGTGTAATGATCTTCTTGTTGACTCTGCACCTTGTCTCCATATCTGACTGAAACATTCAGCATTTTGAGAAGAATCCTGAAACCACAAGTATCAGCCTCAAATATTGAAAATATTTTTTCCTTTAACTTTAGGGAAAGATTCCCTTTTCCCGCAAAGTTTGTATTTTCAGCTCCCGGTATAAGAGGAGTGTCACAGAAGGAAGATTTTTTTGAAACTCAGTGATTGACAAAAGTGACATCTTTTTAGACAATTTGTCTACTTTTAAAATGGAAAACTGCTTAAAGATGTTAGAGAATGGCTGACAACAAGAAATAACCAGATGTGAGTGAAAATAGTAATTTTATTTCCCCTGATATATTGCTTCCAATATGAAAACGTTCCAAATTAAGAGGAAAAAACTAAAACCAAAGAGAACTACCTGCATGTTGTTTCCAATTAAAAAGGCTGTGTAGGTAATATGTTTCTGCAGTCCTGAAGGGCAAAGGAGTTCAGAAAGGCGGGATATTCTTCAAGAACCATCCCTGTGTGCCAACAGATGAGCAAGAAGAAAACTGGCCTGGCTGAACGGAGGGTCAGAAGGAGGAACTCCAGGCCTGTCAGCCTGATCTTGGTACCTAGATATTAGTTAAGCCTTTAACATCATTCCCATAGCTTTTGCCTGGAGAAACTGGCTCCTCATGGCTTAAAAAGTTTTGTTCTTCACCTGGATAAAAACTGGCTGATTATGGTAGGGAATGGAATTGCATCCAGATGGGGCTGGGCACTGGTGGTGCTCCCGAGGACTCAGTACTGGGGACAGTTCTACTCAGTTTCTTTATGAATTATCTGGACAGGGGGATTGAGGGCACCCTCAGTTAAGTTGAGAGATGACACCAAGCTAGGTGGGAGTGTTGATGTGCTGGAGAGCAGGAATCTCTGCAGAGGGATGTGGACAGGCTGGATCCACGGGCTGAGGCCAAAGGTGTGAGGGTCAACCAGGTCAGTGCTGGGTCCTGCCCTTGGGTCACAACAACCTCCTGCAGCTCCAGGCTGGGGCAGAGGGGCTGGAAAGCTGGAAGTGGCTCTGGCATTGCTGGTGACAGTGGCTGAACATGAGCCCAGGTGGGCAAGAAGGCCGAGGGCACCTGGGCTGTGCCAGCCATGGTGTGGCAGCAGGATCAGGGTCTGGGGCAGTGCTGGGCCCCTCACTGCAGGAGAGACATTGAGGGGCTGGAGTGTGTCCAGGGAAGGGAATGGAGCACCAGCAGCAGCTGAGGGAGCTGGGGGGGCTCAGCCTGGAGAAGAGGAGGCTCAGAGGGGACCTTCTGGTTCTTTCCAACTCTCTGACAGGAGGGGGGAGCCAGGATTGGGTCAGGCTCTGGTTGGGACAGGACAAGAGGAAATTAATTTAGATTGTGTCAGGAGAGCTTTAATTTGGATACTTTACAAAACTTCTTCACTAAAAGGGTTGTCAGGCACTGGCACAGGCTCCCCAGGGCAGTGGTGGAGACACCACGTCCAGGGGGATTTCAGAGCTGTGTGGATGCAGCGCTTGGGAACGGGGGTTAGTGGAGGTCTTGGAGTTGATGAACTCAAAGGTCTTTTCCAGCTTAAACAACTCCATGGCTCTATTTCCTGTTTGACGGTATGCCTTGCCTCTGGAATTCTTGATAATAATATTCACAGCTCCAGACTGAGGTTTTAGCCAGTGTCCTGTAGAACTTCCAGCTCTCACTGCTTCGGACACTGCTGTCTCCTTGGATCACTTGCTTCCAAGCAGGTTCCAGACAAGTTCTCCTCTCTCTGCAGTTACACACAATCGAACAATTTCTTAGAGCACATCACATTTTCAAGTCAAAGGGAAATTATTCTGGGTCAGAAATAAATCCTAGCAGAGGAAAACTGGCAAAAATGGAAACAAAAAAATGAAAAGCAAAAATGCGAACAAAATTCCAAGGAATGAAGATTGTTTTCCATATAGAAAATCCGCATACTGGAAATACTGGGACTATGTGTAAGTGTCTTATCAGACCGGCATCAAAGGAGAAATATCGATGAGATTCTTGCTTTCCCTTGGGTCTGCAGGTCATGGCAGAGCACAGCTGGGATTGGTGTTTGTGCAAGAGATGCAGCACAGGACCGCTGCTGCTGAGGCTGCTTTTCCTCCTCCTCCCAGTCTGCCTCCAGGGCCTTAGTAACCCATGGTCCCTGGTGCAATTACACCTGATAAATTTGCCCTGCTTATTTATATCTTTGATCTTTCTATAAACAGTCTCTGGACATTTGTTCCTGCTGAGCAGTACTTTGATCCATGAATAAAATCACTGAAAAGTACTAGTGCAGCAAGGTAGAGCTCAACATTTATAAAAGTAAAATCTTGACATAAACTGTTTTTACAAACTTGCATTCCTTTGGGACAGCAGTCATGCTTTGTTTGCTGTTTTTCTAGCAAGTTGTTTTGAGTTAGAACAGAATTGGAAAGGTAATTGTAATGAAAAAAAAGGAGGAGAAGAACAACACAGTTCATTTTCCAAGTAAAAATATCACAGACAAGTGATGAACTAATATTGTGGAGAATCACTCCCCTTTTATTTATTTATGTTATCATTTGCTTTCAAGGCACTTGGGTTTGGACTAATTCAATATGAAGAGAACCATATCCAGCCAATAATTTATAATAAGTTGTACATTATTGGGAATAGATTAAGTAGAAGAACACTCAACCGTCATATATTGTTAAGATATGGTCTTTAAACTTCTGAATACAGTTTCTGAAGAGATTTCCCATTTTACAGAGTGGGAGACGTAGCTGTGTGTTACTGACAATGTGTATCTTATTCTGGAATAAGTCCAGAAGGAACTTGTGAATGTTGTACAACTGTATGTTTTAAATTTCAATCTTTACCTCAAAAGAATAAATCACTTTGGATAAAACTGATATACATATAAGTGTTATTGAAGAAATGTCAAAGGTTAGTGGGAAAGCTATTTAAATGATATGGTTTTTATTATTTTATAGTGATCCCACATTTGTTCACAAGCATTCTGTAAATAGTGGGCTAGCCACAAGAGTTATTACCTATGAGTATTTATTTCATTTTATATGAGGATACTGTACATATATTTTCTTATATTTGCTCTAAAATTGTTGTTATTAAACAAATTTTATAACTTGAAGATGACCAAAAGTTACTGTCATTTACACTCTAAACACAGAAAAGCTTTTCAATTATATCAGATGGATTGGTTCCTGATTCTTCATTTCCAAATCATTTGATTATATTTCTACTTATCATATCACAAATTTCCTTTAATAAAACTAATGAAAGTAAAGGTGTTGCTGAAGAGTCTTTTTGTAACTACTTACAACAGACCTTTAGCAATAATTTGAGTATAGAAATGTGGTTTGGAATAAATGAATTATGGAGTAATAAGTGACCCATAGATCTGGGTCAATTGCTCACATCATATATTTGCAGGGACCGAATGTGTGCCCGTGTACAGTACTGAAGTACTAACATTAAAATTAAAATTAAAAGGTTCAGTTATAAGCTTAGATTTTGCTTATCATAGATCTCACATACACTACCTATGTTCTGCTGGGTATCTACTTAAAACTTCCAGACATTTGGTTCATTGGAAAATCAGGATTAGGAACCATTCTAACAGGTACACTTTCCTCATCAAACTGGGGAATTTTCATATGTCATATAGGAAGAACTGATTTGAGATTGAACTAATGATCACCATCATCTCTCCAGGCCTTAAAATCTATGAACAGATGAAACGAGTGCTATATACAGGTTAATCTTCTGTATTTGGAATTTAAATTTCACTTAGCCTTTGTTAAAGCTCTCTTTGGTCTCTCACAGTCAAAGTTTTGCTCATGTTGTGCTATGAACAAAGTTTCCTTCATTCAAAATTATCTCCAGTCTTTAGGGTTTTTTATTTTTAAAATTCATTCTTCTTTCTACCTACCCAGTAATTTCTCACAGACAGCTAACTCTTCAGACCTTATGGAAAATGTGTTCCTACAACGCAAGAAAATACTAACAGACATAATTAAACGTAAAGAAGCAGCAAAGTGTTTGAGCCTTCTGAATTCCTTGCCATTTTCAAAATACTTCATTCATTGTTTGATATATAGGAATTCAGATGTAGTCAAATATATTTTAATCACATCAATCAAATGAAAATGGGATGAGTTTACTACATATCACAAAGAAGGTTTTATATTAATGTCATAACAATGGTTTGCTAAATGAGTATATGAAGGAGGTGCCACTTGAACCATAGCAGAACTGGAAGTTTGAGAATCAAGTAGCTAAGAATAACACTGCTCCATTTTCAACATACTAAAAGCTTTTTACTCAGTGGGAAACTAAGTTATTAGAAAGGGCAGTCTAAAAATGTACTGCTAGGAGATTTGGGAGTAGTAGTCCTTGAAGTGAAGATTTAGTATTGTAGATTTTACAATTTATCCATTTTTGGTGGTTGTGATGTATGAGTCACAGGGGTAATAAACTTCAAATAGGTTGAAGTAAAGTTAAGTACTTCCCAGTATCTTCTATTAATTATCTGTGGAATAGAAGAAAAGAAATTAATGCAGAGACATAAGCTCATCTTGGAACAAAAGGGGAATACATTCTTATTGTGATGATTTTACTGAGTTTTTTCAGAGAAGGCTCAGTGATCATGCAATATTTGAAATCCATAGATTACTTAAAACATTTCAATTTTTATATTTTTTTTTTCATTTAAATGCGGAATGTGATAAAAAATGGAAGACAGCAGACTAAGAATACTGTAAACAGAATTATTGGAGGTCTTGTGTTCTTCACCGAGCAAAAGCTGCAGGTCAGTCCAGCACAGGCTTACCTGCTGCAGTTGTTCCAAGACTATTTCATGCTCTTTGTTCTTTTAACACGAATCCTTGTGAGAAGACTGTACAGTGAGAGAGAAAATTTGTCACGTATATGATGGCTCTGTGACTTAGCAGGGAGCTGATATGCCATTGCTCAAGGGAATCTCTAAGTCTTTCCCTTGGCTGTTCCAGAGCTGGCTGACCAAAATGATCTGTGTTTATAGTTTGTTATAGAAAGAAAGGGAAAAACAAAGCCTCCATTCTCCACACATTCCAATATCCTTCCTAACTCCTAAAGACTGATTTCTTCATTTTCTGATGATTTGGCACTCTGAAGACTGACAGTATGAGTGGAAGGTTCTTTCCCTAAAGAAGAGAGTTTTCCGTGTGCATAGTAGAAGCAGCAGACACAAACGTGAGAGATTAACTCTGATTTCAGGTGACTTTGGTAGGTGGAATCAAAACTGTATTCAAGATTACAGCCCTTTAATACACAAAGTGCGATATCCACATTTAGATTAATTAAAAAAATACAAACAAATGAAACTAAAAAGAAGAAAACTAAAAGAAAAAAAAAAAGAAAAAAATTAATTCCGCTGTCTTTGTAAAAAATATGGTGTTTGTTTACACAGGTGTTGCCCAGTGAGTATTTAAGGTCCGTTCAAAGTTTGGTATTGTAACTTCTTATTCCTCAACTCACCAGCAGAACTAAAAACTCCAGACCTGTGTCCCTTTGATTTGGACACTGTCCAACACATTAACTTTCGTCTAAAGCTTACAGCTTCTTGGCAACAATAACAGTATTTGCTGCAGTCTTGCACAGACTTCAAGAACTGGTGATAAAATGTATTGGATTTGCGTGACAAGGTTTTGGGTATTGGGCTCTGGGGCTATTGGTGCAGGTTTTCATATTTTCATATTTTCTTTTCTTGGAAAGAGTAAAATCCTTTGCTCTTTACTCTATATGAGGATTCTGATCTTAGTATCCTTTATGAGTATCAAGAATCAATGCATTTGGAAAGCAAACATACGAAGGAAAGTTGACATCATTGATCTTTTCTCACCTGTAAGAGAAAGCACTAAGCCTGACATTGTTTGTGCAACTAGAAAATGTGTCTGATGAATAGCAATTGTCAGACAAAAATAATCAATCCATTATTTGCAGTTCCATGTGCATACTCTCTATTTTAAGCCACACTTGACAGAAAACGAATACAATAATTCCTGATCTGTTTCAGCGAAGGTAGGGGCATTTCTTTAACGAGATCCTACAATGAATGTTAGATAGACTGGTCAAAGTGGAAATGTCCAGGTATAAGATGCGGAAAAAAAATGCTCATGATGTTTTCCCCACCAAGCCCCACCTGAAAGTCAATATGAAGCCTCAGCTGCACCTTGACAGTTTAACACACTCCACACTTTAGGCTCAGCTAAGGGCTCAGACTAGTTTTCATTCTCATTACATTTCCTAGATCAGTCTTCCACATCCCAGCTAATTATCAACATCATCTCTACAGATAATCTTGTCAGAGGAAAACTGTGTCAGAAGATAATCTTTTTAGGAGATAATCTTACCACAGGATCATGTTGCTTCAAGATAATTGCATTACAAGACTCAAGAGCATCAATTCCTGCCAAGAATATGGTAAAATTTCAGAAGTAGTAATATATAGTCTTAAATTTAAAAGGCTTATTAAACTATGTGATATGAGTCAGCAGAGCAATGGAAATCAATGTAGAGCAAAATGTCTCTGCAAAATACCCTATATGAAAATGTTTATGAAAGAGGACTCTAATGAACAGCAATTTTGATAGTGCAGTATATTACAGAAAAATCGTCTTTAGTCCTCTCACTGCAGCTTTTAGTACTTTGTAATAAAAGGTTCTCCTAGGTGAGATTCCACGGGCAACACTTTACACTAGCATTTTCTGTGAGTTAATATTGCACAAGACTATAGTAAATTATAAGCTTCACAGCATCATTCTTAGGTAAGACTAGAGAACGCTTCAGTTTAGGGGTGGATTTAGACTCAATTGGTGTATCACTAATCAGTCACATTAAAAAATTCCCACAAACACTGCAGGTCTTTCAGGTGTTAACAGAGATATAGTAATTTTCAATGCCTTTATCAGTCTGTTAAACTGTAACAGCTCATGAAATAGTAGCAGTGATGTAATTAGAATTTAGGAATTCTGGTCCTAAAGCCCTGTCCATTTTCACATATTCCAGAGCACAGAGCCAACAATCGTAGTTGAACCTTTTTCTAGACAAAAGCTAACTAATTTAGCATTCTTTCTGACTCTGGACCTGTTGCTGCCCTTTTCACCACACATCCCACAGGCTTTTGCCCATTCCATTATCAAGGATATACAATTCAAAAAATTTTTGTTTCTAAAAACATTGAGGGTAGTTTTTTCCCCCCTACCTTGGCACTGTGTCTATATGAGCAACAACTAATTTCTGAAACAAGTGCAGCAAAGTTAGAAATGGCAATATTCATTTGTATTAAAACAAAATGATCCTACTCAAAAGCTACACCCTTGGACTGCTCAGTATTCCTTCTGCAGGTACCCTCCTAAACCAGTGAGGATTGTGGCACTGCTCTGGAAATCCTCCCCTTGTTTGATGAGACACTTTATTCTGGCCAACTAGTCAGTATTAGTTCTCTCACACCAGGAAGGAATGTCAGATTGTTGTCAAGAATGTGCTGCACTGTGTGCACCTTCACAGCAAATCTGAGTCCAGCTTTTAATGGTTTTCCTGTTCTCCCAGTTTTATTGAGCAATGTTTTGCGTTGGCTGCAATTATTTGTATGGGTGGTTAAAAAAAACAGCATTATCCTTCTTTGTTTTAACCAGTTTGTACTGTGTCCTAACCTTTGTTCCAGCCAGGCAGCAGCAGGCATGTCCTGGTGAGCCTTTACTAATTGATGTCTCTGTTTGCACCCCAGCCTTCACCTGGCCCATGCCAGCTGCCTACTTTCAATTTATTTGGTGATATTCTTTATTCTTTTCCCTCCTGACCTTCATGACCCTATTTGTGCTACTGCAAAAAGAAGGAAGATTGTCTAACATCCATGAATCACCTCAATTGATATTTCCAGGGCATACACTGTTTAAAACTTCAGCCTTCAGGATTCCCTATCTTTCTTCTGTCTTTCTCTTGCCACAGGGAAAACGCCAGTTTATTAAATAACCCATAACTGATGTCATTTATTGTTCTTGAATTATGCAGAGCATTCCTGCATAATGTTACCAACTTTTATCACATCTTCCAACTTTTATTATGAGTAAGATTCTGCACCAAACAGCTTTTAACATCAATCTGGGAGAAAAAATAGTGCCATCTGCATCTTAAATAACTGCAATCACAAACCTCAAATACACTAATGAAGATCTGAAAGTCAGAACATCTTTTGCACTTATTGGAAAACCTCGGAAAGCCACTGTCTTCAAAGTAGGGTTAGCATGTTTTAGCTATTGCGTAAATAGAATTACATTCCTGTTTTAAAAATTAACCTTGAAGAAGAAGGTAAGATCAGTTTAAGAAACACATTGAAACTCCATCTTGAGTCTTCATTCTGTTTATTTCAAGTTCAGATCTGTTTTTGAAGGAAGCAGGTTTTGCTTTTTGCTAAACAGTACGACTTTCCTCTGTAAAATATCGGTCTCTAATTAAATGCAAAGACAGTAACACAACTACATTACTGTCCTCCGGTGTTTTTAATATGAGTTCATTTAATCTGCAGTTCAATACTGAAATTTGGCATTGCCAACTGACTGCTTCTGTGCATGATTAGCTGCCATTAGTCAGACTTCCTTTCCTGCATCAATAATTTATCAATAATGTTTATATACCTATTTAAAGACACTTGGAACATATTTCTGTGCCATACCCAGATATGGGTGTTGATATGTTTTGATATATAACAAAATATTTTTATTTTTAATGGGTTGGAGCTTTTAGTAATCTCAGAAAGGAGAGAGCCTGTGTCAAAGCCCTTGCTCTGGAGAATCCTGAAGATGAAGAGTACAAAGCACTCTCAGCTTGCAGTTGGAGTTTCAGACATCCCAGTACTCTGCAGATCAAAACTAATGAAAACTTAGATTCTCCAGTTAAAAACCGAAACTTTCTAATAAGTCTTTTCTCTGTCCTTCAAAACACAGTGCCCAAAAAACCATAAGTCTTTTGGGCAGTGTCCTTTTTGTCATGTTCCCTTTCACATGGAACAGGCTTCTACCGATATCTTCTCCCTGTTGTTATATAACAATATTTTTCCATTTGTCTAAATTCTACTTTCTATTTTTGTGTGATACATTAGAGCACAGGTGATTCCTAGAGTTATTCCTACTGGGGTCTTTATAGGCCAATAGCAATGAAAAAGTTGTATTTACAGGAAACAAAACATGCTCTGAATTTTGGTTCAATCTTCTGTGTGTTGTTCATCAGTGTATACAGTACTTTCAGACACAAAAAGAGGAGCTCTGAATCTGCATTTATTTACTGGAACATGTAGTGTCCATTACATTCCTATAGCTTTACTGTCTTTTCCAAACACACCTTTTTAACTTTTATGCATGTTAACCAATTTAAATGCGAAGTTGTGAAATGTCGAATAGGAAATATTGTAATTAAAAGTTTGTTGTGACAACTCTGACACACTGAAAACTTGAAGAATTAAGGTGTTAAAATCATAGCACTTGGAGCTATTTAACAAAATTTTCAAGATCACAACTCTGCTTTTCAAAATCTTTAAGTGTTTATTAACTTAAGTAGATTTCATAGAATTTCTTTGATCACATTTTTTACAATAAAGCTTTAGCAAAGCATGCATCCTAATTGTTTATTTACACAATATTAATATTCAGGCAGAAGGATCATGGAAGCACAGTTAATTAAATACAAATTAATGTGGTGGAATATTTAATTATCTAGTCTACACCTCACAACTAATGATTATGTAAATGCCTTGCATTTAATCTTGTTCCCAGGAAATTAACTTAATGGCCTTCAACAAATGAACATTTTGTATGCATTGCAGGACACTTTATCTAAATTTTAACAGCATGGTATTAGTTTCAGATAATAACATGATTACATAATTTAAAATGTAAATGTATACAATACTTTTGTTTTCTTGATTTCACCTCAGAATTCAGAATGAAATATAAGACCATTTACAGGATTGTAGTTCTGAAGTTCTGTGGATTAAGTTTTGGCCAACATCTAGTTTTCCAGTATTGCTTTCAGCACATTTGCAGTTCTCCCTTTCTCTCAAACACCCAGCCTGTTCCTACAGAGGACTGGAATTCTGGCTCTTCCAGCCACAGAATATGAACCATAGAGATATAAAAGATACAGGAAAATATCTTACTGTACCAGAGAACTCCTGCTAAATTGCCCAAACCCGAGTCCAGTAATGAATATTAAAAGTTATCCATACCACAGACTTTGCTCAGTCGAAAAGGTCTGTACTTTTCTGTAAATAAGAAAAGTTCATATGTATGATTCTGGTAGATAGTTAAGGCAGTATTTACTAGCTAATTTACTAACTAAACTAATTTACTAACTAAACTACTTTACTAACTAAAAATCTTCTTTAAAAATAAACATTTATAAAAATGGACAGTACAAGGCAGTCTTTTCAACATCCTGGTTTTTTACTTTTAGACATATTAGGAAATCCTACATGTTTTAACCTTAGAACCAACAATACTTCAGAGTTGTCTCAAAATGAGATTATATAACTACAAGAAGTATCCTTAACTTTCACTAGAGTACATTCCAGATATAGTGCCTAGAAAAAGAGGTCTTCTGCTACTAACCAGTGTGATTAATAAGCTCTCCAATCCAGGATTAATCTAGAAGAGCTATGTTTCTCAAACAAAGAAGGAGGGTTATTTGGGTCTTATGCAGAGCCTAAAAAGCGACTGATGATTATTACTTATTTTTCTGTAGGCTGGGCATGCCTGTTCAGACTGTCAAACACAGCTCATGCCTGATATTTTTGCTTTTGCAGAATGATTACTGCTGGAAAAAACTGAAGTCTTATTCAAAGCCAATTGGAAATGACCAGAAATCAAGTCAAAGGAATGATAATGAGATCTCGTGATACATTTTATACCTTCAGAGCATTTTACATATTTTACAAAGGCAACACAACACTAAGTTATACAGCCAGGTAAATCTTACCAAGTGAGAGTAAGTGGTATTTAGAAAAAAATGAGAAACTATTCAAAGAATAGTTTCAGTCAAAAGTATTAAATGAAAGCTTTCCAAATTTATTATGTCATTTTGATATTATTTAAATTAAGTGTTTCCTTTGTGAAATAAGGAAGAGCAAGAAGTCTTAAGAAGATAGAATCTCTGTTCCATTTAAAATGAATGAAACAAAAAGAAATCCCTAACTCTGACCAAGTACACTCATATGAATTATACATTTGCTTATCCACAGTGCTGTATTTGCTAATCGTCACTGTAATTACACTCAGGAAAAAAGGCAGAGAAATTTCATAAGAAAAAAAAAGAAAGTCTTTGAGTCATTTATCCATCCTGAGTTCGAGAGGAAGAGATATTAATTTTAAGACATTCAGCCTAAATAAAAAAAGACACAAGAAGGCTGTTATAAAGAAGAAATTCTACCCAAAAGTCTGTTTTGCTCTGCATTTCTAATGTGGACCTGTATGTTGAGCAAGTCTTTGGAATTTCCTTCATAGTATAACTGAGCAGGTTAATTCTGGCAGCCCGTAACTGGACTTCATAAAGGGGTTTCAGAAGATCAGGAGCAGCAGAACCAGTGTTTGAGAAATGAAGCAGCAATTGCACTTCTGGTTGGAGCCTGGTGCAGCTGCCTCCATTATGCTGCAAGAGAGGAGCAAAGGACAGCCTCTGCACACCCCAAATCTCAGCTTGGTCTGTGAATTGAGTGAAATTTAGTGTTAGTTGGGGTGATATCTATCACAGAGCTACAGCCAGGCAGCCAATTCATAAACCAAGGCGTGTTCGTTGCCCTGGAATTCACTGCTTTATTTCACACATTCATGTAGATAACTATAAGGTCCCTTGAGAATGTCAAATAAAGCAAAGGAAGCAAAGGAAACTAAAAAAGGAAAGGAAAGAACTGCACTTATATACTAGTATAAGCTATATAATATATGTGCAATTAGATAACTCAGCACAAAACAGGTCCTTTGAACTCTAAGACACTTTGCATCTGAATTCTTGGATGCTCAAAGTATCTTTCCCAGTATTAAAGCACAGCACATGTAAAAATGTTTTGTGTTTTAGATTCATAAAAGGTACATATTAATTGTCATTCACTCATCATAACCGTCATCCAGAAAGCAGTTGAATAATCACAGGGAAATGCACCAGTAAAAGTGAGTTAATCAGATTAAAATTAATTAGTTGACACTGTATCCTTTGTTTAGTGTGATCTTCTACGGTCTTCATCTGCAGGGTTATATTCACGTCTCTCAAGTAGGTTTTTTCCTCTGCAAAGAAAACGAGTGATGCTATCCTTGGTATGTAAAGTTAAGAATATGACATGGGGTTTATTGTATCTCCCATTTTTTTTGCTGCTTCCTTCCAGTTCATCCAGCTTTCATTGTGACAAAGTCCTCTGGTTTATGTTTCTTTTCCTGTTGCTTATTATTCTAATTGTCCATTATAAATATTTAATTTATTCTTTTTCAGGGTGAGAAATAGGTAAATTAGAGATGTAAACCTGCAAGGAGATGGGAAATTCTTGGAGAAGTCTCAATAATTACACAGAACACCCAATATCTTCTTGGATCAGTTTTCAGTTGAGTGGAAAAACTATTTTTGCATATTATTTCAAAACGGCTTAATTCAACTCTCGTTTAAGTAAATGTGAAATTTACCACTGAGTTTAAATGGCAAATCCTTAACATTTTACACCCTTGAGGATTATACCAGTTAAGCACCTACCTAGACAAAACCAGTCAAATGAGGATTCCAAGAGCTACACTGTAGTCCTGTCACCTTACAGCCCCTCTCTCTACCAGGGAGAACATTAATAGCAGACCACACTGAGCTCACAGTCAGAAACAAATGAGTTGATCTAAAACTGGAAGTAGTTTAATGGACCTTTGAATAAAATGAGTTTTCCCATTGGGATATGATGTCATAAACCTTTACCATGTGTAGAAACCAAAAATACAATGAAATAATATAGACCTCCATACTCTATAAAATACTTGTTAAACTATAGTTGAATTCCCTTTTCAAGCAGGCTTTAGAAACTTTCCATGCCTCTATTAGACTAATGTATTCTTCAGAACAGCCCCCATTTATGTTGAACATTCCACTCCATTTCTTTTTCCTTCGTCTCTGCTGTCTTCCCCTTAAAACACTTCTTGATCTCCTTTCCCAGACCTTCACCCTACCCTTCTTTTTATATTAATTCAGAGGAAAAAAAAATAAAAAAGAGAATTAAGAAAGCAGCTGCCATAAAGATTTTGGGGAAGGTATGTGAAGAAGGAGTTCTTAGGGTAAAATGTTGGGGAGGGCAGTAAGAGGATTAATTAAGACTCTGCAGCCTCTTCTCTGCAGCCTCTTTCCTGCTTCCAGGCTCCCTCTGAATCAAGATGACTGTCTACATTAGCACATTTAGGAGAAATTAATTTCCTCTAACTGAAAGGGCACAGGAGAGCAATGAAGTTCCCATCATACCTGGTTACCTTTGACATCTCAAGACTAAAGGATCCAGCTGTTTTCAGCTAAACCAGCTAAGGGCTGACTTGGACATCAGATCAGAACTCCCCCTGTGGTATTCACTCTGAGACTCACAGAGTTCTGCCTTTAGCTGGAGTGGGTATTTTTCTTTGCTGAATGGCATAGGTGCACATTTTGTTCTCTCTCCTGCTTCCCATTCTTACAATATGGGCTTTCTTTTCATGGCATCTTTAGAAACCAGATTAAATAGGATTTAGCCCAGAATCACCAACATCTCTTCTTCAAATAGTTCGGCTTCACAGTCATAAAATAGCCACTACTCCTTGGATTATGGCAGCACATTCTTGAGTCCATGTAATCTTAAAACATACATTGCAGGGCTCTAATTTTCAATGACTGTCAGGGACCTGTTTATATTTATGTGGTGTGTTGACATTTCAGATGTCCTGCAAAGACTTTTACATTGATTTGGAGAGAACAGCTCACAATTTAAGAAACTTGGGGTATGAAAAATCATTGCAGCATATCCCCACCGCAATTTGCAGATAGGAGGCAAATATAATTCTATATTGCCAAATAGACTTTTACATTTTTGTGAATAAATTGTAACCCAGTCTATTCAAAAGTGTTCTGCCTTTGTGTCAATCCAGTCCTGTCAGAAATATTGGCAAATACCAAGAGTATTTAAAAGCAACGGAATTAGGTCAGTGCTGAGCACCTTTGCAGATCTCTATTAAATCAGCACCTCAGATTCTACATAGTCAAAGAACCATAGCATCAAATTTCAAAGGTGATAGCCTTTCTATCCTTTATGGCTTTTTTCCTGCTTAGGAAATTTTCATAAAGAAATGACTGCTAAAATGGAAAAAATCAGCTGAATATTTGTACATTTTTTCTGCTACTAGGTTTTCCCTTTTAATTTCTTTATTAGAGAAGCAATTGTAATACTTGAGCAGTCAGTGAGTTCACTTTATTAACAGTTCAAACATAATGTGAAGCCAATATATTTATTGTTAGCTATTAACCTTCTGCAAATTTAAGCTGTATTTTGCTCACTTAATTAGGTAAACTACATTGTTTTTCTTGTACTAGTTCCTCTTTTTAATATGAAAGCAATAAAAGCACCATAGGGTGCACTGTATTTTTAAAAATGTATTAGAGTATATATTTTTCTATGAATTGTAAATTGTTTAGAACTTTTTTCACCTTCACTATTCTTAGGCTTCACAGTAAAATATGTGATCCCTTATGCAACCTTATTGAAAAGTGACTGCACCCAGCCTGTAACTAATTAATTATGAACATAATCTATTCTGGTGACAGTTATTTTTTAACAAAGCTTTATAATGCAAATCATGGCATTTACATTTCTATTCAAGGGACATCTACATTTAAACTCTCACACAGGATATTACCTTAGAATCAATTCACTACTTTCTTCTTTCTTTTTTTCACCTTCTACTCTCTCCTTTGCAGTTCTCATTTTCTTTTGAAATGGAACAAAACATTGTTAATTCAGCTCAAGCCATTCTCCTCTTCATGGTATTTTCCTCCGTTACTCTCATTCCAGACTGAGTAGATCAAGCTATTGAATGTAAAGCCAGAGAGCATTTCACTATACATGAAATGAAGGAAGATCATGCTGGGACAGTCACCTTCAACATCATGCATTCAGTCTAAATTTACAGTAATAGACTCATACTCGGAGAACACTTGCTGTGTTTGTTTGCAAACTAGTATGCAGTACTTACAAGTCTGTGGTTTTATTGACATATTCCTTTCCTTTCCTGTGGTTTTTAATTGAAACCCCCACTGCTCAGCCTAGCTCCTGGAAGTCAGGGAACAGAAGTTTTGCGTTTAGTTTAGCATTTAGACAAGATGAACGCATACAGCAAAGTTGTGCTGGTCGATTATGAAATGCATAGTTCAGGGCTATTGGAGTTTTGGTTTTGATTAAGTAAGACTCATGACATGTGTATGGAATTAGCACCATGAAATCATATCACAGAATCACAGAATCACAGAATCACAGAATCACAGAATCACAGAATGTGCTGGGTTGGAATGGACCCCACAAGGATTGAGTGTAACTCCTGATGGTGCACAGGCCCATCCCCAACAGTGCCCCCACATCCCTGAGAGGATCATCCCACCCCTCCTGCAGCTCTGGCAGCCTTGGGGCTGTGCCCACTGCCCTGGGGAGCCTGGGCAGTGCCCAACCCCCCTCTGGGCAAAGGAGAGCCTTGGCCTGAGATCCCCCCTGCCCCTGCCCTGACACAGCTCCAGCCCATTCCCTGGGCTCCTGGCCCTGGGCCCCACAGAGCAGAGCTCAGGCCCTGCCCCTCCTCTTCCTTTTATATGATGAAGAAAATGTCTTAATGTATAGGTCAACAGTCATTTTAATATCACTGGGATAATTGGAAAAATATTTTCTAGGAAGTGTTTACTTCCTGCTGCTTCATATACACTGCAGACTGTGTATCCAACCTGTTCAGTTCACGGATCTTTGAGATATGACTTGGCCAGCCAAAGCTGAGTTTTCACTCCAGTCACTGTTTGGATGAGCTGAGGGTAAGCGAAGAATCACCCTGTGTATCATAAAGCAGGTATCAATTCTTTAAAGAATGACAGTGTTGTGCACCAATGTGCACTGAAATAATACTAATTTAGGTAACAACAGAGTAAAAAAAGCATGCGTAAAACTGATGTGAACTGATATACAAAAGTCATATAAATCTAAAATCATATTTCGAGGCCCAGGCATGTCCAGAAATAATGATTTAAACCACCTGTGATTCCTGAGGACTTTCCCCATATATGTCTTGTCCTTAAAGTATTTCCATTGCAAAACCTGGGTGTGCTGAAGCAGATCTGCCAGCTGTAGGAACAGTTTCCACTGCCAATGACAAAGCAAGCATGTATTGTTCTTGTCATACTGCAGAAGCCACGAACTCCTTCAGCTGCTATTCTACACAAAGACTGTGCCTCACTTGTCATTCTAACAAGGTCAGCCTGGATATCCTTTAGCGAATTTGTTACTGCCCTGTATAATTAAATCAACATCTCCTTGTGTCTTATATGTTGAACAAAACCACCTCATTCCACCCAGATAACACATTAATTCAGTAGACTATATGACCCATCTTATTTTTTCTTAAATGAATGGATTTGCTTCCTTGTATTCCAATAAGAATTGAACCAACTTGCGTTGGATGCAGATGGGAAAAAGACTCTTTCAAGAATTCCTCGTGTTGCATTAACACCCTTCAACTTCAGTAAAGTCTTTGCAGCACAGAAGTTCTGCATGAAAAAAACCAACCACTACCAGCATTTGTCAAATTAATGTCTGTTAATGAAAAACGTAAAAGAATCCATGTTCCTCAGTTGTAAATAAGAGAGAAAAGAGAAGTGTGAAAATAACTCTGCTAGAGAAACAATGAAATATTAATAAACTTGTGTAGGAAGCCTTACTAGGTGAGGAATTGGACAAATACATCACTTGCTTTCTTTCTCCTCCCACAGGAACATGCCTACATGAATTGGTATTGACCTATGAGGTAAGAAACACAACAAAAAAAATACACAACAAGCAACCTACAATTTTAGACTCCAGTTCATGCCACAGACCACTGCACAATCAAGGAGCTTATGTGCATAGTAACATGACAATGAAAAACCTCCTATTTATTTGTATAAAGCCTGGAAATCAGGTATCCTCCATCCTGAAAAACCTTGTCATTCCTTTCTTTATTTTGTTCTCACGATTTTAATCATAACTGAAGAACTGGAATGGCCAGATATGAAAAGAAATAAGTGATTATATAAGATTACCAAAATATACTTTAAATATATGGACTTTTTAACAAGTAAATTGTTGATTTTTTTTTTCCATATGAAACATATGACTAAATGTGTGTTTACTGTATGTGTGCTGTGGTGTGCACATGCACTCTGAACCCTTTTCGTGGACCAAGAATTAAATACTTGAGAAGCAATTATTGATTATTTGGGCAAAAAGCATCCTCTTTAGGAGAACTTATCATTGCAGCCTTAGTTAGCAGGCTTAGTTCCACTGCTCACTTGTTACAGGTAAATATTGACTTTAAAAGCAGATTACAAAGATAACCAGGTTCTTTTGGTTTTCTACATGCCAAAGCTGGAAGGTATAAAATTACCGTCTTGTTTGAAGCTCTTTCAAACTGAAATGGTAATCCACTGATTTTACCAGTGGGATGCCAGAATATTTGAGAATTTGCAAATATCCCTGTCAATATTGCTCATTATGCAAGAAGTAAACTATAACAAAATGACATTGTAAGACAGTGTGCAGCTCCTTTGAGGGATAAGTAGGAAACTGTTGCCAAGAGTCCATTGAATTTCCAATGTGTGAAGGACTGCCAGCTGGCTGCCCACAACAGAGTAAGACAATAAACCTATATTTTCTGCCTATCACTACAAGAGCAGCCATTTGGCTTAAGCCCATCCAAAATCAAATATCCAGCTGGGAGATAGTTCCCATTTGTCCCTTGAAGGGTTAAGGAGGGTGTGCAAAAGGTAAAACTACTATTAGGTTATTATTGCATGAAAGAATTTCTTTGACTAGAGAGCAGCAGGGAGAAAAATCTTTTATTGCATTCTGAATAGTCACCTGGCAGGCAGGTATGTGGTGGCCAATAGGATCTGAAAGACAGCAAATGCAATAAAGGACTATTTTTCAGACTCTGGAGCTGGTATTCTGGTGTATTTGCTGCATTGTTGCATTATTATACAGACAAGGACGGGAGGGATAAGAGAGCACAGTCTTAAGATGAGCCAGGAGAGGTTTACGTTGGACATTAGGAGGAAATTCTTTCCAGAGAGAGAGATTGGTCATTGGAATGGGCTGCCCAGGGAGGGGGTGGAGTCACTGTCCCTGGGGGTGTTTACGAAGAGACTGGATGTGGCACTGAGTGCCAGTGTCTAGCTGAGAAGTTGATGTTGGGGCAAAGGTTAGACTTGATGATCTCAGAGATCTTTTCCAACCTAGCTGATTCTGTGATTCTGTGAAAAGTTTTTTGTTAGCAAGACACTGTCCCAATATTAACTCCTATCTACTTTAAAAGCATAATTTTTCCACTTTGTTTTCCACATACTTTCCACAATCAGTTTACAAAGAGGAAGTTAGATTTACCTCTTTCAAGTGAGTTTTTAGTAGAGGAGACTGAGGGGAGACCACATAACCATCTACAGCTTCTTCCAGAGGGGCAGCTCCGACCTCTGCTCTGCTCTGCTCTGGACAGGACCTAGGGAAGGGCTGGAGCTGTGTCAGAGGAGGGTTAGGGTGAATATTCAGACGAGTTTCTTCCCTCAGATTGTGGTTGGGCCCTGCACAGGCTCCCCAGGATTTGGTCAGGAGAGCCAGAGTGTCAGAAGGGTTTAGACAATGCTCTCAGGCACAGGGTGGGATTGTTGGAGTGTTTGTGCAGGGCCTGGAGCTGGACTTCTCTGTTCCTTGTGGGTCACTTCCAGCTTGGGATATTCTATGATTCTAATGTGGAAACTGTCAGAGCCCAAAGATTGCAGGCTGCTGAAGCACCGTAGGCTGGTGTTGCAGGCCTTCTCTATGCCAGGTATGCAGGAATGGCAGAGTTCTTGCAAACCCCGACATGGCTGTTCCTGCAAGCTCTCACAGGAAGAGTTTGCCACTGGCATGAAAATGAGCCCTTCTCTAACACCTACATAGGAACAATGTCCAGGGAAGCATGTTTGACATCTCCATGGCTTCTCCTTCCTATGAGTTCAGAAGGGTTCACCATTTCCTCTTCTACTTTTTCTCATCCTATATTTAATTTTCCCCAGAAGTAACTTTCCTTTTTGGAGTCAGTATATGTCACCAGCTACAGCCCACACCAGCAAATCTTTATGCTTCCCACCTTGTCTCAACATCCTTTCTGCAACAAGACTTGGAGGCCCTACCACTGACTTACACTGAGATGAGAGAACCTTGGATTCAAGGCATCATAGAGAAAAGAAAGGCAAGTTCAAGGCCACCTGATCATATCCAGAATGAAGAACTTGCTGCCTTTACAGCTGGCAGAAACTACAGTGGGAAAGAACTCCATAAATACAGGAAGATAGCTGCCTGTTGGGAAAAAAGTGTTGGGAAAGTTGGAAAATACAGCCCTTGATTAAGAGGTTTTGCATCTTTTTAACAAAGTTTGAGCAAGAAGTTTAACCCATGATGCCAATACATGCATGACTCTCATATTCAGGCATTAGCTCCACTCAATTCTTTGAAAATAAATGACAGCTGAATAAATGACTGATGATAAACTGTAGGTTTGCTCTCATTTTTCTGTAATGATGATTTTATCCTCTCCATTTATTTATGATAATTTAGATGCACTACCTGCCTGCTCTATAATGCAGACTTATTATGTTTTCTCATTATTGAGAAAAAGATCCACACACACACAAAAAACCTGGTATTTGAATTAAAATGCAACTCAGGATAAAAATATCTATGCTGATGACCTATATTTCAGAGTATATTATTTTTCTTTCTCATGTATGGTAAAAGGATTGGAATACCTGATTTATTTTTTATTTAGAATTCAAAAGGAGGCTTATTTGCAAGTAACAGACAAAACTTTCTTAACTGAATCCTTAAAGCTTTCTCACAATGCAATGTGTGATGAGAAACAAGGCCCTATTTCTCTCTGACCTGTACTAGCCATACTTCATGTGGACAAAGATCTTCCCTTCAATCATATAGATCAAACTGAAGGTACAATAGAGTGACCTAGTAAAAATAAACTACACAGTGGTCTAATGCATCACATTTCATGGCTGACAAGGAACAAGTATTCTTAAAAATTTTGAATTTAAATCTTGTATCTATGACAAATGCTATGATTTTGATTATCTTGAAATGGGTATATAGTTGCCAAGATTTAAACTCCAAAATTTGGATCAAGGATTGAGCAAAAAAACTGCAACAGAGGGTAGATAGAGAAGTATCCAGCTCTACTCAAATATCTCAGCTTTCATGGATTGTAGGAAACTTCTCTGCCTATGCTGAGCCATGCTAGTAGATCTTTTCCACCTATGAGGCTTGCAAACATAACTACAAATTTAAAAGGCAATTAGAAAGAACTCTACTTCTTTGCAACTCCCTCTTCAAACCAATCACACTCTCTAAGGATGTTTGCGAGGCTGTACCTCTGTGTAGTCTAACAGAAGTTAGAATTTAGTACTTTGATTATCTAAGCCTTTCCTCAAGACTCATTATGCTGCACATCCCTGAACTGACACTGAAGTCCCAGTAGACTCTCAGATCTGCTTTGGGTGCATACCTCTGTGTTATATTCCATGCTTATGTGGAATGCTTTGTGCTCTCTACAGTCTACAGCCGGTTAAGGTTGGCGTAAAGCTGGATAAAACCAGCCAGTTCCATCAAAGTTTACCAACATTTTCCTTCCCAGTCAGGAGGTCACTTCAGACCAGGGGAGCTGCACAGAAAGTTCTGTTCACCTGTGTCATGTATCTCCCCAGAGTTAGAGCTAGCTCAGCTGTTAAGGCCCAGGTCCCTGGCCATCCTCTGGCATTTCTCTCCACACCCATTCCTGTTCTCCAAGATACTTGAACTAATTTCTAAGACTACTTCTCTTCAAAAATCCTCCTTTCTGCACAAACACTTCTTTCCAGAACCTGATTTTCCCAATTTCTATAGTTTGTGTGCAGAAGCACAATGCGTGCTCAGCCTCCTGCTTGACAGTTCTGTGTCATGTCTCTTTATTAATAAACTGGTAGATTTGGGACATGCCACTTTTTCTTAGTCCAATTGTCATTAAAATTTACAGGCAGTCCACATTGGTTGCAGCCAGCAAGGAGCAGACTTCTGCTTGAAAGTTCCAAAGTTTAATTTAGAATATCTTTCCTCATTTGCACGTAGTCCCAATTATCTGCCAACTGTTAGTCCTACAAATTTAAGCTTTTTCTTTTTCCTACAACATATCATTAATATATTTTCGTCCTTCCATTTTGTTTTTGAATTATAGCTTTTATGGCAGTCTACTTTTGGATTATTCCACAACTTTATCAGAGAAGCCAAAAATTCCCAATCCCAAATTTAATAATTATTAATTATAATTATTAAATTACTAATATTCACCTAATATAATGCCATTTATTTGGAATGTTTAATACTTGCACATTTGTCAGGTCCAACATGAATTGACTGTAGATGCCCTGAGTGGAACAAATAGCATAATCTTGACATTAATGTATCTGGGGCCAAATCTGTGCCTTAATGCCTGAAAAAAGTTGGGACAGTGCCTGATCTGTGGCTCCACCAGCAGCAGAAGCTTGTTCAGACCCAGCAGAGGCCATGCTGTGAACACAGCCTCTGTATTGTTGGAGCCCTTCGGGAGGATTCGTGCTGCAGCACAACCCCAGCACAGCTCCTTTTTTGTGTCTAACACCAGTTAGGACAGACCCCATCCTTAATGTGAGAGAACCCCCTTTCAGCTTTATGGAAGCTGTTGCACAATGATATAAACATCACCAAGTCTCGATTTTAAAATGTTAATTTATCTTCCCAAATTACCACACTCACATATGGCTCATAATTGCAGTATCATGGAGTGTCAATTGAGCAAAACAGATGTATTTTTCAAAAAACTGTGACACTGTTTGCAAAAGCACTCTATTCTCCATGGGTGCACATGCTGCTTCTACCTTCTGCTCCAGTACCTACATATTGATACTGCTCAACTAAATGCAGATTTTCTGCTTCAAGTATATACAACATTAACATTCAGGGCAGCAAATCATTCTGAAAGTGTTTAGATGTGGTTAGTCCTAAATAAAGCAGTGATAGCAAATCCTTGTATGTGAAGAAACAGCCCAGGATTTTCTATAGAATCCATAAAAAACTTAAACCAGGATATTCTAGTATATCAAATTATTCATAAATTAGGAAAAAAACTAATGAAGTATAAAATAGCTCCAGGTATAGTAGTTAGGAATGACAACTTTGGTAAATTAGAATCTTGTTCCATTAAGTTTTAAATTTGTGACTTCACAGGGCACATCTCTGGGAGCTGATATGAAGTGCTGAATTGCTTTGAAACTACTCCATTGACCTTAACGAGCTGTAAATTTGGTCACAAGGAGGTTCCTGTCTAAGATACAATTTCTTGCATAGTCCTGTATGAAAGATGCTGTAAGTCAGTTCTTGATTAAATCATCCCGGAGCTCTAGTCCCATCCTTCTCTTTGGAAAAGACTTTGCCAGCATTAGTTGTTGGGTATCACTTGGATACTGCTATTCCAACCAGAATTTTTGTTTTCTCCACAGTCTCATTACTACATGAATGCCACTTGACACTGAGAAAACCTCAATGAATGCAGAGTTAGTGCATTTCAACTTACAGGACAGGAACTTTTTCTGTGAAAGGTGTCATTAATTCTTAAATTTTGCAGAACTCCTACCTTCTAGATTCACATTGGTTTTATTGGAATAACTTGGATTTCAGATAGTTTTCTCTTTGTTTTCTTTATTTTATGAAGGCAGAAGCAGAGTTTATCTTTCAGAAGGGTAAACATATTTCACTCAGTTTGGGTTTGGGGTTTTTTTTTAATAACAATATTAGTTTTAAGAAAAGACAAGTTTATAAATTGTATTGTTAAACAAATTGACTGCTTGATAGTTTTAACTCTATGGTGTGAAAAAAAATATCCACTGGCAAAATTTCAGGGGAAAAAAACAAAGCCAAAAAATATCCATAGCAAATAGTATTACATTGAATTAATTTCTCTCATTCTTAATTATCATTCTTAATTGCTTGCAGTGGAACTTGTCATAGTGTTCAATAAATCAAAAGCAATCTCACGTAGTTAGTTTTTGATCTTTATTACTTTAAAGTTTATCTCTCCAGTAGTTCAGAATGACTTTTTCATTGCATTTCTGTCTATCTTCACGTATTTTCTTGCAGCAGAATTTATAGCAGTATCTTCTTCATATAAAGAAGAAATCTCAAGGTGATGGATGCAGAAGTACTCCTGGAGCAGTGTGATTTACTGCTGTTATCTTGGAGCTCTTTTGTATGCACTGCTCTGTTGGGACTGAGATGAAGTGGGAGTGGGGCCTGAGCCCTGATGCACAAGTGAGATGCTCTTACCAGATATAAGCTGAAATAATAAAAAAATAATCATCATACACAGAAAAACAAGCATAATAATTTTGCTTTTATAAGAATACTCTTCTTGTAAATACCAGTCTTTAAAATATCTAGCAGTACTCTTCTTCTTTACTTAGCATATTAATTTGTTTCCTTTTTGGTTTTTTTTTTTTTTACACATTATTAATTGGGCCTCCTCTTAATGGAGATTCTACTTCATTCTGTGTGAATAGGAGGAAAATATGGTTCAGTTCCCTTCAAATTCACCTAGAACTTTATAGAATTTGGTCTATTATCCCTGCACCAACTCAGACACCCTCTGCCTTGCTATGGAATTTGATAGAACAATATATTGAGCCATTGGAAACTGCTGTTGTACTCCTGGATGTCATTAGGCAAGTTTATACCCATCTCAGGTTCTCTTTTTTTCTCTAATGTAGTTATAATGATACTAGCTTTCTGTCTAAGCATTTGTAAAGTACAATACAATGTGGGTAGTGTTGTTGTAATATTATTTCACTTACAATTTTGTAACATATATTTAACTCTTCTTAATCTATAAAAGAACACCAAATGAGGTGTGGAGTCAGCAGTTCTCACTATATCAAGACACAGTGAAAACACCATCACTGCTAGGAACAAGGTTCTGCCGCTCACAGCTGTACTTTAGAATACAACATGATTGTGTCTGAGAGTCTGATTTTCTATGTTAGAATAGCAGCAATGCAGATAAGGCTCTATATTGGCAGCTTTTATAGTTTATGCCACTAAGAGATCTGAGACACAATTACAGATTTTTATCCTCTTGGTCCTATCAGACATGAAATTGTGAACCTGCTCAAAATGTCACCATTGGAAACAAAAAGCAAAAGTGATTTCTTTTTACTGTGTAATGTGTTACTATCCTCTGTGTGGCTCAATTCAATTTTTACAAGGCTTCCTTATGAGGTGCAAGAAACTGATTTATGAGCCCACATTAAAGCCTCCTTCACTCTTGAGATTCTGGTTAAATATTATATGATATGACACAAGTATATTGAAAAATAGAGTTTCAGCTTCTTATTATGGGCTTTTGCTCACTGCCCTTGCAGCACGTTCATTTCAGATTGTGCAGAATGTCCTACATTTCTATTTTTTATGTATCTCTGGTAAATGTGAGAGTTCAATTTGATACATGGCAATATATTATCTCTCAAACAAAAGTTACCAGATAAGATCCTGGAAAAAATCTTCATCTTCTGAAAAGGCCTTATGTATTACTATGGACAAGTAGAACTGAATATTTTATCACATCTACTATTATGGATGAAACTTTCGTTCTGGATGTGTTTCTATGAGATGGAAATGTGTGATACCACATTCCAGATATATTCAGTACTACACAGCTTCAGTAAGGTTTACTCACAGTTACTTGGATCTGTATCTCAAAATCTGTTTGAATAACAGAAAAGCTTGATTTGTTTTTGACTCGTAGGATTTCTAAACAGCATGGATTGTTTCCTAGCCCTTCCAAGGCCACATGAATGCATTATAATATCTATTCAGATTGGGTTTCTGGCTCTGGGAAGGTTTTGAGTGAAAGCACACAGTATTTAACAACTGTCCTCAAGGAATAAATGGACAGGACTGAGCCTGAAGAAAAATCACAGAGACAATCACAGAATCCCAGAATGGTTTTTGTTGGAAGGAAACTTAAAGTTTATCTCATTCTAACCCCTGCCATGGGCAGGGACACCTTCCACTTTCCCAGGTTCCTCCATGCCCCATCCAACCTGGCCTTGGACACTTAGCAACTTAGAGGAGTAAACCCCAGTGAGGATCTGTTTGCAGACTTTCTTCTCATCCCTCCATCGTAAGAATCACAGAAACACAGAATGGTTTGGGTTGGAAGGGACCTAAAAGCTCATCTCATTCCACTCCCTGCCATGGGCAGGGACACCTTCCACTATCTCAGGTTGCTCCAAACTGGCCTTGGACACTTCCAGGGATGGGGCAGCCACAGCTTCTCTAGGCACCCTGTGCCAGGGCCTCACCACCCTCACAGGGAAGAATTTATTCCTGAAATTGAATATAACCCCCTTTCAGAGTGAAGCCATTCCCCCTTGTCCTGTCACTCCAGGCCCTTGGAAATAGGCTCTCTCCACCTTTTTTGAAGGCTCCCTTCAGGTCCTGGAAGGCCACAATTAGTTCTCCTCCAGGCTGAAAAACCCCAACTCTCCCAGCCTTTCCTCCCAGCAGAGCTGCTCCATCCCTCTGATCACCTTGGTTCCTCCTCTGGACTCTCTCCAGCAGCTCCATGTCCTCCCTGTGCTGTTCCCCAGGGCTGGAGCAGCTCTGCAGGTGGGGTCTTGTAAGAAAGAGGGGACTTTGAGAAATCAAAGTTTTACTGTCCCCTGTCATCAAACAGACCGAGCACATGGGAGAGCAGTGATGAGGTCTGGAATGTGCTATATGAAGAAAAGATGTGATGTGGATCTGAGGATCATCTGTACCTCAAGTTCTTCCAAATATGGCACAGCTACATACCAGATCTCACCTTAATACAAGCCTAAACCAAGGGACAGTTCACATTCCAGAGTGATCTCCCAAGGAATAAGTACAGATACATCCACATAAGAGATGCACATTCTCAAGGAAACCACTTGATGCCAATTTTAGAGGGGTATATGGCAGATATATTAAACAGCAATTGTGCATACAGTAGCCATGAAGAGTCATACAGGCTGTTGGGAATTATTAATAAAGGAACTGAAACCTTGGAAGTGAACAGCATTATCCCACTGTACATGGGTTGTATTCATAACTTCTTTATTACATGCAATGTTCTTATCTCAAAACAGGATAAAATAGACCTAGGAAAGATTAATGGTGTTATCAGAGATATGGGAAAGCTACTCTGTTGAGGGAGACTCTGAAAACCGGGGTTCACAACCTTGGAAAAGATCATGAATTGCAATAAAAATGGTAAGTAAAGACTGCTGCCTAGTTCTTACAATGAAAAACTGATAAGGCAGGAGATTTAAAAGAAGGAATAATATCTTTTCCTACAATGCAAATTTCTTGTTATGCCATCAGGTGCTTTGCATGCAAGAACTGAAATGGGTTCAAAGGATAGAGATACGGGTGTTTAATTATGGCTATTGATATGATGATCATGATGCAATTTTTGCCTCAGAATGTCCTTAAAGAGAGTTTATCCAGAAGCCAGGAGCTTGAATTTGGGAAAAGAATAATATAAATTGATTTACTCTTTCTCTAACCCTCAGTGTTATAAGAGATGTCCCTTTTGCCTAAGTCAGGCTTGATATTCTCAATACTGACAACTTGTTTCTTTTTTTCTTTTTAATTTTTTTACTTTTCTTAATCTTCTTGTCACAGCCAATTGCAAACACATTCATGGCATGTTAGAGTTAAAACACAAGTGTTCTTAATTTAAATACTACATAATTAATTAGACTTTTACACTTCAGTGAGTTTTGGTTCCCCAAAGAAAATTGAGCATAGAGAATATAATTTGATTTAACTTTTTGTCAAGGTTTATTCTACCTGAAATATTATTATATTTCGGGGGAGGTATAAATGGCTTAAATCTTGTTAGAATTTTTTTGTGGGAGCAACATTTATTTATTTGAATGTTAAAATAAAACTAAGTCATTTAAAAAGAATGTTTTATCCCTTTCAAATTAAAAAAATGTTCACACATATATATATATACATATATTCATGTAAAAACAAGGAATACGTTCAGGCAGTATCCAAGATATGTGAGTTGTCAGTATGTGAAAGTTGTGACAGAAGTGGTAATTCTACCAGAGGTCCCAGAGGATTACTCATTCCAAGTGAAGAGGGCTTTTTGTTGTTAATTCTCAGTTTTACATCCTGACATAAGAAAGATTGGGAAGAGAGAAAAATTCTGCAGTCTAAAATATATCAACAAAGCAGTGTTTTCTCCCTTGACCATAACTCCCTGTAGCCTAGTTTATCTTAATCTGACTGGAATGAAAAATTTCTCAAAGGAATCAAACATATAATCTGAATAAAGAATATTAAACAGCAAAAACATTCCAAAATCAACTTTTCTGTCCTGAAAATAATAGTATTTATGAAATTACTTCTACAATCATTCAACAGCAGGTGTACTGAATTGCCTTTTTCAGCAGGAAAATGGTAATTTTTAGTAGATAAAAGCTTAAATGCATTCTCTGACTTGTTTTTTCCCCTTCTCTTTTATTTCTTGATGTGTTCTTTCATAGAATGGAACATCTCCAACAAACAGGTGGTTAATTCCCCCTCCTGCTTCCTCTTTCCCCATATAGTAGTTGGAGAACTTCTGGGATATGAGAAGGTGTTCTATGTTTTGTTCTATAAAACTACTGATGTAGAAAAGGGATGGATTTTATGTGACCAACACATATTTCAAAATATCCCTGATACCTCTTAAAACCACCTGAAAACATGTCCTGGAAATCCTTCTTCAAGGTTTTAAGAGTCAGCAGCAGAACAAGAAAGTTTGCTCTGAGCAAGAAACCTAAACTCAGCTTATATATCTCATATTCTCAAGTGGCATCCAGCTCCCAGCAAACATAATTTCTCTAGTCAAATCATCTCAGCCCCTCTGTCTCACCATTGCCCCATTCTTTGCCGAGCCAGCTAAAGACTTGTTAATGAATGATCACACTTTTGGCCAGAAAGCCAGAAAGGACTTTAATGGCCTGTTTTCCGTGACATGCTGCAGCAAAGACTGTAGTAATATTACAATGTAATTCAGGTCATGAGTGCTTCAAAATAATTTATTGTTAATAAAAAACACTTTGAAAAGTTGCTACTGTGCGTGTTTAACACCTTTATAAAGTTAACATTTTGTTCTCTCAAAGCCACTTATACAGCAAATGATACTTGTCTCCGTGACTGACAAAATTCTACAAAAATTACTCTCTTTAAATCAGATTAAGCTGGTGTAAAACCAGTAAGACAGTGATCCTCCTTTGTCTTTATTGCAGTCAATATTTAGCTTTTAAATTCCATTTTCAAATAAAATGAGTTTTCAGTCAGCATGTCAAGCACACGCAATGTCAGCAACAATTATTACTGAGGAGTTATGAAACATGCAACACGTAGGTTTCTCTGGGTAAACCTGACGTGCGGAATGACATTTGCTCAAATCAGGATGCCATCACATCCAGAATGTCAGGCCTGAACTGAATGCATGGAAAAGAAATGGAGAAAAATTTAACACATACAGATTGACGTTGCTTTTAGTGGTGTTGCTTCACTGGCTGCAACAAACCTTATAGGAATGTCCTGGTTTCAGCTGGGGTAGAGTTAATTCCTTCACAGGAGCTGGTCCAGTGCTGTGTTTTGGATTCAGATTGGGAATAATGATGAACTTCCCTTAAGGAATTCAGGAAGTGTGGTTTCCATACGTGCCAGCAAGCAAACAAGCTCTTTGCACCAGACTTCAGTGCACAAAGTGAGCTTTGTCCTCTCCATGTTTTCCTCTACCAGTGTGTGAGGTCCCACGTTCAGGGGCAGGAGACAGGGCAGTGAGGAAGGGGAAAGGGAAACCTCTCAGCTGCAAGATCCTTAGAGGTGCCATATCCATAGACTAAGAACACAGCACCACCTTTCCTGTGTGATCCCAGACCAGGGAGTTGTCTGTGTTGGCAAAAGACAAACAAGGCCATAGTTCCACAGGAAACTATGAACTCTGTAATTCTGACTAAGGAGCAAAGTTGAATTTTAAATGCTAACAGGAATGGACTTGGTGTGGTGTTAATTTTCACTAGGTTCTAGTATTTGTACATGAGATATCCTTTTAAAGAAGGGCATCTCTTAAGTGTTGTCTTGGCTATCACTTAAAATTGTGAAGGTTACTCCAGAGAGAAAGAGAAAATTTCTTTTCAGGACTTGGGTCTTCTTTTTTCTGTTTATAAAATAATCTCCAGCCTATGAAAGGCTGCTTTAGTAATGCTAATGCTATATCTTATTTCATCAGAAAGCACTTTAAGCATCCACAGCTTAATTACAGATCTATCAAAGAATCACAGAAATTAGAGGTGGAAAAGGCTTAGCACACTACTTAGGTCTGCTAATGCAGAAATTTCTCTAGAGCATATTTATTCTTCATCTGTGTTTCAGGTCCATTTTTAAATGTGCATAGAAGGGTTCCAGTAATGCAGAAGTTCCTCTGGAGCATACTTATCCCTCATTTGTTTCTCAGGTCCATATTAAAATGGATATAGATAACTAATGCATTAACTTTGACGTTTCAGAAGCGTGCAGACCAGGGGACTTTCTTTGCCTATTTTGAAATGTATTTTCAGTTTTTGCTATTTTGCTACACATACTGTGCCTATTCACCTTCAGTGTAATTCCTTTTAATTTATATCATGACTCAGAGTATAAAGCCCATATATATTACACTAAGTAATGTCTTTCCTCTAGTTTTTAGTAACCATCGTGTGTTTGAAGATGGTTATAACATTTTTCTCACTGAACTAATTCTTCATTAATTAATAAAAATAGACTAAAATCAAAAACCTTTAGAATGTAAGTGAGCAAAGATGCACAAGAATAATGGGAGCAGGTACGGAATAGGAGCAGATATGGAATAAAGTATTAAAAACAAGGAAGATGCACTGAATTCTGCCCTGGGTGTCTAGTGTATTGATTATTCCAGTCTATTGGTCTTTCAGAGAAACATTATTATGTCCAATGATTTGATAATGACAAATGAGATCAAAGATGGTCTAATCAAGAAATACGTGTTAAACCAGTATGGAATGTGAAAGCAGTGTGTGAACTAATTTTAATAGACACCAGTTGTCTGGATTGGGTTATTTCTTTGCTTTCAGTTGCAAGGTTGTTCTTCCAAAATGATTTTCCATGAGGCTGGTGACAGTCTCATTTTTCACTATCAAGCAAGTCTGCATTATCAATTACATTCCATCTTATTATAAAGCTGTCTGTTCCAACACTCCACTATGATATTGTTAAGGGGAAATAACATCATAGAATACTTTGAGCAATGAAAGATTCACTTCTTTAATAACATTTCTATAAATATACTTTCAGAATGCAGTATTGTCAAAGGCAAATAATTTTGAATAATATAATCTGATACACCTAACAGTGTGTGGGACAGAGAAAATATAGATATAATAGGCTAGTCTGCAGCTCCTCTCCAGCCGCTTTGACTCCAGCATTCAGAAAAAGATGCAACCTGGGTGGTAAATGACTCCCAGAAAGCACAAGACCTCTAAAGTTTCGAGTCCCAAATAACAAAATAGACCTTGAGGCTGCTCCAGGTTATATCAGCTCTTAGCCATACTCAGACCTTGATTTACTCCAAGGTTAAGATCTCATGTCAGAGTCTGAGAGACGTAATATAACACATATATAAAGCAAATATAGTGCTTATGACCTTCACTATTCTTAATTTAAATGTTTGTATAAATCACATTCACAATGCTTCCTGAGCTATATGGAATCATCTTCCCAGGCTATGCATCTCATGTTTCTTGCAAAATAAATTATATTAACTCTTTAAGAAAGAGAACTGTTATTCTTCTCCCATTCATCTGTGTTTAGAAGTTGAAACCCTGCTACAAATGCTGATTTTTAGCTCATTCTGAGGGTTGCAATTCAATCTGCACTCATCACCTTGCCAGCACTGTTAAACCTACTGCCATCTGTAGCTGTTGTAGTACAACCCAGCTCACGGGAGCCTCTCAGAATACCAGGCCCTTACATAACATTACCATGAGATTCTTTACTGCCACATCAAATCACTTTAGATTTTGTTCTTTGACTGAAACACATGTTTTCATTTTTATTAGGGATTGAAAATTTCTGAAGGAACAATCAAGTTTTGTGACTAATTTCATTGCTCTAGAAATGTAAAGCAACCCCAAAACTGACTAAAAGCACTTTGAACCAGCTGTGTTATTGCACTGTAAGTTATGTGTTTGGAAGATTTTCAGTCTTTAAAAGATTTATTAACATGCTGTTTTCAGAAAGACTTTCATTTCTCTAACCATTATTGCATTGTGCTAAGGGATTATGTTTAGTGCATTGTGGCCAGGTTTGATAGAAATTAGAGATATTTCTTAAAAGTTACTGATAATATTGAGAAAGGAATATGAATTTTGTAAGTCAATGAATGCTTTCATATTTGTGGTTCCCATTAATGTCAGTGAAAATCCCTCAGGCTTGTATCCCTGAGCCTTAAATTGGATTCTAACACATTTCAGTACTCCTGATTATGCATCCTAAACAGCATATGCTATGACATTAATGAGGCCCATAATTACAAACAGCCTAAATGGACAGAAGAAATATGATTTATACCAAATTTGTATGAGGCCCGTTGCTACATACACAGTGCAGGACCTATAAAACTCCTTATGCATGGAAATGGAGGCATGCCCTTCAAAAGATGAAAAGGGTCAAGATAACCTCCTCCTCACATATTTTTTTAGTGTAAAATTCACATGTGTTAACTTGACAGACCCAATGGGGAGACAACTTAAAATTCAACTAACAAGAATGCAGGGTAACATTTTGTATTTATATACTAAAACATTGTGTTTAAATTAGTTGCATATTGTCTGTCAAAATGCATAAAACAGTTTGATAGGACAAACTTCTTATACATAATGGATCCAGACTGAGCAAACAGGCTGTGTTATTATATCAACTATTCACTGCATATTACTTGATGAAAACCAACTAGAGAGGTGATGATTTTACTGAGCCAGGAACTTCCTCAAAGGTAATATAAATTATATCTTACTTTGGGAGTTCTGCTGAATGCTGAACAGTGAGTAATAACAGATATATTATCAGCCTTGTCCATTTTCTTCCTTGATATTTTTGATGAAATAAATAGTAGGCAAAATCTAGTGTCTGGGCAAGAACTGGAAAATGCAAAATTTCATAAATATCTTTGTGCAGCAAAGAAAGATATTGTGGCTTTCTCTAGTCATTTATATATCCAGGTTTAGATAGTAGCCATCAAGGTAACCTGCCTATCTGGAGGGACATAACTGATACAAAGACTAGGAAAATCAAAACAGTGAAGATCAACCGAAATAAAGCATGAGATCTTTTGGTAAGCATGAAAGATAAAGTATTTCAAATATAAAATTGTAGGTTTGTGACAAAGAATATGGGTCATGCTTACAGGAAAAGACACTTTTCTGCCCTAGGAAACAGTGATCCTGTTAAGAACAAGGAAATTCTGATAATAATGAGAATGTGAGTTTATATGAGCCATTCGCTTCAGAGTTGGACTTTTATGATCTTTTTGAGTCCCTTCCAACTCAGAATATTTTACAATTAATTTTGTGATTATAGATAAATAGTGAACACCAAGTAGATTTACAGGATCCTTTGTCATAACAACCATGACGGCATCAAACACGAAGAAGAAATCACATTTTCTCAGTACTGGAAATTAAAAAAACAAACAAAAAAAAACCCCACAAAAAACCAAAAACCACTCAGGAATATCGTGCCTGGTTCTGGTGTCCACAGAAGTACATGGAAGGATCAGACACACTTCAAAGAAGAACAGAAAAATAATTAAAAGATTATCTGAGTGAAAAGCTCTAATTGCTCAGCAGAAATTGGACTCAAAGCAACAATTAGTTCTTAAGAATCCTGTGGCCTGTAGAGTGCAGGAGTCAAGACCACAGGACTGCAACACTCTCTCCCATGCTTGGAATTTTCTAAACGCTGGTTTTATTTTTACATAGTAGTAGAAAAATCATACAATCTGAGACAGAGTGTTGGAAATACAGACCCAGCAAAAAACTATTCCGTGGTCTACAAGGGATGAGGCACTTTTTCCATCCAGCTCCTAAAACGAAAACATACAAAAACTGGATTATTGCTTCCTTTTCATGTCCACCATTGCAATGTTTGTCAGGTCTTTCTGAAGCAGGTGCAAGAAATGATGGAGAATTTTATGTCCAAAAGAAAATGTTCTCTCATGAATTCTCGTCTTAACTTGAGGACATTCTGAAAAAGATCTTTCATATTGGCTGAAGTTTACTACTCCAAACTGACTGGAGGTTTTCTAGCAACACTGCTCTGATAAGAATCCTCAGCCAGGCTGAGGTTCCATTTTCTCCAAGAAGTTTTTGCTCAGAAAGCTGGAGGACTTATTTTTACTGAGAAGACTTCAGTTACTTTAGTAGGATTGTTACTGCCTAAAAACTGCCCAATTTAAAATTAAAAAAAAAAAAAAATAAATTCTCCTTAGTGTGAGATTAAAAGGTAGAATAGAATCTATTTCTTAAATTCTCAGGGATGTTCTTTGATACAGAATTTAACAAAATTAATGGTCTTCCTTTCTCAGAAAGAAAACCCATAAAATTTTGGACTATCCAGATCTATCTTTCCTCCAATCCTGCACCCTTTCACTCGTAGAAGTTCTTCTCCTACATTATTGTCAGTATCTGGCACCAACTGTAACTCAGTTCTGTTCTTCATCCAGGCTTTATATAAAGAATATATTTAAAATATGAGTGTACGTAACATAAAGATTTTCTTATTCTTAAATATATTTTCTGCTGACAGATGCAGTGCAATTTGAGGTAGGTAAATATATATAAATTCTACAAAAAGCCACAGAATTGGAAGAATGTGAAGTATTAAAATTATGTGAAATAACTAGAAATAAGTAAGTCCTGACAAAAATATTTCTCTCATTAGAGAGAATGTGTGCAGTTCTGAATGCTACTTATAGCACACAACAGGTTTGCCCTGCAGGTTTTTACTGTGAAAAATGTGTAGACAAAAGAAATATAAGAAATCATAAGGATGAAACTCTCGTATCACTGAGGTTCATAGAAAAACTTTTTTACTCAAATTACGTTAACTTGTATATTTATTTTACAGTGATAATCTTCCTTTATTATGGTGTCTGCTGCCTAAAGATTTGGGAACAACATATTCTTCTGGAACAAATGTCCTGAGATGCTTCCAATAGAAATTTATGCACATTTACTGCCTTTTTTACCTCAGCATACAGAAGGACTTGATAGGTGATAAAATACTTTCTATTAAAGTTGCTGGTCATCATTGATTTTGTGGTTCAACTCATCTGAGAATGAAGTTTCTCTCTTTACAGTGATAGGCTGATACTGATGGTGAAAATCCCACACTTTCCTGCTTGGACTGCCAGTACCTTGAGTTACAAGGACTGTTGGATATTCATTATTTGATTCAAACAGTAGAATTCTCAAGCTCATCTTTATTCAGGTCCCAGAAGTGATAGACCCCTGATATGTGCAAAGTGAATATGAGAGAAGTGAGTTACTGATGTAGAAAAAAGTAGTAGGCTTCAAAGAAAGAAAAAAAGTTAGATGAGATTCACAGAAAACTTAGATTTTCTTTATATTAAGTAACATTTATATATCCATTTTCCCTGGGCTTTACTGTATTTTGATTAGTCCCTGAAGCTTTGAAAATATATTAAGGATATTGGTCCCAGAATACAAAGTTATGCCCAAATAAGATAAAAATAAAAAAACATAACAGACTGGAGACTGTTAAAATTATCAGAGATAATTTTAAATTATTAATTCCATAATGAACCATTAATAATGAATGCAGGAAGTATTACAAAAGCTATCACAGCATGATACCATCCAAATTTTCCTTACCAGATGTGTTTTATTGATTTCCAGAATTGATAACTCGAAAGTTCTAAGGGAGGTGTTCTGGGGAAACCATGCATACATAAATAAATAATTGCATGTGGAATGAGCAACATTGCTGAGGAAAGCTTTGTGCACCACAGTCATTTTAATTCCTCCTTTGAAACATGTAGATTTAGGGAAGAGTCATGCAGAAATAGGATGGATATTTTATTGTGCTTGTGGTTTTTGTAGACACTCTGCTCTATTTCGGGCACCCATCTCAGGAGGAATAGTTTCCATAGATATTCCATGTAGTTCAATTCACCCAGTAACTTTATTAACTATTAAGGCTACTGTAGTCACCAAATCCATTCAGGAATTTATCTTAGTGACCTAATTTTCAAGCTAGTACTTTGCTTATAGATGTTGTTACAACCAAAGTTAGCCTAGTTGCGTAGGATTTCTATACTCATATCACTGCAGATAAAAAATATGGTCTAGATTTACTGGAAATAACCTGAAAGGTGTCTATTACACCATTGCAATGAGCCAGTCATATACAGCTCACCTCTGCAAAGCTCTTTTGAATCACAGCAACTACATCACTTGAGGCTCCGTCTAATATTGATACTTCCTTATGCAGAGAGAATCTTACCAATATTTTACAAAAGTCATTTACATATTGAAAAATAAGATCTAATGGCAGAAGAAAAATTTGACAGTGAAACTTAAAAAAACTGATCAACTCAAGTGCTCTGTCACCAGTCCTCTTTTACCCTCTCCCCTTACACCCCAAAAGCAGGAGAATGTAATCCATCAGCCTAAGCTACCTGCAACAACAGCCGAAATACTGTAGGTCAAAGAGTGAGGGCACCCAAAAAATGATTTAAAAATGTATTGCCTGGAGCTGAGCTATGTTTTGTCTCATCAGTATTCAATAAAGCTGTCTTGTCATAAAGAAAATTTAAAATAGAACAACACTAAAGAAGAGTAAGTGGGCAGAGCCAAGCATTCAGAAGACATTAAGATTTTTTTTTAGCCCAGACAGCTGTGGCTTTTCTCTGTGACTCTTGAATCTCTTCCTAGTCAATAAGCTGTTACATGAATCATTCTGTAAATTTAAGTGTGAGCTTATATGTGGCACTTGCGAAAATCTTGTGCTCAGAGACAGGTATCTAACAGCCAGACCCACAATATATGCATATATTTTAGCAAAGAAGGTCAGCTGTTACACAGAAATTGAGATGTGTAAATCTCTCTGGCATTGGCCATAGTAATGCTCCTTCATAACAAATTGATTCACTCTCAGCATTCTTTTGTTTCTCCCTCTCAACGACCAGATTCTGCATTTGTATTTTTCTCCATTAATGGAAAGAAGATTGTTTGGAACTGAATATTGCTGAGAAGAGAGGCAACATCTGCTGTGATATTTACTCCTCTTATTATTCTTCACATAAGTGTTGGAGGAGCCATTATATTTGCCTTTCATAGTTAGTTCATTAAATCATACAGGAATAAGGAGCTACAGGTGTTTATTTCTAAGTGAGAAAGACCAGGAAAGAGAGAAGTGAAACAGAAATACAGAGACTCTGGAACACAGGACTCCACAGGAGGTTCAGGCTCATACCTCAAGGTCACACAGAGTTCTTGAGTATGGGGCGGCTCTATATTCCCAAGGGAAAACTGAAAGACGTTTCCTCTGATTTTTTTTTCTATAGATAGCCTAGGATACATGAGCCATCTTACTACAAGTTATGAGGTCCTTCAGTGGGAATAAAAAGAACTATGATGGGACTCCTATACATCTCCCTCCCATTAAGAAAACAAGAAAGTAGGAAAAGGAAATATTTGTTGTTTAAAATGCATCTTTCATATTTCCTTTGTATTGGGTGATAAGCAGGAACCTGTCATTGCTAATGTGGTGCTCAGGGATACAGTTTAGTGGTGGGGGAGTTTATAGCTGGGAGTTTTACAACAGGACTTGTTCTTAAGAGTCTTTTCCAAGATAAATTTATGACTCTGTGATGAGGAAGATACAAGCCCCCTTTTTTCTATTGACAGTAATTCAGTAGCCCCTTGTCAAAGATATCCAAATATTTCTGATCTATAGTCTTATATATGTTTTCTGAGCTATTGGTTCATTACAATTAGCCGTGGACTGTGAGAAAAGTAACACGTCAGTACTCTTCCTTTTTCTCTGGTATTTGTTCTTTGAGAGAATCCAAGGGGAGAAAAGTTAGGTATTTCTCTTTCTTTCACTGATATGCAAGGAGAAGATATTACTGGGAATCAATAACACTCATTAAACACAGAAATGAGGTGCAAGGAGAAGTTATGGAAGGAATTCAACTGTGGTAACCCAAAAGGGGAGGAGGGATGGAGATACCCACAAACTCGTGCAGAACATATGTGTCAGTATCAGTAATATTTACATTTGAAGCTTCATGAACAGCAAGAAAGGGCACAGACATGCACATTCTTACAGATTGTGTTGAAATGTCTTAAAGAGATGCTTTCAGTTTAGGCTAACATGTTCTAATTTGTATTGAAAAAGACTGGAAGTGTCAACAGGGTCATTTACCACATCCTAGTGAATAAGAAGGGAAACTCCACTTTAGAGAAGGATGTTTATAGTCACAGCCAAGTGTTCTTGAACCCTCCCTACACAATTTGCAAGAGCCTGTCTTTGTCCAGGCTGCACAATAACAATAAATGCCTTGATCAGCACAACTCTGGAACATTTACCAATGTCAAGGATTCCCTGCTTCTACCTGCAAGTCATAGTGCAGGTTAGGCAGGACATGCTTCCAAGGAACTGTCTCTTTAGAGGTGTCCCTGAGGTTTTACAAAGGAGGGGGAAAAATCTATGTGAAAGGGACATGGACTTGTCTGATAAAGGCAATTATTCTGCAGTCTCAGAAGCAGCCTCGAAAGCTACACAGCGTTTCCACTGAGAAGTGGCTTAGGTGGCCCTCCTCTGTCAGTCCCTAACACCACTGGATTGATATGAATTAATCCTGTATTGTAGGATAAAACATATTCTGGATCCAGGCTGCAAACTTTGCAAATCTCTTGCAAATCCCTAAAGCTGAGGAGGCACCCCGATGTGATCCACTTGTGCTGGCTGTGATGATCTTTAGGCTATTTTTGGCAAGGTAATGCAGAGAGCTTTGGCAGAAAACCGTGGCAATGCATCTCACTTGGCTTTCTGAGGAATGGCAGAAAAGGTATCACATGAACTCTTAACACAAGTGCAGACACTTTCATTCCAATTTATACACATCAGGTCCTGTCATGTGCTTGCTGTGTAGAAACAGGAAGCACATACAAAGAAAGGACTGGAACAGTTTGAAAAGCAGAAAAATAATGTAGCTTTTAGTGTCTGCCATTTATTGGCGAGTACTGCTTCACTCTTTTGAGGAGAGGCATTGTCCTTTGTGCCAATCTGCTTTCTTAGGCACATTTGAACTCTGTTATTTATTTTAAAGAATCACAGAGGAAAAAAGGCTAATGCTGAGAGTAGAAATATCTGGATTGTAAACCCTAAACCAATACTGGAGAATAATCTTCACAACTATTCCAATGCTCGGTCACGATTAAGAAGTGTTATGGCTTTGATATTTGACTTGTGGCTCTGTGTTATTGTTTGAGGCTGACAAAACTCTGGAATTCATTTATACTTCTGTAGGAACATACTATGGTACAAGAAAAAAGAATGTGACTGATGGATAAATAGAGGTATCACTATGTCATTTTTGCCATTATCACCTCAACCATAAAAGGCTGGGGTGGATCAAGATGAGGAATGAGCTTTCAAAATATCCTTCAGTTACAGATTGTTCACATGTATTTGACCACAAGTATCATAACAATTATTTCAAGATGCATTATTCTTTCATTTAAGTACATGCTCTGTGTGAAAGATGTTATCTGTAAAAGCAATAAATTCAGTCATAGCAGTAAAATGTAATTGGAGTTATTTTTCTTAGACAGAATTGATTTTGGGCAGGTACATTAAACTCGTGTAAAAAATAGACTCTGAAGTTACTAACATTTTTACAAGATGAAGTTTGCAAATAAAGTCGTCTCCTCACTTATAGGAGATTAACTTTTTGAAGATTACACCAATACATTTAGCAGTCAACGAATAACAGGCTAAAATGGTGGTAACACAGTTGTATTTTTCATGGGTGGAGAGAGGGGAGGGAGGCAAAGATTTGTAAGCTGCCTGTCATCAGTCAGCATTAATTTCCCATCATGGCCATGAATCTATTTCAGTCACGGATGGCAGAACAACAGCAGAGATGGGCAAGTCAAGAACCATGCTTATAGTTTCAGTGTCCTACTTTGCAACTTCATTTGATGTACAAGGCCATGCATGGATCATCATTTATTTTACATCATGGCATGAAGCTAATGGCCATGTTTCTTTGACAGTGTTAACACCGGAGCTGTGCTAAAGTCTGCTTCTGAGGCAGAACAGGCACTCCCTGTCGCACAGGCTATCAACACCTCTCCAAATGAGTTCCACGAGAGGAGGTCTTCAATTGCACTGCATCCATAATTGCAGCAGCCTGTCAGAAAAGATTTGCTTCTACTTAGGTGTAGAAATAAGAATCTGACATGAAAAAATACTTCTGATATTCCAACTTTTATTTAAAATATTTCAGTTTATTTTGCTGGGTTTATGTCTACTAATACACTTCAGTGCTAAAAAATTTCACAGTATAGCAATGTATCAATAAGGTAATATACATATATACCTGCCTGATTTAACTGTTTCCTCCAGTTTGTAAGGAGCTTGGTAGAGATATTTAAAACCTCCTTTTCGTTTTTTCTAACTGAGAGACAATACGTTGGGAGGGGAGAACAGGAAGATAATCATGGCATAAGTCAAATGGGACAAAGAATTTGAGAGGAGAGTATTGAATAACATCTCATGGGTGTATAAGACCAAAAGAGACTTCAAGAAAAGCATAAGTCGGAATGGACTAGATCAGGATTTCTGAACAACTTTTGATACCTGCTAAATTTGGCCTGAGAAATATAAATAACATTCAACTAATTAAAAAGAAGAGAATCCATCAATCTATATTACAATTTCAGGATAGGATTTGTTATTCTGTTCATAACATTCTGTTTAATCATGATAGCCCAATCTCTATTCATGTTAGGTTTTGGTCAGAGAAAACACTGCTTTGTTTCTCAGCAGCTGTGGGACCTTAACCTGCATTGTACTTTTTCAGATACCATTCCAGCACTGCTCAGAGAAATATCCTGAAACTTTCCATGAGTGACACTGAACAAAGACTAGTATAGATTGAGCACAGAAAATCATAAATCTGCCACATCTGGCAAAACAGAAGAAAGTTTACAGTTACAGAGATAGGTGCTCTGGGGTGTGGAAGTGGCCAGTCCCACCCCACAGTGTCATACTTTTCCTTATTTTTCAGTGTAACAGGACCACTCACACTGATAGATGGAAGACAGGAATGTAAACTACTGAAAAATCCTCCTTCCAGTTTTACTTGCTTCAGAACTTGTGGTTCTGACAGTAAAATACAGTTGTTAGGGAATTCCAAATGCACTTAAGCCTCGAGTCACAGGAAAGCAAGATTTCTAAAGGAAGGGAAGGAACCTAAATATATTCCTGTGAAAGTTCTGTGTCTGAATCAGAGATTTCTGATGTCAGTTAAAGGACTAATATTTTAGAATGGGCAGGAGCTGCAGCTCAGACTTCAGCTGTTAACTATTCCAGCGGAGGAAATATGGGTAGATAGAAAGGGCTGTTTCTGATGCAGGTGATTATTTTGGAAAACCTGAAGATGACTTGAAAGGTGTATGCTTCACTTTAGGAAGTTTGTGAGATTTAGACCTGTAGGTCAGAGGGGGTTATTATCAAAGGTGTTCAACCACAGAAACAACTAAAAAAGCAGAAGGCAAACGAAGGTAAGACAAACTGTGTCTGAAACAAGACATGAATAACCCTAGCATTGGTATTTTTAGTTTCATAAGCTCAAGTGCTTATTAGTAGTTAAACCTCAATAACCCTCAGGTCTGTGCTTTTCCACCCTATGGAATCAGGAGAGGAAGTACTTCGGTTAGTCAATAACACACTACAGCAAATGCTAATGTGTGAAGGGCATTGAGATTAAATCCTAATAGTTGGGTGGAGAGGCAAAAACATGTAGAAGCAAAGGAAGGAAGTTCCAAACAGAAAAGGAGCATAGGCCTTCTAAACACATAGAAGTGGAGGAAAAACAATGTGACCTTTTCATGATGTACTTGGGTTGAATGCGGAGCGTAGGAGGCAGAGGGTGAGGCAGTTTGTAGATGGAACTCTGTGCAGTCACCCAGTATTACTGCTAAAGGCAGAGAGCCAGGTCTCTGGATACTTTTTGCCTTCCCTTAAATCTTTCCAGGTGTCTCTGAAAGAAACCTTGATGGAAATGACTGGACTAATGCAGATTAGTCACATTGTTCAATACACCATGTGGAGACACTTGAGGGCAGTGATAAGAGACCTGGAACACATTCTTGGATAAAATACACGTACAGGTGTATAAATCTGCACAGATCTGCTTCTCTTCAGTGTATTCACCTCATCCAAATACCCTCTTTGCCATCCAAGGAAAGTGATATGAAACAAGAGGATCTGGGTTAGAGAAGCAGCTTGGTATCACTAAATAACAAACCCAAATTTGTCTAGGGGAACACAGTTGTTTTGCAGATATCCTTATGAAAGGAGCCTAAGATTTCTTAATAATTCTGGCTCCAAACATTAGCATATTTTATTTGCAGACCTGAGTGAAAACAATGGCTCAGACACGCAGATTCTTAAAACTCAAATTCTTCAGATACTCAAGTTTCTTAAAACCAATGTATCCAATTCCCTAAGGATTCCTACCTTCAAAAGCCTTCCCATTGCCCTTTTCTCTCCCTGAATAGAGGGCTGGCCCCTTAGTCACCAAATAGAACACTAGAAGAGCCTGGGCTGGCATTTTGTGGTAGTGAAACTTTAATCAAGACTATTTAAAACTGGCTCAGCAAAATTAACTGATCTGGATGAAGATAACTGGGGTCACAATTGAAGCACTTTTCAAAAATAACACAATTCTGCTCTGAATGATTCTGCCATACAAAACAATATACTTTCTGTAAAGACATTAAGGGATGGATTTATACTGACTCATTGGATCCGTCAAAAATCTCATTTTAAACTAATCAAACCACTAATCTTTGGAATTTTAAAGATGTAAGAAATTGAGCATCACTTCAAATAGATATTGTAACAAATAGTAAACTTCAGTATTTTCAGAATTTAACGCAAAATAGTTTTAAATGTGTTCAGTTCTTCTTCCTCTTGTTGGAAAGACTTTCAGATATTCTAGATGTGCACATACTGTTATTATAGTTACTTCTGTGGCAAGTTATACACTGGCATTTCAATGTTTACTTACCCAAGTTTACTTACTGAACTTGCAGGTAGGTTTTGATCATTGAGCTAAGTTCCAGTAGTGGAAAGAGGTCTTAAAACTAAGATTAGCTGAAAGTTGTCCCATGACAACAGCAAAACAGAACTGCAGGTTTCTATCTGACTTGTAATGCTCAGCTGTGACTGTGCTTAGTTTGCTGCTGTGCCTCACAGCACTGATATATTATTGACATGAAACATTAAGGGCCTGATTCTTCACTCAGAGCCATTCAGGTTAGAAATTGCTTTGGTTTGAAATCAGTGAAACTTTCTGAAAAGAGAACTCAGCTCTTAGAGCACCATCCAGCACAGTGGAGTGATAAATTATATAACATTAACAAATCTTATAACTCTTTGGTAAATGAGAATTTGATGAGAGAGCCTCAAAAGGCTTGGCAACTCAGATAAGTGCCACAAAACCAGCATGTTTATCTGCAGATTATCTGAATTATTCAAGCCTCTTGGGTTTTCAAAATTGAGCTGAAAGTCTTGCACAGACAGACTTTGCCAATTGTGTGTACAGTAATGAGAAAAAAATATTCCCTGAGAAATTTCCCATGACTAAATAAGCCTGGTAGCAACAGCATTTTTTTTTTTTCACTTCATGAAGTAAACTTGTCAATCAATGAGAACTACAGTGAAAATGCTCCTGAAATAGCTGCTCAGAGAAGTCCAGAGGAAGCTGATGGTCTTTCCTTACAAGTGAGGAAAACAATTTCACAATTAGAAAAAACCATTGAAGGGGACATCCATTTTTCACAATAAGATTTATGACAAACCATCCCGACATGGAGAGAACTAGTACTGGAATTGCAGATACTGAAGAGCTGCAGCCCTTCTCTCCACCTGCACAGTGTTAATTATGGCACTACATGGTTTATCCCTAAAAAATCTACTGCATCTTACTTGGAGTAGAACCAATTATGACAGCAAACACATATGGATGAATAAACATCTGATGAACAGCTTTGACTCTAAAGATTCAAGAAAATGAAGGTGATTGAGATCAGTAAAGGGCATTTTATGATGTCTTGGATAGAAATTGTCAACTTTTCCTAAAGGCTATTCCTAGATTTTCTGCCACTTCAACTCTTGATTCCTCCACGGGAAGAATAAGGTACAAAATCTTGCTTGAAATCTTTTCGTCCTCTTGTCAAGTTGATATAATAAGAGTTGTCTTTCTTTGCACTCATTCACTTGGTCTTTTCCTCACTCTCAATGTAAAAACCCTCTTCAATAGGGCACTGGAAAAAAAAAAAAAATTCTTCCCTTCCTTATAGTTCTTTAAAAGCATTCATGCTCAGGCCCAGGGGGAACAGAGATCAATCTGTACTAGTTTTAGAGACCCTTCTTTGGGAGAAGGGAGAAAGGAGTGGTACATTAAGATCATAAAAGTAATAGATCTAAATTCCAACTTCTTCAACGACAAGAATAAATCTCTGTAAAAGTAATGTGAGATTCTCAGAAGAACACTGTTGTTCTGTGTACACACACCAGATTGCTCCCTTCTCCTTCTGAAGATTGCTCCCTTCTCCTCCTTCTGAAGATTAATTGAATTATTTCTCTTTCACAACTGCAAAAAGGGATGGCATATTTTTTAGCCTCCAACCATTGTAATGGAGAATGATGAAAAATATTCAGCTTTAATTTGTTTCTTACAAGCTTCTTTGGGAGTAGCCTGGAATGGATTCCTGCAGGGAGCAGGAAGCCAGGCTGCTGAGGTTGAAGGAATTACTTGTGGATCTGCATTTGACAAACATCAAGTCACTGAGCTAATTTAATCTGGAGCTTGAAGTAGAGGATTACATGCAAGAGTAGAGGGAAAAAAGGTCCTTTAAAAATACCTTTAATTTCTGATCTATCATGTTTACTACCTTTTTTCTATTTAAAATACATATTATCCTGGTTTGATTTTCTTTGGGAAGATCATGGTAAGAGGAGGCCTCAAAGATCTGAGAAACTCACGTGCCTTGTAGTCCTTCACCTGGAGCAGCCCTTTCTCCTTCTCCTTCAAACTCTGTTTAACGGTGGGTCTGGAAAAGCAAGACTTCCAAGGCCAGACTGAAGAAAAGTTGGAGTCTATGCATAAATGGAAATTAACAGTTGTTCAATTTGCTCCAGCTAGGATTGACAATCTAAGTCCCCTTGCAACACTTCCTGCAAGGATGCTAACTTGGATTCTTAGCAAGGACTCCAGGAATGATAATGAAGTGGACTGTAGAGAGGGAAAAAAAAATGCATGAACACTGACAGGAAAAGTTCAACGTGTATTCAATTGCATTTTTCCATATATGTTTTAGAGTCTCAAACTGGGTGGGGGGTGGAAAGGGGTTGGGGGTTTTGTTTGCTTGGCTGGTTTTATTAAGAGGATAGGATTAGAAGGGGTGAAATTATAATTAATTTGAACAAAAGGGGACAAAATTATAATTGATTTGAATAAAAACTTACCTGAATAGTTGAAGCCTGATAATAACAGATGTCTATATTATGCTTCTCATTACAAATAGACAAATTACCAAAATAATTCGCTATTAAAAGACAATTGTTATTGTTTGTTAAGAGCCAAAAGTTATTAACTCTCTTGTTTTAGGTTATAAATCAGAACTTTTTATTTATGCTCAGCTCTGAGTGAGGTTTTAGGTTACATGACTGAGGGCTCTGACTTGCAATAGCCACTTCCCTGATTTCAGGAGTTCCTGAGTAATTATTGTGCTCCATTTTAAAATGAAACAAAGAGGAAACCATGTAGGCTGAATGTAGAAAACATAGTGAAACTGTCATTCCTTGTTCAAGAAGGTAAATATCTTGTTTATATCAAAAAATATCTTGTTTTAATCTTGTTTATATCAAGTAATAAACAAGTCCAGAAAGTTCTCAGTTCTTTCCAGCAAACTAAAATTTAATTTTCCATAATGCTGCAGTGGTAAGTTTATTTAATTTTAAAATCCTTATCTGAGTGGAAAAAACCCCTATGAATCTAATTTTAATGCTGTGTGAGAGTTCTAGCACTGACCTCCATGTGTACAGAATCAAGGCTGAGTAACTGACAGATCATGGTGGATTTTAATTTTCAATAAAATCATAAAACACAGGGTCAAAAGAAGTTTTGGACATACTAAAGGCAAGAATGATTGTTTTCATAAAAGAAGTGTTTCTTAAGCAATAAGCCTTGTGACAAAAAAAATACTAGTAATCAGTGTGTTGTATCTAAAGGGGTGCAATAATGAATTTCAGTAACAGTTAAACTACAACATTCTTTGTTTATTGTTGCACACAAACTACAACTTATGAACTTACTGATCCAATAGAAATTACCAAATGTCTTCAATAAACCCTGATGAATGGGATCCCAGAGCCTCATGAAACTTCATTGATGCAACATCCATGTTTATTTTCCAACAGTAGGTTCACAGTATTGTCAATTTTCAAGTGCCTACTTACAGCATAAAGTTTTAATGGAATGAATATGCTTCTCTTTACTTAAAAACTCTACTGTGGGGAATTTATCACAAATGCTTCTCCATTTTTAAGAGTTTTGGGAATGATGCCTGTATCCAAACTCCCAAAATTCTAGTTCATTGCTTACCTGTCTGCAAGTAGTTGTTAAATTCACATACCTGTAGATTTTGTCTGATTTTAAAAAGTCCTGTATCAGGCATCAATCTAGTATTTGATATGGAAGTTCATGTTTGATATCATTTTATTTGCAAATTAATAAAAAAATACTGCCAGTTCTTGCTATTTACACTGCAGAATATTCCCTTAGCAGGTTTTTTTTCATTTAAAAGACAAAACTCTTAAGTCTGCTTAAGTGCACAGCAAAATCTCTGTTGTCACTAACACAATGGAGTTGATTCTATCAGTGCTCTCATCAGCACTAGGATTCTGCTCTTAAGTGAAGTAGAAGGTTGATTTGGCTACTTGTGAGGAACTGGCCCCTCACTGATAACTTGGGGCTTGCTTATCCTCCGTGTTCCACATGAGGTACAACTTGTGTCTTATCTGTGAAACCTTATGAACTTCTCATCATGTTTTAGCTGTGTAGCAAGAAGGAGTCAGAACATGTTAATATGTATTACTGAAGAGTCAACAGAACTTTCAAGAATACCACAAAAGGTGAGTCATAAAACTAATGAGCTGTGCAATTAGTCTTAGGCATTTGTGAAATGCATTTAGCAAATGCTCTTTATTTTTATTTCATTCCTTTGGAGGAAAAACTCTCCCCTTCCAACACTGGGATGTTGATATAAAGAACTTATGTTGCAATGAATCATCTCCTAAAATATTTGTGGTTCATATCAAATTTCAAAAAAAAAAAAAATGTAAGCTGTAAAACACATCCAGTGTGATTTCTTTACACTACAAAATATGTTGAGTGCATCACAGTGCTGTAATGGAGAAAGTATATGAATACTAGTACTCAGCACTACAAATGCATGGGAAACATGTAAAATTAATTATTCATATATTTTTCTCCCGTATGTACATGAAACTGGAATGGTTCACATTGCCTTACCAATTGTTGACAAGGTGTGTTATTCTGTTCTTGACTCTCTTGCCAAGTGTACAGTCAGCCAATCTTATGGCACCATGGCTTGGTGGGTAACTCATTTCCTTTAACTGTGGGGGACTTCCTCTTTTTTTTCTGGATACTCAAACACAATTTAGAGATTCCTAGTATTCTTACCATGCACACTATTTCTCTGCAGATTAATTTTTCAGATCAAGTCCACAGAACTAACCTGTTAGTCAATCAGGAGGAAGAGTGCAGGTATAAAAAAACCACTTTCAGTGGATTTAAATACTTATCTTCATACTTAAAATTGAAATTGAGGTTCAGAATTAACTCAGATTCTGAAGTCTACCAAATATTGCTTGTTTTGCTTTCAATGAATGTCTAAAAATGCAGTGGTGAATTATTGCTCCTTCTGCATCAAATGATATTATCATATAAATAAAATTCTAGTGCATTTCTTATTCATTAATAGATGAGGCTGCATAAATTTTAAGTTTCTGAACTCAATGTGGAAAACACCATCCTGACTAGCAACTACTTATAAGTAAAACCTGAATTTTGCAAATAACATCAGGATGATTAATTTTTTTTTTTTCATATTTAAAAGCTTGTGCTTGAGGCTAACTAAAATAATTTTTTGTTTGTTTTTAATTCCAAAGAATAATCTGGTGTTCCTACAGCCTTATAAATGGTCCTTGAGGAAGCTCACTGCTGCAGACAAGCTACCTACAGGATTTTGTGTTTCTATAACCTTATCTGGGACACTCTGTAAGATTTGGTTACAGAAGAGCGAGCAGGGCTTTCAAGGGCTTCTCCTGCTCAGAAAAGAGTAAACTGTTAAGGGGTGATAAGGTCAACATTGTTGCCAGTACAGTGTCGTTGACTCATGTTTTGATGGATCCTATGATCTAAAAGGGATATTTTTTTAAATTAGCACATTTTAGACATTCCTTATTTTACTACTACAACTAAAAGCGTTCAGTTTCATGTTCCATTAAAGACTAATGTTTTTGAGGATTACTAGAAAAGAAGCTTATAGAAATATACATTCCCTCCCCACCCCAAAAAAGGTGTCTGTTTAACACCTCACCCACCCTTCCATGCCCAAAGCAGGCTGAAGTAAGCTGGGTGCAGCTCTTTCAGGGGAAGGTTTCTAGCTACCCCAGTAAAATTACAGAGATATAAAAGGGATCAGCCTAAAACAAATAAATAAATGAAACACCAGAGGACATGTGAGAGGGTTTTATCTCCTGAGCCATTAGTCAACAGACATAGCACTGCCATCCCAGCCATTGCAAGAATTTGTTCTTAAAAGACAGGATAGTAGTCACAGCTCTCAAACACTTTGATTTAAAAGAGCAACTTCCACATAATGTGCTTGAGCAACTGTCAAGATACAGGGAATGGGAGGGAATCAGAAGATCCTGGTGTCAGATGTATCAGGCTGATGTGGGGTTAGAGCCTTTAAATGCAGTGCTGTCCTTGTGAGGACATTTTGTATTGTGAGTAAGTAGATGAAATCAGAACTGGAAAATAGGGAATTGCACTGTAGCACAAATAGCTATATAGAATACATGGCAGAAAAGTGACTGTTGCAAGTAGCAATATGAAACAAGAGGCAAGGAATGACTGGCAGGGTCTGTGTAGTGTTTGCTTCAGATTGTAAAGGATAAGGTGATATGATGCTGCATTCTGTGGATCAGACCCCTTGCACCATTCTTTAGAAAGATATTTTTGTTACATCCTATGGCATCACTTGTGCTTTTCGCTTCTTTTAATAACTGTTTGCCTCACCACAAAATAAAACTCTTTCCACCACCTACATATCATTCAGAGTGAAGCAACTTTCATGGCAACATCAATAATGAACATTAAGATGGGATAAAGGTATGTAGCTCATCACTAGTTCATGAATGAGACCATCAGGATTTTAAACAGTTTGGGTGATTGATGTTTCATCAGAGCCTTTTGCTAAGGATGCTGTAAGAAACAAAGGCAGTCACTGTGCTACCCTAATAACAGACACAAACAAATATGAAAGAGCTCATTAAGTACGTGCAGGTCTTGGCTCTTCTTGGTTCTTAACATCACATGACTCTTCTAGACATGGTTGCAAGTTGGGTTATAGTAATACTAATTCTTCTGGGAAAAAACAAAAGAAAACAAAACAAAACAAAAAAACCCCCCACACACCAAAAAAACCAGAACAGCACAATAAATGCCCCCAAACCTGCTATGATGGAGGATGATGAGAAGAGAAATGGCATCAAAAGAGGTACCAAGCTTAGGTGTGTCATTTGTGTGCCAGTCATGCCACAACATTGTCAGTGACCAAGTTCTGATGAGAAAAGACTTACTTGATTCAGACCCTAACATAAAATCACATACATACATTCTTTCATGTGTATAAAATGATAAATTATGTAGCTAACACAAGTTCTGGTAACAATTTTAAAAGATTAAACAGCCTACACTGTGCCCTGGGAATATCATCTATTCCACTCTTGGCTCAATTTTGCACCAGGGTAGCTCTGCCTTCTGCTGTCACTTACTGAGGACTTGCTTTTTGGAAAACGCCTGAACTTAAGAAGGTTTTGTGAGAAAAAATGTACTCCCCACGCTAAAACGATTAGTCAGACTATCCTCTATCCAAATTTTTCAAGCTGTTACATATCAAAACTAGTCTGCTTAAAACCAACTGTTATCTTCAGCACTTTACAATAAAATAGACAGGTTAAACACCCTGATAGTCATCAAGCTTTCCCAAAAGCATGCATCCCCTCATTTGACCCTCCACTGGATTAAAAATTAAAGCATTTTTTGTAAGTAAAATAGATGAAAGTTTCCCTCAAAGAAAGAAGAAAGGGAAAGAAGAAATAAAGACGAAGAAGTCAAAAGTATTTCCATTCCTGTCCAGTTATTGACTAATGTTGATAATACCTGTGATTTTGTTTTAAACAAATGAACTAAAAAAATGTGCTTCAACAACTGAGTCACTTTCTTACTAAGGTAACAGTCCCTGTGTATGACCTTGTAGCCTCACCAAGTGAGACAGACAATCTGTTTTATCTGAGTGGCTTTCTCTTTCTGCTAACTTCCCTCTGTTTCCACCCACATAATTTGTTTTTTAACAGAAGAAAATAATTTCCATTTTAAAATTATCATTCTTGCTTTTCCACATGACCCATTTTTCATACATAAGGGTTTCTAAATCAGAACCACAGCTCTCTGCATCTCAGAAAGTAACTGACTCCTTCTTTCTCTCAGGTAAGATACTCATTCCCTCTTTCATTTTTTCACAGATTATTTAACCATTTTGCTGGCCCTGTGCTTGTTTCTTCAGTAATTCAACATCATTACTCTAGCTCCTTCCAGTGGTAAATCACAAAGTTTAACAAGAATAGAATAGAATAGAGCTTTTAATATACCTTTAATCATTTTGCTCTACAGAAGCCAAATGTGTGTCTTTTAAAGCAAGTCTTTCAGCTTTTTCTGTCCTGGTTGCCTCATAGGTAAAGGGTAAATGAAGCTCAAAGGTACAGCTCAGCTTCACTCTCAATTCCAGCACTTTTGGTGAATTAGGTAATGTTGCCAGTTAATCTCAAAGCTTACGACTTTTATTTTGTCTGTTATGACAAAAATGGGAAGAGCACAAACAGGGGAACAGCAAATCTATGTGTCAGATTAATACAGTTTGCATAATTAAACAAGGGGGGCAGCAGCTTGAAACAAATTCATGTTTTGCAGTTCTGAGAAATAGGTACTATTTGAAAACTTGTTACCAAAGGGATAGAAAAGCAATCAATACTTAGATAAGTGTCAGAAAAACATATTTTAATATTGCCTCCTTTATATTTTGCATATATATGAGAAACCCTGGATGACTTGAAAGATGAACTGTCCAGAATTTAAAAAAAAATAAAGACAAACAAACAAAACTAACCAAAAACAAACAAAAGAAGTCCCATATACAACATATGAGCTATGAATGAAAAAGAAAAAAAATCTTGTGAAGGGAAGACTGTGACAACATTGCAACATTAAGGGAGAAATTTAGAGTACAGAAATTTGTTGATTACAGTCCTGAAAAACAATAAGGTAAAATAAATTTATTAAAGAAGGTAAATCAGAAACCAAAGTAACAATTCATTAAGGAACTGTAGGCACATTAACAATATTCAGCAGTTCTGCAATTACAGCCATAAGCTGTCAGAAGAGAATATATGTGGTCATTTATTTGATTATAAAGTACCTACGAGTGTTCAGCAGGTCAGGTTTTTCAGCCGGCTGAGTTTTCTAATAGCTCTTCTCAATCAAGGGATTGTGCTGCACAGTGGAACACTGAGCACACACATGAGGATGATGGAGGGCACTGACCCACCTATTTAAATAATAAAAGGACTATGCACAGCAGCTCTACAAATGCTTCTTCCTACAGGTTTCTGCTCAAAATCTTTGCTTTATATGTTAACATATAAATTTAGGCCCTCATCACTAGATGCCTTGGCACAAAAAAATGGACTTGAACAAATATGCAGTGAATCATTAGTCTGAACAGTAATTTGACCTCTGAACAATTCAAAACTCAATTTTTCATAAGATTATGCACATGCTTAAATCCATTTACATGTGGAATGCTGTTACAATTAATCACCAGGAGCAAGTTGCTTGAGGGAATCAGTGAAAGAACATTTACACCATGTCTTATAATAGGCTGAATCTGTTTCTTACTAATCAAACTCTGCTTAGCACTTTAGTATTAGTTATGTGTAAATTAAAAAGCTGGCTGCTCCTTTTCTTTCACATTTCTCTTCTACAAGGAAAATTTTTCTCAGCTAAATCTCTGGTCTCTGCAAGCAGAGGTTATGATCAAAATTAACAATCCCATCTACGGAATTATAAACCTCTTGTTGCACTGAATTGCCTTGGGAACAGATCCAAAGAAAGATGTTGACTTGTAAATAGCACTCAAGTACCTGTATTCTCCATTAGCCCAAAATCAGGATCTTGAAAACTTGCTCAGCTGATGTTAATAAGGACTGGACTCAAAAATTCCTCTCTTTTAAATTTGAAGTTGCACCTTAACTGAAGCTAAGTTTGGGCAGGACTGAGTAAAACAGCTTTTACCTTGAAACCATGGCTGGACAAAAATTCATAAGACAAAGATCATGAGCCTCTGATTAATGGATATTAGGGAATAACAGAATATCCTGAGTTGGAAGGGACTCACAAGGATTATCAAAGTGCAACTCCTGTCCCTACACAGGAGAGAGCCTACTCAGATCTGCAAACTGCCATCTCTGAGGAGGGCACCCTTCCGAGAAAGGATTTTTCTACATTCCTCATTAAAGAACAATAATTCTGCCAACAATAACCTAATGTGTTGTTAAGGAAACTTCCAGTCTGGCCATTCCCGAGTCTCTCTGTCAGTCATACTGTCACTGATGGGACTGAGGTCCCTTCACAGCAGCAGCTCCAGTGACCCAACAGGTCGTGCTGGACTCCCCTCACACCCCATTCACAGTCAGACCAGGTTTCCTCACCACCTCAGCCCCCAGGTTTCCTGTAGTGCAGTAACACAGATACAGCCCAAGCTGGTGCCTCTGAGGAGGGACCCCAAACAAAGGAACCCCTGGGCTTTGTCTCCTCACAGTCTGAAAGCTCAAGGTCTCTGCTTCTTCCTCCTGAGCCCTCATCTCCTGCCATGTCTCTGGGTGTCCCTCACCCGCCTGTGCCACAGGTCTTCCTGCCCTTTGTTAGGCAAAGGGTGGACAGGTCATGGCTTCTCGTTTTGGGCTCCTACCCAGACTTCAACCTGCAACTGCTCCTGAGCCACCTGCACCGGGTGTGTCCCTTAAAAGAAAGAGGGCCCAGCCCACACAACCTGGGATGTACAGTCCAAAAAGGAGCATGGCTGCTCATTTATGCACAACAACTGCTGGATGAATGGCCAGAGCTGCACAGCTATGACTCCACAACCCTCTGCTCTCACCTCTCCCCGCTGTATTTCTGCTTTCTGACACGCCCCTCTCTTAGGGAACAGCTCCCTCACTCGCCATCAGAGCAATTTTTAGTAAAACAACAAATTGTCAAATTCTCTCTATGCCAAACAGAGGCAAGTGTTGTCCCTAATATAAGGTCCTCAATTCATCTCTCAGGGCAAAGGGTTTCATGGCTCTGAGCCTAATAAGGTAAACCCACCAAAAGCTTTCCATACACACAGTTTTGAAGATATGCAATTGCCATCTTTGAAAGTTTAAAAACAGTTGAAGACATAAAATCACTGAGTAGGGGAAAAGCAGAAACCACCAGGTTCCATCTGGTTCCTTATCTTTCGCTTTGCTGAGAAATCTGGCAATAACGTGTGAGGAGAGGGTGCTGAACAGCTTGAAAGGTTAGAGTGTGATTAATGGGACGATGTGTGGGTGCACATGGTAATCCCCCTACATACTATCCAATTCAATTTGGCCTCTGTCATGCTGTAGAAAAGATTTAAATAGTCTTTCAAGGCCAGAAGAAAAACATTATTGCAGTCCTACATTCCTCCTCAATATGATTATCTGGAAAGTAGACTCAATATGGAGAAAAGGTTTCAATAACAAGTGGAGATCAAGTTAACATAAAATACTCCTCCACCTCAAAGCAAGCTCTTCAAATGAGTTGTTTATTTGTGAGTTAAATTAGTATTTTCAGACAGGGTGTGCCAATAAGGCAAGTTGAAATTTAAGAAAAAAATGGTTTTCCTACCAAATGGAGAACTTGTAGAGGAAATTGCACAGGGGGGAACTCTACATATATGATATTGTCAAAAACCTTAACTAATGAGCATTTTTTAGAAAAAAAAGTTATGAAAAAGGGGATTTGAAGAGCTTAAAGAGAAACTACTTAACACATCTAAGTTGGGGGGGTGGGGGTGGAGGGAATGTATAATTAAATACTTTTTTTAAGCCACAGTCTGTTTTCCTTATGGCTTTGCTCTGCTCATGGACCATGTTAATTGGAATGCCAGCAGTGGCCAGAGCCTTGTGCACGCATTTGGAAGAAAATAGCAAGAGTGGTATGGGACACTCAGTAATCATGTTACAGGTTAGAATTAAATTACCTGAAGAAACATCCTGTTTATCTGTGGCCAAGTATATCAGACTTTTAAAATTTTTTTTACTTTACTTTTTTCTATGTTTTTGTCTCTGAAATTTTTCATAGGAAAGGAAAATACATTTTCATGGCCTTATCTCAACATCTTTAAAAACATGATACTCAAGGTCCATGATACTGCTCCAAGGAGATCTTGAGTATTGGTGGATTCAATACAAATAGTAAGAGCCATGTATTCCAGGAATACATGGGAGAAAAAGAAGGCTTGGCTTGCTAGGAAAGGAGAAAAAAAAATCTTTTCACATGCTTACTCAGGTTTTCTTGGGCTTGAGGTTTTTTGTTGTTTGTTTTTTTTTTTCTTTTGTTGTTAAAAAGTCCCGATGAAATTGTGAGGCTTCCTTAAGCTTGAATTTACAGAGGTGGTTAAGTGGTCTTTTGATCCAGATTTCAGATATGATGTGTTTCTTTATGATGAACAAAACTAATTGCTGCTGTACATTAGACTGCCACTTTTTTCCTTCTACTGCAGAACATTTATTTCTCCATCCCTCTGAAGTTGAATTTTCCTTATTTCTTTTATCTCTTTTAGCATATCCCTCTTTATCCAATCCCTTTTCAATCTATGACCTACAAAGAATGTGAGAACTTTCCAGCATTCCACTGTATGGTTAATGAGTCTCCATGACAGGAGATTCCCTTATAATTTCATTGTTTGTTCACTTTGGTCAGTTTTACTTGAATATTTTGTTCTTCAATATATAATTACTAAATTGGCACATCTTTAAAGCTTAACCTTTCCCATTTAAATTGAACTTGAATCATAGTAAATCCAGACATCAGCGACATAAAACAGTCATCCTCACCCTTCTCATTCAGTTCTGTAAGAGTTACACCTGGCAGTGGCAAGCAACAGACTATGGATTCTAAGAAGCACTGAAGAAGTCTGACCACTTTAAACCTTTAAAAAATGTAAATCTGCTTGTTCTTGGCTTGCAAAATGGGTATAATTGTTCCAGTGAGTGTTCTAGTAAACATGCCAGTGTTACAGATTTTAAAGACTTTAATGATGGGGGTTTATATTTTTTTTCCTATGTAGCTTGTTGTAAAGATCCTTGGAGTCATTTATTGTGTACCTGCATACTCTTCATTCTTTGGCCAAAATGTAAATACAATTTCTGTATTTGGATTGACTATCAATATTGACCAGTTTTCCACTTGGATCTGTTAGTGTTTCCTTAAAAACTGTGTGTATATAAATTTTTTTAACATAAATATGCATATCTATACATACACACACACCCCCTCTTGAGGTTAAAAGTGCTGGAATGGTGAATTTCTACATGTGGGTCACAACTCTGTGTAAGCTGCACTTGTCCAATTTGTATGTGCACTGTTTGTAGTGAGGATTGAATTTATATTAAGTATTCACCCATTTTCTGCTCTTCCAGAGAAGCAGGTGGGAGCAAAGAAGGGAGAAGGTATTTGGGAAATGACATGGGCAAACAGAAAGGTAAGATGGTGTTTTTATGCGGCTGTATGTGTGCCTCAGCAATATCACCACATAAATAGATGGGCACCCACAAGAAGGAGAAGATTTCCTAAATATTTATGAACCAGAATCAGTAATCTAATTTGTGTTGTGGGGTTATAGGTCTTTGTCTGAAGCATTGCAAGTGCTGATCATCCCGACTCTTTACCTGAACGCTGCAAAAAACAACTTCTGTGGCTCAATTTAATATCTTCAATGGCAGCCACAAGTGCTGCTTTCCAGAGTGGGCAGCAAGAGCTGGTGTGTGTTCCTCCAGCACTCACAAACTACACTGGTCTGACCTGGCTGTAATGCTGTGTTGTGATGATGACAAAGCTTCAGTTAGAACAGGGAGGAGCTGCACGAGCCCTTCATGATATGAGTGTGTGCTGTGAGGGCTCAGGTTTGTGTCTAATGATGTGCTATGTAAGGATTTATGCATATTTCATGAATATATCTCATATGCCTTTTAATAATCTGTTTGGTGCTGCTGTAATGCTGCTAAGGTAACACTCCTGACACTACAGAATCCCAGAATATTTTGGGTGGAAGGGACACCAAAGATCATATATTTCCACCCTCTGCCACGGACAAGGACAGCTTCCACTGTCCCAGGTTGCTCCAAGTCCTGTCCAGCCTGGCCTTGGACACTTCCAGAGATAGGAATAGGCAAGCCTTTAACTAGTATCAGTGAAAAAAATTTTAATCAGCTAAGAATTCTGGAGAAAAAAATGCATTGAGAGAACAAGCTGATAATTTGCCTTCTAAGGGGCAGTTTCTAAATCAACCTTCTAAAATATCTGTAGTTGCACATTATTCAGTGATTTATTGATTCCTTGATTGCATCCATCTAATGGAAAGGAAATAACTTTGGTAGTTCTGTTCTCTTACACCTTGGTTTTCCCCCTTCTGGTTTGTCGAAGTCATTATTTACATATGCAAATAATATTGCTAATTTCTTACAACAAATATAGTAGAAACTTGGTGTGAAACTAAGCTGTACTTAAAAGTATTTCCAATTTTTATAATTTGGGCATCTACATTACTAAATTAGGAATTCTAATTCTATTTACAATTGATTGATTTGATTTGGGAACTGATAGAATAGTGTCTTTATAATAGAACAGTTGTCATGAATTCTATGTGAATATTGCAAAGAAGTTAGTGATGGTGAATTGGCTCCATTGCACTGTTTGCTTTTTGACATAAAGTTTAATAAACTGACTGGTATCTGGCTGCAGATGGCAACTAATGGAGGGAGTAAAAATATTTACACAATAAGCAGATGGTGAAAAATAATTTGCATTGCAGTATTCTTCCCTTGACACATTGGGTTATTGTCACAGGATCAGAAGTGATCAATTATATAGTTTGGCAAGGTATTGCTTATAGCTCATCTTGAGCACAGTCTCAATTCAACAGCAGAGTTGGATCCTACCTAACCTGCAGAGTTGCATCTAGTTCTGTATCCATATCTTGTCATTTTTCAGGAGCTTTCTTTGCCTATGACTTTCTCACTGGCTATAAACTAACTCTAAACTTCACATAAAAACTACCAACTCAGTAGTAAGGTTTGGTTTTGGGTTTTTTCCTTATAGATGTCATTTAATGAGCTTTGCTAGATACAATTTCCTGATTAAAATAAAGCTGATTAAAAAGTAAATTAAAAGTAAACTCTCAATGATTGTTTTATATTGTAATGTTTTTAATCACAGAAGGGATATCAGTTGGATATATGTTTGCATTGCACTATCATGCCTGCCATAATTCCAGTGTGCAGCACCGAGGCCCTCAGCTGGTCTGTAGAACTGCTGAACATGGATTATGATAACAAAATCCACACAAGAGCATTATTAAAAGCACAGTCTGATTTAAATTATAGTCTTTAATTTTTGTTCTGGGAAATCTGTATTCTTAATCAGCAGGGTTCCAGGTACTTTCATTGTTCTTTGATTTCACAGAATGGTATAAAAGTTGCTGTTTAATATTTTTTAAAATCTAAGATTTGAGGAAGGTAAATTACCTTTAATCTCCATGGACTGTCATTTAAGACATATAATTTGTTTGTCTTTTTTTAACCATTAAAAAGCAACTGAAACAGCTGCACTCTTTTTCATGGCTCTGTATTCTCCAAATTGCTACCAATGCTTTAAAAGAGCCCACACACTGTGAGAAAACCTTGCATGTCAGAATTAATTGTTCCTGTGCCAGTCACTGTGAGTTAGAGAGCTTCTTGTGTACAGCAGGATGCCTCTGTCTGAAAGATGTGACTGTGCACACCAAGATCATGTTAATTGTTGCTCTGACCAAGCTAAACTTGTGTCAGAGAGTGTGCAAATGTAGGTGTGCAGGCATGAGGAACCAGCAGGAATCCACCCACTTCACACAGCCAGGCACTGTCTGTCTCCTCAGCTGGGGCTTAACTCATTCCAGTTCTCTTACCTTCACTGGAACCATGTCCCATCACCACAGCCTCTGGTCTTACTGCTTGTTAGAATAAGATCTGCTGGAAAACAGCTGAATTAAATAGTGTTTTTTAAAGGAACACTTCTCAAAATAAGCACTTGAACTTGCCTTAGGGTTACCAGAGCAAGCAAACAAAAAATATCATAAATATCAGTGAGCAAACAAAAAACAAACTGCTTTGAGTTCTACAAGACAATAGCACCATGTAACATCACAGTGCTTGTTATAATCACCTCATTCTGCTTGCCTGTATCTCGATTTGATTTCTCCAGCACCTCAACTCCCTTTGTATCTTTATCTGCCATAGCAATGTCACTGTCGGTGCTGGGAAAGACACTGAGGCCACACAGATCTGGAAAGAGCACTGAAGAAACACAGAGGTTCTTTCAAAAAGCTGCTTTTGAGGTCTTGGTTTACAGTTACTAAAAGGTTGATCTTGCCTTCTCTTTTCTAGAGAACTGCACAGGAAACTGTTCATCTGACTGCTAAAACAAACATGGCAAACCAAATCTTCCTCTTGGACTTCTTAGAATTTTCCTTTACCATCAAAACTCATATTAGGCATGCATCGTATTCTGTATTTATGCCATAACACGGTAAGTGTAAAGACACTGACCTCTCTTTCCCTGGCTTACAGCCAGTGTAATCCTTGCATTAAAAAATAAAATAATATATTCCCAGATCAGCCCCCTAGACTTTTTCTGACATACTAGTACATTCTTTAAAACTCTTGTTTTTCCCAGAAGTCCTTAGTAAATATGCCTTAAGGTGGAATTTAAGAAACATAGACATTCAAAGTGGAATTCTTTTTATATATTTACAACTCCTACACTACGCTTTTGTGAAGGAAGCGGGAGGAAAAGAGGAGAGAAAGGGGAGAAGTGGATGCATGCTTTTTTCCCTGTGAACTTCACTCCAGTGCCATAGCAGAGAGAATCTCCAGCAGTGTGGGTTGCAGTGGGAAGGTTGGATATTTGGGAGGCAGTGACCCAGAAACTGGAATGAAGGAGGAGCAGAGGAGCTCTGGGACCAGCTGGGTCTGTGCCCATCTCTGTTTTTCATTGTATTTGACATTTTTGAGGCTGAGATTTGTTACAGTCTAGAAGTTTGCAGCACAGGGCTGGAGACAGGAAATCTTATGACAATATAAAAAAGACATTCTGAAAGAAATGAGTGAGGAATTAAAACAGCCAGGTTTGGGAGCTTTTTGTTAGGTAGTTGCAATAAATTATTCTTTTGTGATACAGTCAAATGAAATATGTACACAGAATTCTTAGAACTTCCAAATATAAACAAATCATTATAGTTTCCTTTAACTTAGAATGAAAAAGCTGTCAGGGTAGCTTTTGATGAGTACAATTGCAAAATGCAACTACCAGACACTACAGAAGTTTCATATACATTTTTACCTTATTTTACTAATTTGAAGTTTTGACTCCTCTGTCACTTCCTGACAAATGGAAGTATTAAAAATAGGCTGTGTCTTGCTTCTAGCTTTTCAACTTTTATTTTTTTTTTTGGTAAGGGAACTGTACTATCTTTGTGACTAACCTTTTTAGCACAGGAAATATTCTCAGTGCTCAGAGGTAACAAAGAGAGTGTCATTCTAGTAATTACGTGCTGTTTGCAGCAATTATAGCCCTCAACCTGTAATTCAATCTGTGTGGGCAGACCATACGTCCATGTGAAACTCCACTGACTTAATGGGTTTTACACTGTTATAAAGACCAATTTGCATGTCTTAGATTATAAAGTCAGGCTAATGTGCATATCCCATAAGCATTTAAGGACACATTCCTAAACTGTGACAAGCATAGAAATGGCACTGAAATGAGTAATAAGTCTGTATTTATCAGCTGTACATATGCTCAGCAATGCTGAAATTGCTACAGGTGGTTGTGGAGGCAGAGAGGATAAATTAGGGTTAGGCAGTTTCATAGAGGGAAAGTCCATCAGAGCTCTAAAGCCACTCAGTCAGGCTTTGGATGAAGCCCGACACTGCTGATATTTGGAGGCTGGGAGGGTATATCAAGGCACGCTTATTTTGTGCTTGTCCTCTTTTGGAAATCCACTCTTTGTGCCTCACAAGTTTCAGCTGCAGTGAAAGGAAAATTATCAGCCTTATGGAAGAAAATTGGGATACAGAAACTGAAAACAGCTTGTCTGGGAAGGAAGAGGAGCATGACATGAAAAAATGGGTGAAGTTCAAAGGATCTGAAATTGTAAATGACGAGACAAAAGGGAGCACAGTGAAAATGCAATATTAGATTTTATGGGGGTCGATCTTGTCTTTATGACTTTTTATTGAAAGAGTACAAGCAAACAGGTGTGGGAAAGGCTTACTCTACATTTAATTTTCAAAATTTCAACTTTTCTTCAGAGTTCTCCAAAATTTGTCTGCTAAGAGCTTATCATCTCAAAAGAAAATAAGATGCTGCTACTTAGTAAGCACCTCGGTTGTATTTTTGAGACATTATTTGAAATCAAAAGATGCTACATATTATTTGTAATAGTATATGTACTTTGCCATTTTCTTAGAAGCTTTAATCATGACTATGTGGTAAATAACAGATTTCATGTGTGCTTACATTGTATATTCCAAAAAGCCAACATACATCTGCAATAATGGAAAAATGCTTATTGTTTAAAGTGCAAGGAAAGAGCTGCTAAGATATTTAGTGTTTTATTTGTTCTTGTGTAACAATGTGTTCTAAAGTAAAACGTGAATGACATCAGCCAAAACAGTTATTACAAACCATACATTACAGTTCTGAAGTTGGGAATTATATAGACCCATCAACAGCTTGCTGAAGGCTGACTGCAGACTCTGCCATTATCTGAGGCTGAAATTCTGGATCTGTCATTCTTTATCATCTATCATTTATCACACAAAATGGGTGACTTGTACATTAAATGTTTAAATAACTGAGTCACTGTGTTACTGCAGCAATTGTGTATCTCCAGGTCAGTCCTGCCAGTACCAGAGACACCACGGGCTCATATTTTTGAGTTGACAGAGTTTGCATAATTGGTAAAGTAGGAAGGAAAGTTAAACATAGAAATGGAACATTGTGTTTGAGAATGTAGAGCAAAGTAATAGTAGAGCTGGAAATGGAATCTCTGGAACTCTAATTCAAAGTTAGGTACTGTAAGGATTTAAACATCCTTTCATAAGAAAACAAAGTCAAAGTTGGAAATGAAACTGCTCTCTATGGGTCTCATAACTTAGAGTTTAAATATCTTAGAAATTCTTTCTTAACCTTTTTTCTCTTGTTCCTTTTTTCTTTATCTATCTGGACCTTTCTGAAAAATATAACAATTTTTAAGAGAAACAAGCTTTTTTAATCATACTCTCTTTAAAAAAAAAAAGTAAAGAATAACCCAGTTCTCTACTTTTCAGGATTAATAACCACCTTATTGTCAATATATTTAGAGTATTAACTCTGGCACTTATTGGAATTCTAGACATGAAGAAAAAGATGTATTTGAAATGACTTAGATAAAACTCTTCCATTTCCTGCCACCCACTGTTGATGCTGATATTAATGTTTTTGGAAACAACAAAACAGGAAGCACTTATGCTAGCACGAAAAATAAGAAAAGCATGGTATACTCTGAAAATCTAAGAATCCTTTCTTAAGCAGCAGATTTTTGCCAGTCTCATTCTAATTAATTTTCTTTTTAAATATCAGGACTACTTCTTCCTCTGCATGTTATCACAAAACTGCTTGATTTCCTTTTGCTGATTTTTATACCACTTTGGAAAAATAGGTTAGCTGTGGGATGCCTATACTGAAGGGCATAAGTGATCTGCTTTAGTCATACAAACCTATTTGTATTAAAATTGGTAGCAAGTAACTTAAACTGTGCCATGGAGAAAATATAATAAACTATTTTTATATGTTCACTTAAGCTTTCTTTTTCTTAATATAGTGTGATTTTCAGCGTCTTATTTTATGATACAGAGGGTCTTATTATGTGCAGCTCATTAAAACCTTTACACATCTCCTAAACCCTCTCATATTCAAAGTAATCATCTCAGTAGAATGTAAGCACTTTTCATGGCAATGTTTTGGCCTCTGAAGATTTTATGAAGTGCAAGGATTGTACTAATTTACCTTAATCTTATAGAGTACATAAGCCCCTTTAAAGTGAAATTGGTCAATAAACTATGCTAGTGCAGTGTACAAGATCAATAAAGGGGACCATTAAAATCTATCAATCTCGGCTATGGGATGAGACAAAAACATAATGCAGTTCCATCAGCATTTGAAAGCAACATTCTGTTTGCAGCAGCAATCCAAGACTTCCAGCCATCATAAAGACACAGCGAGTACAGCTAACAAATATTTTTTACTTTTAGATTCTTAATCCAGGAAATTAATGAGCAACTGGAAGCTGGATCAATGTAGTGGTGGGGGTGATCACAGAGTGAGCAGGCTGATATCTCAGAAAATAGGGTGGAAGGAAACCAGGAAGTTCCAAAGGCAAAGTAAAGACAAGTTGAAGATTGAATATACCCAGGAGTTATAATGATCCTAATGAGTCATTTATAGTCCAAGCCCTGCCCTCCTCCTCAACTGACACAATATTTAGGAACCAAAATTTAAGAATTATTTTTTAATTTCATTATATTAACACACTTGTGAAAGAATGTCTATGTTAGATATGTCCACTTGAATATAATTTTACATGAAATGGGCAGAGTTGCAGATGAACTCATTCTCTTTCCTAAAGAGCTGATGGCCTAAAGCAGGATTGGGCACAAAAGCACAAGAGAAAAGATGGAAAGCCACTCAGCAGAGCAGCACAGGTAAAACCCAGCCTCCCTGACACTCACCTGAGCTAAGAGACCTACAGGCAGTCCTGACACCAGCAAGACTGATGAAATGGCATACTAACGAGAAAGGACATTTGATTGTAATTTACTTAAAAGACAGGGGGGGCAAACAGCCAAAAACCAGAGGATTGTACACTTGTATCTCTCTATCAGCAGCTGATTTGAAGCTCCACTGAGGCTAAAGAACGAACAAAGCTGTTTTAAACAGCTGCTTTTCAAACAACTAAACTCACTTCCTGATCAGAGCTGAATTCTAAAGCTCTTAAAGTATTGACTTCCATCTGATATGAGGGTAGAAGCAGCCAAGAAATTAAATGATTTACTCCCATCCCATTTTTATTGGTGATATGTCTCCCCACTGGCAAAGCAACTCATGAGCCTGAAGCAATTCACTTTTAGTCTGTAATGGGTTCCTTCCATGGCCTTCACTCAGAACAGCCAAGAGCAACAGAAGGAGCTTGTGCCTGACCTTTTCTCCTAATAAGAAAGAGATAAAACTATAGCAGTGTTTTCTTGCAGCAGCTTTACAACATAGTGCAGCAGCTCATTACATATGGCAGGCTGACCTATATATCGAATAGGTCAATGTTTCAGGCAACCTGTCTCCAGCCCTCCAAAATGTCCCATAAGCCTCTCCTTGTCATCTCTTGTTCTGCCCTGGTTCTTGTTTTGTTGCTGTGTTTTGCTGCAGACATGCTGGGGTGTTCTCTTGTGAACACCTTTCTATGTCTCTTAGATCTGCTGTGTAATGTTGTCACCCAAATTCTCTCCCGTTGCTGGTTTTACTCTCGTCACCATTTAGGAGAGATGTTCTTCTCCGTTCTCAGAGATTCAGGGCCACTCCTGTGGAAGTACTGATGCTGCAATGGCTGCAGTTCCATTCTGGAGAAGGAAGGACAGGACTTCTGGATGAAGCACAGACCATAAGTTCACTTGTGGCAGCACGGGAGGGATGAGCAAGGAGAGGAGAGAGGAGGCATTTTTTAATGTCGTACAGAAACTTTTACTTCCAAAACTTTAATCTGACTTGCTGATACTCTTATTTCACCAAGCTAAAATTTGATTAAATTCTCATTTTCTATGGAGTTCAATCTCTGCTGGAATGGCATGAGGGTGGAGCTGGGAAATTTACACTGATACCTCTCGACCTGTGTGCTTATGGAAAGAGGAAACTTCCATGTTTCTTCAGCTACATTGCTCAAGTCTCAGGACTTTATGCTTTGGGATCAAGAGGCCCAAAAACTGAGGCTATATCTGTAAATTAAAACACCTCCTTTCTCAGTGCCATGTTAACTGCACAGGGAGGTCTCTCTGGTGGAGTAGTGTCAGTTTGTACAGCAAGAACTGACCCAAGAAGAGTGATGTAGGAATTTTCAGAATGTTTTGATGAAATACTTGGCATTCCTCTCCAAAGAGAAAACTTAGATAGAAAAGAGAAGTTTTCAGTCCATTTATCTGTAGCATTAATGTGTGAGTGAAGCAGTAAATGGAGGAAGAAGGCATGTTCAGCTTCATAAGAAACAGATTTCTTTGTCTCTTCTAGGACCCCTCAGAGCTATGTTTTTGGAATGCTTTGGGATTTATTCCATAAATGACTGCAATACAACTTGAATATCCTGATTTTTGCCAGTAAGGCTTTATTTCATATTTGTAGGCAAAATTAGAATATAGGATTTATTACATCACTGTGATTGAAACTTTTAAATTATCAGTTCCCAAAATTCCATGCAGACCCATGTTAGCAGAGAGCTATCACGCTGCACTGCTTTCTTTTTAAACAGGCCTAGTAGAAAATTGTCTCCAGCCAGCAAATATAAGTGAAGCACAGATGGGAACTTGGCCTGCAGCCATTTTATTGACCTGAAAGGAAGGTGCTTTTCAAAGCTTAACTGGAACTGTTTAAATAGCAACACTGTAAACAAGCAGCAACCTTCTTTCCCCCCATACCTCCCCCTTTAAAAATCAAGGCAGTTAAGTGTCCAAAGCTGTTAATGCCAAGCTATGAGGCAAAATAGGAAAGTCAGGAGCTTTAAGATTGTACGGTTGAGATTCACATTTAAACATTTCTCATTGTTGGTTTTTTTGGTCAAATGTATAAACACAGAACTGACAAAAGTCAGATCTTTGGCAAGTCTGTCACAAAAGCATTTCACTCCCCTTATCAAAGCTCTAAGTAGATATGCAGCCATTTGGATTGTCTTTTCTAGGTACCTCCATGATGGAGATGAGTCTAGAAGCAGAAACTGAGATGATGAAGCGAAGGAGATTGGCAGGACAGAAATTTCCCAAGCAGAATCTTCCTTATCCCAGTTTCTCATTCAGCTGCCTGAATTTCATGCCACCAGATCCCGACAGCTCTCGTTTAGGATCCATCTCTGAATAACTCCACTTCTACAGAGATCCCTTATAAAATTCAAATTCATCCATGTTTTACACAGATTTGCATTGCTGAAGAAACACTCACAATGCAAGACCTTAAGACTGATCTGGCACCAAGTGCCAATATTAAATGTGTTCCACTAGACTCTGAATTTTTACATTGTCAATACTACATTTCTTGTTTCCTGATGTTTGTCTGTGTGCTATATGTCATTTTTAGGCTTTCACAGTTTTGAGGGAGGTGGCCAGGGGTGGTTAGTGGTTTCCCACTGGAATACCAGTGTGTTTTCCCAGCACTTTTCCAGCATACCTTGAATTCTTCTTAACTCCCTCAGGCTGTGGGAGCCTCTGCAGCTTTATATCCAGTTCTGGATGCACAGCATTGGAGATAGCAGATAGGGAATATTAGTCCACTGATAAGGCTTTTGTGCTGCCTAAGCAATGACTTTTCCATAGAGATTGAGAATATGTTTTATCTATGCAGAAAAATAATACAGAAGGACTAAAATATGAAATATTGGAAAGTCTGGAAATGTAGTGACTCACTTGACTCCAAATGTGAACTGGAAAAGAAAATGTTTCTTAAGTGCTCCTGCAGTAAGATAATTCATGACAAATACAATGACAGCATTTCTGCTTAGTTACATCCCTAAATATAACAGAGCATATATGAAATGCAAGATGATTCAGTAGAGTTTATTTTTCATCTGGTCTGTGGTAACCTAGTTAAGAACACTGTACAGGAGCTGCACAGATTCAGAAAAAGAGCTTAACACCTGAAGCACCGTAAGCTGCATATAGTCAGGCTGCATAAATCTATTTAAAGTACTAGCAGTGTGTAGCTTTCTATTTTTTAATATTTTCTCATATATATTTATATAATGTATTTCTCATAACTAAAGAGAGGATGATTAGCAAGGTGGCTGATGCATGTAAAGAGAGGAAGGTAGTTTAGCTCATAAGTCAGGGCAAGAAAACATCCAGCTGTTTGACTGCAGAAGGATGGGAGAGAAGGGCCCTCATGTCCTGAAAGTTCATGAAGAACTGCAACTAGTGGCAGCTGGGAAGAGGCAGGACTTGAGCTAGAGCAGACTTCTGGGGAAGGTTAAAAAGATAGTTTTGACTGTTTGTTCAAGATTTGGGAGTTTGATACAAGGAATATAGCTTTAGTAATCTGAATCTCATCAGCCCCATAACTTAAAACTGAGAAACATATGGTTGTTTGAAGTCCATTTTTCACTGCCCAGTGCAGGATCCCCGATCCCCCTAGGAAGTAAGTACTCTCTGAAAGCAAGAGCCATCAAAGAGATTTAGGGAGATCTCTATTTAGATGCTCAGAAGCCTCATAGCTCTTTAAAAGTCATGTTATAGACCTTTTTTTTTTGGTTGAGCAAAAGCATTTTTTTGCGAGCGTGACGTAATTCTGTGTAATCTTAAATCTTTTACATCATCTGTCTTTAAATAAAAAAATGCCTTATGGCAAAAAATAATGTTACAATGTAATTAGACTCTATAGTCTGGAAATAAGCCCTCATTTTAAATGCACTATTACTGGAAAGCTATTTGCACAGCAGCTGTTGTGAAGATATCTGCTGCGTTTCCATTTTGCCAGCTAACCTCACTCTGACAGTACTAGTTTGTAGACACACAGACGTAAATTCTCCCTAAGCGATTCGTAATGCTAACAGCAAAACCATAAATTCCAGCTAATGCAAGCTGGAGCTGAAATGTTCCAGCAGCTTCTGAAAATGTTGCCTTTCTCTTTGCATTTAAACAGACCCTTCCTGGTCTCACCTCCTCCAGTCCCCAGCCAAAAATATTTGTTGAGCTCGACTCTTGGTTTCTTCAATTCAGAAGTAGTAATCAAGTGTTTCAGTTATACTTAGTGAGGAGGGTAAATAGTCCCTGTAGTTGTTCTTTAAGACCTCCATGATACATGCATCAATTACCAAACAGCTTGAACAAAACAGACGTAAATTAACTTTCAGAAACTCACTGTCATAGCCAAAAGGAGTGTAAAGCATTAAAAGTGATTTCATGGCTTAAAGTTCACCTAAAGTACTATTAGCTTTAAGTCCAATTTTCAACTGTCAAGGGGAATATTTACAATAGTAATTTCAGATCATTATCTTAACATTTCAATGCAAATAGCCACAATTTAATTCATTATTACTCACATTACATCTTTATTTTGCCACCAACTGGTGGCTGACATTTCCCAAGCTACTAGGAGGAAATGCTAATTAGACTGGTGTGCACTCTTACCCTTTCTTAATTTCATCATGTTTGTTCTTCAGTGACATGAAGCATTTCCTTCCTTCTGGTCAACCATTGCCTTTTATCCTCTGCATCTCCTCAGTGGTCCAGTTGGTAATTTGAAATAGAGATAAGGCAAGTGAAATAACTGCCTGCTTTCTGTCTCTTTGGTAAAGTATCTAAGAATATTTGTGCTAGTGTGACAAAAATGACCTCTTTCCCTCAGCCCACCCACCCAACTTAATTTAGAGAATCTTAAGTGATCTCTGGAGTGGAATACTATATGCATTAATATGCAAATGAACTGCCAAGAAAGTTCAGATTTGCATTTAGACTGGACAAAGGGGAAGGAAATGGCTTTCTCATGCTGTTCCCTTGCATCACCACAATTTCACAAATTACTAATCCCAGAAATGATGCCAGAAGGGACTTTCTCACTACATTTCATTCATGCTTAGATGAGTTTGATTCATCTCAATGTGCCTGGCATTTTACAGTAAACCTGCAAATTTAAAGTGCAAGCAGGACTTCAGTGGCTTAAGCTAAGAATCAAATGTGTTTGAAATAAACACAATTAGTAAACTTCAAATAAAATATGCCCTCCTGCTAGGGGCTAGAATAGTAATAGGCAGGAGGTAAGGTAATCTTAGAAAAGTTTCCCTAAGAATTAACAATTATGCCAGTGGGAACATCTTATCTTCATTAAAAATAATATTCAAGCATGCATATGTGACACAAATAAAAGATTTAGACTGTGAATGCCAAAATTATTGAGGGAAAAGAAAAAAAGGAACCTATAAGGCAAAGCAGTAATCTAGTTTGCAGATGGATAGAGTTTAATCCTTCTCCTCCTGATTTGCTTTTTGCAGTTGAGACTTTACAAAATGAGGAATCATTCCTGGGGTTAAAATTCAAGTCCTTGCAAATTAAATAGAATTTTTCGACATATACTTTCTTGAAGACTTTCTGTATATCTAATATCTGTTTTAATCAGGGGAGTGTTGGCTAATTTATTTTTTTTGCCAAGTAAGTCAGTGTTTCTGTGCCTGTAAACAGACAAGCTTTCAGGAGCACAGGTGCCCCAACAGGCAGGTACTTTTCAAAAATAGGTATAATGTTGAAAAAGTACCTGCCCTGGGGCATCAACAAAGAGGAATTTCAAGATCAGTTTTATGTTTGCTTCTTAATCTTTCTGGGGGATTTTTTCTCCTCCCAGCTACTATAGCAAAGAAAATACTGTAAGTCATCACATTTCTGTTTGCCAACATTTATTTGCCCTTTGGTTTAAATGTGTACAGTGGGAGGGTAATAGGGCAGTGCCTTTTACTGCTGGGGATACATTTTGCTGTTTTTCAGATGGCTAGAAATGAAGTATTAATATTTGTTCATTGGAGAAAAGCAACAGCATTTTTCTGTGTCAAAGAGACATTCCTCTCCTCGCCCCTCATCCTGCCATCCTCTTCTGAACCTTCTCCTGTGGCTCTCTTCTGAGGAAATAAAGGGACATTTTATTACAAGAGTAATCTGTCCATTCTAAAACCTGTCTCCACATGAGCAGATAGACCAGTACAGCCTTCATGGTGTCGGGTTTTTTTAACCATACTGTGCAGCGCAGCCAGTTAAACCTTTCCTGCCATGTCTTCATAAGACTTTTCGTGCACACAAGCCCCCATTTCAGACTCCTGCTTCTAACCAGCAGAAACTGAAATAAGCAGACTTATTTTTAGGACTCTGATTAAGTCCCATTGTTGCCTTATGCCTAAACTGAGAGATTTTTCATAAGTACTTTCTAAAATGCAATGCACGAGGAATCTGCAGAGGACAGAGCAGCACCCTGGGTGGGAGGGTGTTGGGATTGGTGGCCAAGGCACCATGTAGCAAAACCCAGTCTGACACCTGTCCTCATAGTGATTTAGAGAGTGGAAGACACTAAGTGTGTCACCTGAATCAAGTTCTGTCTTTTCCCCAAATATTCCATATTTAATTCACCAGATATTCAGAAGTAACAGACCAAGAAGAACTACCTTAATCTGATTTAACATCTGCTGGCACCTCGTGTGGTTAAGATGAAGCCTGAGCTTATACAGTGCCCTGGAAATCTGCAGTTTTCACTACTCTAGTTTTTAGAGGATGGTGAGTCCAGCTGTCTGATCTAGTTTGGGACATTTTTTGGCTCATTTTACAGGGACATGTGATTTGGTTTTCCCACCGCTGACATTTAATTTCTTTATCTGATTTCTTTTGCATTTGATTTGTGGTCCTCTATAGATTGCCCACTCTGTCTCACTGTCTGCTATTCTTAACATTCTCAACCACCCTTTTGCCACATTTTTAGATCAGGGGCCCGCCTGTTACACTATTTTTGTTAATTTTGTAGTGTTTCCTGATGAAGAGAAGAGTTCTTTTAGTGTCAAGTGCTGAACATGGAAGACAGCTGAAACACAAGCCACCAGTTTGGACATAGGTGTCTGTTTTGCTTAAAAACTTTTCAAAGTCTCTGGGTGATGTTAAAGAAGGCATTAAAGGTACATGAAATTTTCAACAGTTTAAGAAAAGCAAAGGACATAAATTTCACCTGAGCACTTACATGCATGTTAGCATCCCACCAGAAAAAGTCTTTTTGACCTCACTGGTAACACTTCTATTTCCATTTGGAATAGGGCTTTGGCAGTTTCTGGGTTACAAACTTGTTCAGACTGTTAATTAAGAGGGATGAAGTAAAGGTGCAAGTGTTAGGTGTGTTAAACAAGGGCAATTTTAAAAAGTTTGCCCTTGATAACTTTAGTTCTGGCAGAGAGGTTTGCAGGGTTGGGTTAGAGATCTAGAAGTTTTTTAAAAACTGATACAGTCTGTACTAGTTTTGTGCAACATTCTGCTGTGTGATTTCCCCTCTCCTGCTGGCACAGAAATTCAGAAATTTGCCTTGAATTTCCATTTAGACACAAGAATCAAAATAATAATTGATTATATGCTTCATGCAGATTAAAGAAAGAAACTCAGAGTTGTCAACTCCTGTTATTTCATATCTAAATTGTTTATATGGAGAGTTTTTTGGGTTTTTAATAGATCTCAAAATTCCAAGGGAATACAAGGGTATTCCAAGGGTACATATTCAAAAACTCGTATCACCCTGGTTCCATTGCCCACTCACCAGCCCATGTCACTGAGGTCTAACACTTCACTGCAGTTTCCTGATTATCTTTCTGATTGTTTTAACAAGCACTCAACATTTCAGAAACCAACAAGGAAAAAACTGAACATTTTCTTAGAAGCTTCCATTAAATCTCTTCTCTGTGTTTTCAAACACTGGAAATCAGACTCAGAGTGAGAATCTTCAGCCTTAACTAGATCTTAGTTTCTGTAATTTTGACTGTATTGTATAAATCAGTGCTGGCCATGCCACAGTGAAAGGTCAAAAGCACTTTAGCAAGCTGAGTGGAAGCAGCCTTTCTGGAAGGATAGTACAATAAGTATTGCTGCCAGCAGAGCAAAGAGTGGCATTCTCCTGCATCAGCCTTGCTGCTGGAGCCAGAGGGAAAAAGCTGAGTCTGATTAATGCCTAAATAAACCAGGAAACTAAGCAATGGGCAGCAAAACTTCCAGATAACTAAAATTATAGGTTCACAAGATCATTTGGGTTAGAAGAGATCTTGTAGACCATCTCATTCCATTCCCTGCCCTGGGCAGGGACACTTTCCACTATCCCAGGTTGCTACAACCTGGTCTTGGACACTTCCAGGGATGGGGCAGCCACAGCTTCTCTGGGCAACCTGTGCCAGAGTATCACCACCCTCACAGGGAAGGATTTCTTCCCAATATCCCATCTAACCCTCCCCTCCATCAGCGTGAAACCATTTCCTCGCCTCCTGTCACTCCAGGTCTTTCTCCAAAGTCCCTCTCCAGCATTCTTGTCAACCCCCTCAGGTGCTGAAAGGATGCAATTTGTTCTCCCTTAAGTCTTCTCTTCTCCAGGCTGAACAGTCCTAACTTTCTCAGACTTTCCTCATAGGAAAGGTGCCCCACCCCTGGATCATCTCGTGCTATCCTGAATCCAGCCCCAAGAAATGTTCTACTTCTGTGAGACAGCACCTCACCTATGGTTCCCAGTCTTATCACCCCTATTTATAATCTAGATTTGCTCTTCAGTTCCAGTGCAGCTGAGAAATTGCAATGGTCCCTTAAAAACTCTCTATCAAAACCAGGAGATGTAGTAAACAATTAATGATGGTGCTAAATGAATTGCCATGCTCTGATAGAAGGCTTCTGTGAACGTGTGTAAAGGTGAAGACAGAGAAAGTACATAAAGTGTGATCACATTTCTGAATTCGCTCATTAATAATAAAAGGGGAGAAAGAAAATGAAAGGGAATGTGAGAAAATGCTCTTTCTCTTTCAAGTCCCAGAATTCTAGGCAGGGAGCCTGAAGATAGAGAGCTCCCACCTTTTTAGATAAAAGAGTTATTTTTTTACTTCTTCAAGCCCTGCCCTTCTAGAACAATGACCTAAACATTACATACAGAAACTCCTGAAAGACCACGAGAATATTATGGCAAACTTGATCTATTCATTAGGAAAGAGTTATTTCCAGTTGGTTTCTCTTTCTCATTTGATGTGAGCATTTTACACTCTCTTTTTTTCCTCTAGTATTCTGCATATTTTAAACTAAAATCAATTTATATCCTGTAACACCCTTCTGCAATAGCTTTGCTTCTGGATGGTCTTATTTAACACTTAAAAGGATGTTCTGATTTCACAATTAGAATACCCTTTTTAATCCTCTTAGCAAATAGTTTGACATTCTTGTAACAAAATACAGGTATTGTTAAATAGCCAAAAGTGGTGAGACTGACAGTCACTGGGTCCACTTCCCTGTGACAGACTTGGCTCTGTTGTTACCATGCCACAGTTTGGCCACTAGTGACTTTGAAGAGCTGTCCAAACTCAGTGCCACAGGTGTTGGTGACTTCCCACTCTGCAGCAAGTCAGGAGCTGTTGTGTGGGCTGTTAAACTTCACTGCGTTTGACAAGTCCTTTGGAGGAGACTGCAGGAATGAGTAGGAGAGGACAATTTCTTTAGCAGCCCTCACACACTCCATGGATTGTGATAAGTGAAAACCCTCGGTATTCCCACCTAGTAAATTAGTGAGGAATTGCTAGTGAGTGTTACATTCCTGTCATAATTTATGCCCAGTAATTTCCTTGTGTAGTCAGGCTCTTAAGGTAAGACCCTCTACATATACTTGCTTGAAAATCTTTCTGAAGGTTTCTGGTATGCTGCATAATCAAGCTGATTTTAGGCTTATTTATGGCTTTCCTTTCGGCCTTTCTTAGGCTTTCAGTTTAAAGAAAACAATCCTGATGAGCAGCCCATTATCACCAAACAGCTTTTCTAAAAGAATGGTAGTTAAATCATCACAATTTTGTTCTGATTAGTTCCTCTAAAAAGCAAATATCTCTGGGTTAAGCAATTCTCTTTCCCAGGATGAGGAGTCATTGCCATCTTCTTTTGGACTACGGCAGCCCGAATGGTCTTGGTTAGTCCTTAGGTGATGCTGTGTTTCTGTCTTCCAAGGGCATTTTTTCCTTCTCTTTGCAGAGTATTGCACTGCACAGTGAAGTGCTGAAGTCTCCATTTTCAGTTCTGAATGGAGAAGAGTCATGTCGTAGGTTATAACGTGTCCCTCTGTGTTTTGAACTCTTTGCTAGGGATAGCACATTCCAGTGTTTTCTGGTTCAGCTTTTCTACTGGAACAACTGCTGACTTAAAGATAAGTATGCCAGACCTGTCCTGGCATTCCTCCAGTTTAGGGGTTATAATATCAATGTTGGGACCATTTAAAAGGAATGGTCGGGCCAAGTCTGACATATGGAAAAAACTGTGGAGAACTGTTCTTGTGTCCCTACTCTGTCCATACTTTTACATACTCTTACCATTTAGCTGTAGTGGTAAATGGGAGAAGTTGCTCTTTAATTGGATAGTTCTGAGTCTCTACATCTATATTTAATTTTTTATGTTTCTGTCTTAACTATCACAGTTCTCTGTATAGGGAAACAGTACAATGTCTCAGAACACAGTGAACTGTTGAATCTTTGATAGTATCCTGTACCTGCTCTGCTGTAGCAATGTGCTGTTAAAGGGGTTTTGTTTGGATTTATCTGGAATAGTTTTGTGGGGCTTTGAGTAGTTTGAGTTTGATTGGTTGGTTTTATTTTCTTTTCTTTTCTTTCTCTTTCTTTCTTTCTTTCTTTCTTTCTTTCTTTCTTTCTTTCTTTCTTTCTTTCTTTCTTTCTGTCTTTCTTTCTGTCTTTCTTTCTTTCTTGTTCTTTTCCTTTTTTTTTCTTTTTTTTTTTTCTTTTTTATGCTAAATGCTCTTAAAAACCCCATAGCTTTACAAAATTAAGAAACTTGCACAGAAAACGTTTGGTTGGTTTTAGCAAGTTGGAATTTCAACAAGCCACTCTAATTGTGTCTGTACTCACCTTGTGGTTTATCCACAGTACATGACTATTTTTCTCCATATACTCTTTTTAATTGTGATTAAATGTGATTCTATGACCTTAAATAATGTGAGAAAAATCACCTGATCTGAGAGATTCACCGAGGAAACTGGTGAAACTCTTCATAGTGTTCATGGGTTTCTTTAACAGATACAGCAGGGAGTGGAGGGTCTCTGGACATGACAAGACAAGAAATGTGTTTATTCCTGCTTAGGACAGGAGGTGCACTTAAAACTTTAAATTCTAAGGTAACTCTGTTAAGAAAGAACTCCTCTGCAGGACATCAGGGTGTCCCTCTGCAATCACTGGGTTAGTCAATTTTCCTTAAAACCTACTGAAAAGGCAGAACATTCATCAAGGAATGTCAGTGACAGTAGAAGTTGTTTCATCTCTCTATTAGAAAAAGGACGAGGTGGCAAGTACATTGTAAGGTACCCTTGCAATGGTCATTTTAATATTAATAAAGGTAGTGTACAAGTGCACTTTCTAGCTCAGTTCTGCCAATTAGAGACAGATCCTCCTACATATTCTTTCTTTGCAATGTTTTCACCTATGCCATCTGTGATGTTTGTATTTCTTGATGACCTTTTCAACAGTTTGTTGTTCTCATTCTTCTGTCCATGTGAGAGAGATGGAATTCTCCAAGGAAAGCTTCTTGAACATATGGCAAGGTACAATATTGTAGCATGTAAACTGACATTCATTACTGCTTCTCTGTACTGGTGACTTTATTTTTTTCTCTTCTTTTTTTTTTTGTTTTTTTTTTGTTTGGAGAAAGGTTTTATCATTAATAATAGCTCTAACCTGGGAAATAAGCCCCAGTATGTGGGATCTGAATTGAATGAGAAATAAGTACATGCCTGCTGAGGAGCCAAGCCAAGCTCTAGATGAAGTCTTCAGACATTCAAAAAGATGATTGTGCTCAAAAAGAGCTTAACTTGCTTTTTTTTTATTTATTCCCTACCAAACTCTGCCAGTCATGGGCATAAGAAACATATTTGGGTACTGGGACAAAAGCAGTGGCCTCATACTCAGAGCAAATGAAACCAAAAGTGAAAGGAAGAAGAAAAGTCACAGGGTGGGAGTTCCACTATTTAGAGAGTAAGGGTGTAAATGTCAGACAACTTCCCACAGGAAAGGAGTGTTACAGTGTAGGCAGGGAAAACTGTACATATCATGAAGATAAAAAAATTTTGGCTTGATGAGATGTGCCACAGGTGTCTGAAGGGGCTGAAAGGCAGACCTAGCATGGGTTAAATGATGGGGCTATTTTTGTAGCTTGTATTTCCTGATGACCTTTTCAACAGCTGCCTGCTTTTGTTCTTCTGGCCATATGAGAGAGTTAGAATTCTCCCAGGGAGGCTTCTTGAATGCCTGCCATATCCATCCATTTGTGTGAATTAAAAGGGTATTGTGTGGACATCATAAAAATCAGGAAAGAGATGGAGGCTACTGAATTAAGATTGAAAAAAAAGTTATGCATTATCCACAAGTTTTGTTGTCAGAATGAAAAAGAAGTACTGGATGATTTATAAATCTGTGGATGAGCAAATGACAAAACTTCATAACATTCTGCATCTGTTAGAAGGAAGGTGAATGGACAATAATTTGATTGATGGGAAAAATAGTGAGAAATCCCCAGGGCAGTGGAGAAAGAAAGCAAAAGAATATTTTGGAATGGAAAATAGAAAGAAAGTAATGTGACATTTGACTAAAGATGGGAAGGCAAAAAAGATGTTGGTGTATCATGAGCAGAGATGTGTCAGATGTGGGAGGATTAACTGGAGGTCAACCAGCAGCATGGGTGCTTGATAGGTGAAGTCAGTTTTCAGAAAGAAGCAAGAGGAAAATACTTGAGATGGGATGAGGAAGAGATTAAAAAAAAAAAAAAAGGCAGTAATATTGCTGCTTAAAATAGCTAGAGAGGATGTTATTATTTACAGCTTCTGCAAGGTCAAAAAAATCCACAGATGCGGTTTAGGGAGGGTTTCAATCAAGATAGTACATATTAGCAGGGATATTTATGTTAACACATAAAGAGTAATTGATACTTGCAAATTTAGAGCCCAAATTCTGGTTATTGAAAGTCTGTGCAACGGGAAAACAACCTCATTATTTTTTGCCTAGTCTTTCTCTGTAATATATTTATTTCATATATCTCACCATTCAAAGAAATTACCAGGCTGACAGTTGTAGTCCCAGGTTTGCTGTTTAACCCCCACAAGTTGTCACTCAAATCTGTGGTGATAGAGCAGGCTGTCCCACTGCCTGCCCACAGAAGCTGTAGGTTACACTGGTGTCTGGCTCTGGGTTTGGTGATGCTACAAATGTCCTGAGCAAGGCTGACAACAGATGGGGATTTGGGAAGTGAGAAGTGGGTTGCTGATGATGTGGAAGTAGAGAAAGCTCCATCAATTTTTTGGAGGGATACTACATTGTTGGATTATACCAACAATAGAGGACCCTGCTGACAAAGTGCTGGCAAAAGGTGAATTGAGTGTTGCAGTTCCAAATAATTCACTTTTTAATGAAAATACTTGGGTTTCTGCCTATATTTACTGTGTATAAAGTCATCTTTAAGCTTTAGTCTTTGTAAAGTCCTTTTGCTTTCTTATATTCAAACCCAGTACATCTGTAATCAAGCACTGGGAACAGCATACCAAAGGAAGTGGTTGACCCTCAGATCAATGCAGTGGGTAACCTAATCCATTTAATATGTTTGAGAAAATTTGTGCTTCTATCAACTTTGATAAAGAACAAAACCAGAAATATCTAGAAAATTCTTCAACACGTTTCAGATGCTTCCCTCCTGTTGGCTTCAGCAGAGCTGCTGGCACCTCTGTAATACCAGATTCCAAATATTACAGCAGGCAGGGAGCGTGTGCCCAAGAAAAGCATGCACAAAACCAATTCTCTTATTCTGTGTTTACCTACTCTGCAGAGTTGTCTCAAAGCACCAACTACAATCTGCAAAAACAAGATTGCTTCCCTCTGGACCCAACTTGCATAAATATTTCAGTGGATAGATACATAAATTTTAAAAAAAAAATGATGTTGCGGTAAATAGAAAGGAAGAAAAAAACAAATCTGAGATGGGCTGATCTGTAAACCAATAAATATTACATCATCTTTACACAATAAAGTTCCATAAAGGACATCAGATGATCAAAGTTATGAGAAACGCTTACTAGATATAGAAAAGGATGACTCTCAGGGTCCTAAACTACTTGTAATTCAAGTATTGATTTAACTTGGTGGTAGCTTTTTAATAGCCAGCTGTCTGCATTGGCTCTTTGATACTTTATTATTACTTTATTTCCTGTTATATCCTGTTATCACTGTCATAATCATCCCCAAGTAATTATTCAACTTAGAAAGAGTCTGCTCTGAGTATTGCTAATGTCCTGTGGTTTCTTTGCCCATCTGAGTTGTCATATGGTGCTCTTTCCAAACTGCATTTGTAGAGCACAGCCTTGGAACTGTTTAATTTTCTGGAGAAGCGTTTATTATTAAACACTAGACTGTTATCAAAACAATTCAATATGCATGACCCAAATCTATTTGTGGTTAAATAGTAAGGTCTGGAGGTTAATAAAAAGAACTGCAGCAAGCTGCTCACAAGATAATTCAAGAAACTTATAAGAGATCTCAGAACTCCAGACATTTTCCCATTAGGATTAAGATAAAAGAGAATATAAAAGGAAGATGATACTTCTACATTACTATTTCCTAAGCAATATTTAGAATTTCCATTGTTTCAAAGGTTAGTTGAGACAAAGAGGAACTCTGTGAAGTTGGCAAAAAGCTGCTTTTTCTCCTAAATTTAGCAGAATGCTTTTTTCCTCCCTCTTCAGGTAATCTTTCATTTTNCCTTAGACTTGTGACTGTGAATTGCTGGAGTGGAAAGGAGAAGAGACCTAAATCAGCTTCCAGTTCAGCATTTAACCAAGCACAGTCACTTCTCAAGTGCTGCTGAGTGTCACAGCAAGACAGGGAAGGGAAGTGGCACTAAATGACTCCTGAAAAGTCAGTAGGCTTATTAAGTCTTACTTAAAAAGTTGATTGGGGAGCTAATTTAGAGCTCCCCTGTCCTGCTTTTTAAGTATGATGAAAACCCTTAAAAGACTCTCACTGGTGCTAACAGATTCAGAGTGGCATTGAGTGTAGATGTGCAGTGGGAACAGGAAAACATAAAGTTAGAACACTCAGTTACCTTTAGAGTCCATGCTTGTCCATGTTTCCTAAAGGAAAAGTGTGTGATGAAGGGTACTTTACCATCCACTGCTGGTATTAATATTTTTTACTGTACAGTGGGCCAGAGTCCTGCCACCAGAAACCTCTTTTTCACCCACTTTGTCAGTGTATAAAAGCCTAATGTGGGTCTAAATGTCATGCACACCCATTCTGGATTCCTAAGCAGCTGGGGTAAATAACAAACCCTGGTGCTCCTAAGGGGTTTTGCTGGCGTTAATGGCATTTCCTTCTTGTTCAGGAGGCAACGGTGGTATCACATAAAGAGCCAACCAAGCAATGAAAAGATTGCACTGGAAGCTGTTGTTCGTGCTCTAAATTGCTTCTAAGCTGAGTCTTTAAAGCTGAATGTCATTTCATAGCAAACTGCCTGCCCTTTTAATGGAAATGTCAATCCTTTAGAAAGTTCCGGTTTAGAGGAATCATGTGGTAGACAATGCTCCTAATGAAGATCTTCTTCCTTTGTCTCCGCACTTGCCCTCTCTTTTATTTCCTCACACAGAAATACCAGCCAGGACTCTTCAATTATGGAAAAAGCTTTCCATTTTAACAACTGTTTTGTAGACATTCTTGCTAATGCATTTTGTCCGCCTTTGTTTTCCAGCCTCCCATTCCTATTGTCATCTTTTAAAATGACAGAAGACAGAGTATTTCATTAGGAAAAGAGCTAAGATGACACAGTACAGTTCAGGCTGTGTTTGGAAGAAAGAACAAAGGCTTGACACTTTAATTTTAAACTCACTACAGGTGCATATTTAGCAAGATATTATTGTCTTACGGCCATTCAAAGTGTACCAATTGGAAATATTTTGAGAGAATGAATTTTTAATCTGTGACATCACTAATGTGACCCACCGCAGCGTCTGAGAGTACTTCATTATCCATGGAGTGAGTGCATGCTTGCTTTTATCCTCTCCCAGCCAAGAGTTAAAATACTTTATTAGTTTAAACTTGAGGGAAAGAAGATTAAAGTGGGTTTTGTGCATTCCAAGTGGAGCAAGCTGTACAGGACATGGATAGGTAGTTGCGGTACCCCTAGAGACACACAGGTATTGTGCATCCTATTGATTTTTCCAGCACCTTGCCAACAGGAGTATTGATGCTGGAGCTGACTCCATTATTAGTTTAATGCCTCATACTCTATTTATGCTGGAAAGTCAGCAGGGTCTCCATCCACCCGTGGTCACGGGGCTTCCTCTGTTTGTGAGTTCACGCGTGGTAGATAAAATATACATTGTATGTTTCCTCCTCTCCCCTCCCACACCTCTTTTTCCTGAAGAAAGTTCTGGAACCTCAGGCTGCAAAAAGAAATGTCATAGCTGCTACTATAAATGGATAAGATCATTCACTTTTGGAATCTCTGTTACAACTTCAAATCCATACCCACCTGACATCAGTGAACACAGAGCATTATTAAGAAGGCCTCAACTTTTTATAATATATCTGGTCACTACTGAAACAGGAAAAAAATTCATAACAGAGTATTTTCAAGCATTATTGCTGCCACTATTCTCTATTATTAAACAACATGTTAACTGTCCAAAAGTTTATTTAAAGAATGTGTCTTGCTTTCCTGGGGATAGAAAAAAGTAACATGAAATTGTCTGTCCCTGAGAGTCAGTGAAATGTGACACTGCGTATGTATATATTTATAAATCTATATATGGAGATATACATAGATAGATACATAGCAAACATATTACTTGCTGACTTCTTTGTTTAGTAAGTGCAAGTCAAAACCAAAGTGTGCTGTTAGGTGTGATATTTTTGTCCACTGTGGAATATCTTTGTCTATAATTCTAAAATGTAGGCCATTATAAACATGTATTGATGGTAAATGTGTTATTTAATCTCTGGAGTACCAATAAGGCAGATAACAGACTGTCCCCTGAGATCTCACAACACCGTCCCTTCATATCCTGTTACTAACATCACCACTGTCTTACCAGAGTCCTTCATCACACCAACTTGTCTGTTGAATTCACTTTCTGCATGTCATTTCTGTCCTATTATTATGATGATGATGATCAGGAAGTTGAATTGATTTAATTGCTCCGTGCAGAGCTTACTCTCAGTTTGCAATGGTCTTGAACCTGCCTTAAAGGAGAGACAAACTAATTTTATTATTAATGATAGGCTGATAAAAGAAACATTATTCCTTCTGTTTCTAGTTAAATGCTCAGCAAACTGTAGTGGATAGGGAAGACAATCCTGTAACATTGAAAGAGTGGTTTCCAGCTGAGACCAGTTTAGCATACATTTAACACCTGCTGGCTTACCCAGGGGGAGGCTCCCTTTTGGCTCCTCAGGCACAGCTGCTGCCAGGGCACCACATGAATCCCAATTTCAGTGTCAGACACAGCAGCGAGCAGGACAAACACGCAGCAGGAGACCCTGCCAGAGGAGGACTCCACTAATTGGTCAGTCTCCCCTGGTTAGTGGCCACCCAGTGATAAACACAATGACAACATCCCAAAACCAGGAGTGGTTGTGCCAGGATGAAACAAACCTACGGTTTACCTCAGTGATTTGCTGGCATTGTGCTCCGTGCCTGTGCAAAATAATGGTGGTTTGTGGGCCTGAGCCTGTAAAGAGCTGTTCAAGCACTTGATGTTACTGCTAACTCTGTCTTGAACCCAGGTCCTGTCATTGATCCGAAAGAAGAGTTTCTGCGTCTCTTCCTTTCAGAAAGCATTGCCACGTTTTGGGCTCTGGCACAACCCAGGGACAGTTGTTTTGTTATTATTGCATGGCAGACCATGGTAGCACGTGATAGAAGTGTGTAAGGCAAATGCATAGGGCGTTTCTTTCCACAGAGCCCCAGAATTTATTTATTGTTCAGGTCTGGCTTGACTCTTCGTGTCCTTCAGCTTCTTGTGCAGCACTGCTTGAAGTTCAGTGAGATCTAGAGCTGACTGACAGCAAAACACTGACAGTGCTGCACTCCCTCATCATCCATTTAAACAGGAATGTTTTTGTGAGGAACAAAAGGAGAAAAACAAGAAGAAAAAGAGTGAGCGTCAGTTAAAAAGCAATAAAGTCAGAAATTAACATAACAGCACTTATGTGAGAGTGAGTGTAGGAGGCGGCAGGATCCATCACACGAATGTGTAAGACTAAAGAGACCTGAATGGGAAGGAACTTGGATGGGGCCAAGAAGAGAAACAGACTCAAAATCAAGGACGGCAAAGTGTAACTGGAAAAAATTCCAGAGCCTAAACCACCACAAAGGGGGAATTAGGATGCAAGAATTGTTCTCCCTTGTGAGCTTTTCCATCTGGGTATTTTCTGAGATTCTTGGGATAGGACTTAACCTATACTTGTGGTTTCGAGAGAGCCAAAACCTAGCACTGAAGTTGGAGTAGGACTGCAAAAGGATGCCCAGGAAAAGTGGATTGCATAAAGAATTCTCCTTTGAGACTGTTTTCATCCTTTTCCACATCCTGACTTCCTGCTGCTACTTTCTTCATTGTGGAAGGCAGCTGTGGGAATTATCTGACAAAGAGATCCTCTAAAGCTAAAAATAAATGAGATAAAGGAACTAAAATGCCATTATGAAACCAAACCCATCCCCAAATAAAATGCTTTATTATATTTCTTTATCTCTTCAATGGTGGCAGTGACCCTTTACTGCAGAGGTAAGAACAGGTAAATCCAAGCAGGTTTTCTTCTCTGCTCACCTGAGTATATAAAATACATATTCAATTAAATATATAGAGGGATATGTGAAACAGTTGATCTTTCATGCTCATATAAACTTGAGGGCAGACAAATGAGGGTGAGAAAGGACGGCAGAGAAATTGTCTTTCTAGAGGAACAATTTTCAAAATTCTTAAATGGTGTGAGAACAAATGTTGTATTCAGCCTTTTTCCAGCCTTTGTTGCAGATCCCACGAGCATTACCTAAATATTCTCCTGATTACCACAGAGGAAGGGTGATAAACCTGTAATATAGTACCTATTTATATAGAAGAATGACACAGTAGAAGCAAGAGTTAATATTCAGAATGTTCACCAAAACTGGTTTATCATGAATATCTGTTGCACAGGTGAAGTGACTGTGTGCAAACACTAAGCATGAGAGTACAATTACTTCTTTTCCAAGGTAGATTTGAATCATACGGGTGACTGACTCTCAGCTCAGTGCTGAGGTTTTTTGAACATCCTCTGGTGGGTAGCCAAAAGAAAGTTTCTTGTTGAAATGACAGAAATTCTTTGACATTGCATGTTTTCTTAGAACATATGTTTGAAATGTCTATATCGTTTCAGTGATGAGCTTCCTTTCTGGCACCTATCAATGTATGCTCATGGTAATCACAAGCAATATCTTGTCAACAGCTATCTACCATAAGTGATCCTAATCCACTTTGCAATCATTTTCAAAGCCTCTTCATTTTCACTGAAAGGATTGTTTTGTTTAGAAGAATTCCTACTAATGGGCAAAATTGCCCTTAGTTAAATCCATTGTAGGAGCTGAAAAGGGATACAAGTATAAACCTTCACAGCTGGAGAACAGAGCTACCGTGGCTGTAGCTCTCACTTCTCAGTTTTCACATGCAGCATATGCTTGGAGACTGATGAACAGATGCAACTACTTTAATGGGGCGACTCATGCATTTTATTTTCATGGCTCCACATTTGGAGAGTGTACTCCCTCCTTACCTATGTTGAATATGACTCCAGATACATGTGAAAAGCTGTGGCAGAATATTGACATGGCTGAGATTAAGCTTGAAAATTAAGGTTACATGGCCTTCCTGTTTGAAGTTCATTAAAACAGGCAATATGTGGTGTACAGGTGGCAGCAGAAATGCAGCCTCAAGTGCTTTGTCTGGGCTCAAAGGGCTGATGCAGAGGGAGGGCTTGGCATCAGAAGAGGCTCCCTGTTATTTTTGACCAGGGCTGGAGGCCATGGCTTTACCTGCTGATCTGGTCCCCTGCCAAACCCTGTCTGGCACCAATCAAACTACTTTTCTCTGCTTCTTCCTTCACTATCTCCCTGGCTGCATTTCTGGGGGAAGATAAAGTCAGTCCTGTCACATTCTGAGCAGAATTTTACCACTATAGCGCTGAAATAAGCAGTTCTATTAGACATGACCTGCCATTTTCAGCACCTCACATATGAAATACTCTTCAAATATTCTGGCATGTGCCCACTTGCACTGAAGTGATGTGCCTTCTTTGCTTTGCTCATCTGGAGTGCTGGAGAATAAGCAGATTTATTATTTTAAAATTCCTGCCCTTTTTCATGCAGCCTAGACATGACACAGTATTTCTACTGGTGCAAAGATAGAATGTCAGCCTTTCCTAACCCTGTTTGAGATGTATGAGAGCCAGGTAAGTACATATTTTAATTTCACACATGAATTGGGATTAACAGAAAGATAAATATTTGCACAATATGCCCCATGCACAGGGCAAATTGAGTGTCCCCTTCTTGTGGGGTTGTGGGCAGATTTTACTGCTGCTTCTAGAGGCTCTTTTTAATAACAGCTAACAATTGGATCTGATTCCAGCTTCTCCCTCCTAAATCACGATCTGTATTTTCATATGCGGAGAGGGTAATGGATATGGATATGTTTATTAAGGCCACGCATGAGCAATGCTAAGTCCTAAGGCATTTGACAAAAACAGATAATTAGAATATTTTTTAGCCAGCTATTGGTCTAAACAATCACATTTTTCAGGAGTATTTTTGGTTTAGGTTTTGTTTTGTTTTTGCTCTTGATTAGGAGCGGATAAGAGCAGAATACTTGAATACAAAAATATTTTCTTGGCAGAAGTCCAAAGATACATCTCTAAAAAGTTATATTTTCTCTCTCTCATTTTGTCTTCTTTGCCTTCCCTGTTATTGATGCACATAATAAAACACTAGGAAAAAAAAGACAAATCCACCCAAAAGGTCAAAATCAATGATCCTTTTACAGATGGCACCTTTGGGAATCCTGGGTACTTTACCATCATCTTGTGTTTGAGACTGTTACTTGAATACTTGTTTTTTGATGACAAAAATCAATGACTTCTTTAAAGAAGACACCCTTGGGGCTAGAGAGATGCAGACTTTGAAATGTTTACTAGTCTGTGCCTCTCTCTGAAAGACTAATAAACATATTTATAAGTTTATGAGTTCCTATTTAATTTTATGGATTAGAAATGGTTTACGGTTTTGACAAGAATATTTAAGCTAATGTGCCCCAATGAGACACATTCTGCATCACTTTGCAAATTTACATAGAAGTTCTGATCCAAAACCAATTGAAATCTACAGATATATTTGCATGAGGTTAAAATTTATCCCTGCAAAAAAGCAACTGAAGTTATCAGAATTATCTTGTTAATGAATTTGATCCAACAGCCAAAATCAATTCTCAAAATAAAAAGACAGAAAACCCATTTATATAAAGATAAGAAATTTACTTCTCTCAGCAAAAATTATTTCCTTTATTTTTGCATACAAATATGTGTGTATTGTTACTCTGAGCTGCAGAAAGCATTTGCTTTTTAAGAAAGAGATCCATTTTTTTTACCTTATTTCTTTGCTGCTAATTTAGCATTACATTTATTTCTGGCACTGTAATTTACTTTGACACCAGGGCAGATATTCCTTGATTTTCCTGAATGAGCAGGGCCATAACAGGCTCTTGTAAATTGATAGAACACTTGATCTGGATACCCTGTGATGTGGTGTTCAGGCTTTGGTGCTGGAGACTGGACAATCAGTTTTCTCACCAGCTGTGCAGATACAGGCTTTGCCAGAATNCCCCCCCCCCCCCCCCCAATCAAAGATTTAGGGTTGTTTTAGTCTTGTTCTTTGCAAGTTGATTTTCAGGGAATCAGCCACAGAAATTACTTTGGAAATAGACTGGCAGTGTATAGCAGCCTTGCAATAATTAGAAAAACTAATTTATATTCCTTTTCCTTTGACTCTAGATCTAATCAGTAAATACAGTGATATAAAATGTCAGCCCTAACCAAACAAGTACATAGAAATTATAACAGTAGATAATGTCATTCCTGAATTAAAACATGGGAACATGCAGGACATTAAAAGACTTGTTATATTAGACATTCCTGCACTTACTGATCTTAATTTCAGTTTACTGATCTTAATTTCAGTTTACTGAAATTATTTCAGTCTCATGAATCATTATTATACTGGTATGTAGAATGTCATCCTGTTAAGACACCAAAAAAAGCTTTGCTCTTGAGTACTGCAGGAAAAATTGCCGGATAATCTGTCCTGTGCCACAGTCCTGGGCAGAGACTGATTAAACCTTGGAATTGTGGTTTAACCCCAACTCAGCACCACACACACACACACAGAGCCTTGGTGGGATGGTGGGGAGAGTCAGAAAAAGGTAAAACTCACGGATTTGGATAAGAAGCATATGATAATTGATATAAAGTAAAATATAATAATAAAATGAAAAAAGAGAGAGAGAAATAAAACCCAAGAAAAATAAGTGATGCACAGTGCAATTGGTCACCAGCCACTGACTGATGCCAAACCTGTCCCCTAGAAAGGACATCTCCCCTAGCTGATATGTGTTAGAAGGAAGTAGATCTGCTAGAGCAAGTCCAGAGGAGGCCATGAAGATGATTAGAGGGAGTTTGCTCTGGAGACAGGCTGAGAGAGCTAGGGTTATTCAGCCTGGAGAAGAGAAGGCTCTGAGGAGTCCTTAGAGGAGCACCTTTCAATGTCTAGAGGAGCTCCAAGAGAGCTGGAGAGAGACTTTGGACAATGGTGTGGAGTGACCAGGAAAAGGGAGAATGGATTTAAGCTGAGGGAGAGTAGATGTTAGGAGGAAATTTTTCCCTGTGAGGGTGGGGAGGCCCTGGCACAGGTTGCCCAGAGAAGCTGTGGCTGCCCCATCCCTGGAAGTGTCCAAGGCCAGGTTGGAGCCACCTGGGATAGTGGGAGGTGTCCCTGCCCAGGGCAGGGGGTTGGGACAAGATGGTATTTAAAGTTCCTTACAACCCAAACCATTCTCTGATCACACCCAGATTTTAGTAGAAAATGGATCATACGTTAAACTTGATGCACATGACAGGTGGGGCAGAACCCCAATAAGAGGCATTTTCTGCAATTTTCCGTGACAGGACTTTGTTTTGATCTGCTACAAATTTATAACTTTGTCAAACGTTATGTATTTGAGATGATATTTGAGAAGGATTTATTAATTACACATACAGCTTCAGACATCTGAGAATAAGGTGAGGGGTAATTTACTTTTTTACTTTTTTACATTTTTTACTTAAATGCCCCTTGTCTTTTGGCAGATGGGGTGGGCAGAAGCCCTGGGAACCCTGCTGATGTCAAATTCGTGTTTAATGAAAGGAAGAGGATAAGGGCCTGTCTTCAAAATATTGCTTAGCTTAAAGGTCATTAGTATGTAGTTTTATTTTTACACTGATATTAAAATGTGAAAGCAAGGTTTTCTTAAAAGGCTTTGCTAAATGTTTTAACTTTAAGAATTTTGTAACTGAGGCAGTGTTATGTTGTTTGGGTTTTTTTATAAATTTTATATCAAAGTAAAATATTGATGCTGCTTGAACAATTGGCATCCTGATGCTATTTCACTTTAAGAGGAACAATTGGTTGAACTTATTTAATGTTGGCAAGAGAGTCATGAATCCCAATAAGGCCATGAATACATTTATTATTAATTTTTTTCTCATTCATTTTTAATTTTCTGTCAGACAGAATCAAAGACTGAATTGGTGACTTCAGTGTTTTCTACCTTGCTCTATTGGCTTCAGAAGTCCTTTAATAAGGCAATTATTTATTCTGGACATCTCTGGGAAATCAAAGGTGAAGAAATCGGGGATATCTAAACCCTGTAGTGCATTAATTCAAACAGCACTCACATTGTTGGATAGAGTTCATGCCTCTGGGTCTTTAATGTTGCCTGGTTTGGTACCTGTTTCATTTTAAATTTAGCTGGAATGTGTAGAATGGAGAATGAAGGAGGAAAATGAAGGAAAACCACAAAAGGATTTCTCTTATAGAAGCAAGAATTACTGGAATCAGCAGGGGTTCTGGCTTCTGGGTTGAGAGGGGGCTGGCTCATTGTACTGAGGAAGCAAGCAGAGGATCTTTGAGAAGGGTTTAATGTGTGCCCACAAGGCTTTCAGTGGGAGGTTGTGGTGTAGTAGTGCCTGTATATGCCTGTTATCTCCTGAAAGCAAGGACTTCATTGCAATTCCCTTATCTAAGGCATGGCACTTCACTGAAATTAGTGAAAGACCTTGCCTTACTGCAACAGGTTTTCAAGGAGAGTATGAAATGTTTACCCAGCTGCAGCACAAGTTCACATTTCCCCAGGGAAAGCAAAGCCCTGGGAATGAGCCATAGGTGTGTGTGAGCGAGGAGGAGGAGCTGTCCAGCAGCACAGACGGCCACAAGGCTGAGCTTGTCATTTAGCAGATCTTAGTTTTACCTGTACAGACTTCCAGGCCTAGGACACGTGTGAAACACATCTTTATCTCCCTGTTTTTGTACATTATTGATAGGATTTCATCCGTGAGCAGGAAGTATTTATTTCTTCTTTGGAAAGTATGTTAAATACTCTGTTATTCACACTGCTTTGCTATCAAGATGTTACTGCAATCTTTTTCTATTTCGTTTTTCCTCATTCTTCAGAATTTTGGCCTTCTACGACGTTGATGGAACAAAAAGTGAAAAAGAGGCAACATATCGAACCTGACATTTAAAGGTTCAAACCTTCAAAGTACTAAGCTCATATTCTAAAGAATTTGTTTGTCTTGCATCCTGTTCTTGCAGACCTCCTTGACACTAAGCTGCCTTACTGCAACATGATGCAGCTCAAATGTGATTTAATATTCCACACAGAGCCGGTAACACTTTGCTCTAATGCTCTCTGTTGAGCTAAAGCAACAAGAGGCTATTTGAAAACATTTAGCCATGTGCTCCTGAGGAAAAAAACCTTGGTTCCTCTCAGTCTAATCATTCTGCTGATCATAATGCTATCTTAAGAGAAAGGAACATTGTACAAGTTGCCATAAAGTTTTATGAGCCAATTATTACAGATATAATTGTCCAAGGTTGTAGAGGTCTATAGATGTCTTATTTTCCATAGGCCGATGTCCTTTTATGCTCCTCTTTTATAGTTAATGCAATGCTTCATTTAATAATTTAAAAATAATTTATTGGAGTTAAATTGCTTTTTTAGAAGGCATAATCCTATCATTCTCATTTTTATAAGAAACTCATTTTAATTTGTTTGCTGTGCCATTCTCAGATGAATTTAGGAATTTAATGGAGTGAAAATTGAAGGCTGATGGCATCAATGAAATTATTAATTTGGTAACCAAAAGATTTATTTGGTTGATTTAGATGGAATTTTCAATACTCAATTATCTTTGGACCCTATTAAAGAGCGAAGCCCAGCCAAATAACAGTTCTCACTCAAAGTTCCCCGAGATGAATTAAAAAGGACATCTTCATTATTGCTATTGGTGTTAATGTGGAAATCACTTACTGTTAATAATCCTGAAGGACTGATAAAGGCTTATTTTTACCCTCAAGAAGCTAGGTTCCAAACCCTAAAAATGTTATCTTAGTGAATGAATATTACCTGCAGATAGCAGACTTAGCCATGCAGAATATTTTAACAGTTTACTTTTATCTCTCCCAAGTCCCATTAGAATAATTTAGCAGAAGGAAAATATCTTTGTCATGCAAATTAGTTCGATTTTTTTTAATAAAGGTGGCAATATAGCTATAGAAAAAAACTATCTGCAAACCTAGATTGGAGCACACAAAAGAATTATTTATGTTCTATTATATTACATAAGCCTTTGCTTTTAGGGTTTTGAAGAACCCTCCCATAAAATCACTGGTTTACAGGTCAGATTTTTTTAATAATTATTTTCCTAGTACACTTTGCCCAAATAAATATTTATATATTCCACATGTGTGGTTTCCTGAAGAGAAGCAAACACCAATAAGTCAGCACACCCAGTGAAAGGGTCATAACCTTTTTTCATTGTTTGAAACTGTCTTAGCTGAGACAGCTGTAATCTAGAGAAACATATTTCTCTGTTGTTCTGCAGTTGATAAATGTAAATGCTGGCAAAGAAATTGCAAATGAAGCACTAATTGCCTTAAAGTTGGTCTCAGATGTTAAAGAGAATCTTAGTGATTTTAGAAGTCAAAAAGGAAAGTATTCTCACCCATGCTAAAAACACACAGAATGAACCTAATGGTACAACAGTTAAAGACAGTCAAATACTAACACCAAAACCAGCCTGGATTTAAATGATCATTGTCAATTCATAGACCTATTACACTGTTGTAACATCTGGACAATTCAAGTTGCGTATTAAGTGATTCCTTGGCAGCACAAGAATGGAAAATTTCTTTGCTCTCAGTGTTTCTTATAATTTGAGGAAGAAAGTAAATTCATATAAAAGTTAGGTTCCCAAAGAGCCAGAGTTTAATTGCTTGAGCCTTCCACTTTTGATCTTCACAACATATGCTCCTCCTGTCAGGTAAAATCAAGCACATATGGCAGGTATCTGACTTTCAATATTCAGATTTGGTTTTGAAATGAGAAGATGAGAGTTTTAATGATTTTAAAAAGGCTTGAGAAGAGTTAAATAACTCTTGCAGAAGGACATAAATATTAAAAGACAAAGACAGTGAATCAGGATGTCTGCAGTGGCTTCATTTAGATTTGGGAAGTGTTTCAGTGTAGCAAACTAACAGTAAGGATTGCAGTGTGTGTGTTACCCACAAAGCCAGTCCAGATCCCTCCATCTCAACTGATATTTATTTTCTACTGCCACCAGTAAGAGATAAACCAGGTTTATATTTATTTTTGTAAAAAAGGTTGTCCTATGTTTCTGGTTCTCCTCCACTACTTTTATCTCCCCAAACCTCTCCATTCAGTGGAGACCCTTTCCTATGGTAGTCCTGGTTTGTCTTCGCACCATAGTGAAGGTTGTCTTGAGCATGTGACACTTGTGAGAATTGCTCTGGCAATTTACACCTGGGTGATTTCAACAGTGCCACCAGTATCTGTAGAATTTGATTCAAGCCTTATAAACCAACAAGAAATTATACAGATGTGACCAGTACACAGTGAGATCATGTCCTCGTCAACATTCATCCCCCTCTGTTCACAGCATTAGTAATGCTAACAAAATTGGTTGAAATAAAAGTGTGTTAAGTGGCATGAGAGAGAAGGATTTATATACATGCATTTAAGCTTTCAGCATTTTGCTGTTGGATCCCAGCTCAGAGAGTCACTTGGTATGAAAGCTGCATGTCTGGTTGCAGCTCTCAGCTCTTACTAAATTTAGAGGTTAGAGCTTAATCCCTGATGTGGAGCCCTCTCCCTTTCTGTGCTGTATATAATTTGTCCAACTGGATACAGGTGATATCCTCTGGTCAGGAGACAGCCAGAGCAGAACCAGCATGAAGACTGAAACACTTTTTCATGCTGGCAGACAATATCTCTCAGATCAAAGAGGGCACCATTTCTAGAGTGAGAAGAAGAATATGTACTGTCTGCAGCATAGCTGACCTTTGTATAAAAGCTTTCAGCTTCCTGGAGTTCCACTCTGTCAAGCGTTACTGGGAAAAATATGCTTGATGAGTGAAATTAAAGAAAAAAAAGTCTACATTATAGTCACATCAGGGTTGTGAAAGGAATTCACATAACATTCACATAATTCTCCTTCACATAATTCACATAACATTCTCTTTCAAAATATCCATGTGAAATTTTGATGGATCCTCAAACTCTTGTAAGATTGTTAAAGTTGTTCAGGGATGAGTAGAAAGGGTACAATTCTCCTTCCTTTTTCCTTTCTCCCAGCCTTAGTAATTTAAATCAATTTACAAAATCTGTTACACCACAGTTGAAAAGCTGCCTCCTTGTAATTATTATTAATAATAATTATTATTATTAGCACTTTATAACATTTACAATAAAGAAAAATACCTAGAACTCTATCCCAAACCAAAAATCAAGTTCAATTTATTTAATTATCAACAACACAAAGTGACTCCTGCTTCTCAAAGAGCTCTGATATAGACATAATGAGCTCATTTAACCTCAAAGAAATAATTGGCCAACATGAGAGGACAAGAAAAAGGAGTTAAAATGCCTCAGCAGTATATCTTCTCCCTCTTTTCCAACAAATTCATAATCACATGGGAAGGAAAGCTGATGACACTAACTTGAGTTTTTTTGCATAATGAAGTACTAAGGTACAGACAAAAGTAGGAAAGCTCCTCAGCCTGAAGAGCAACACGTCCATTCAGATGCTTCCCAGTTCAGAGAACATTCCCTGTGCTTTGGGACTCGCATACATTTGTAAATCTGACCCCCAGTTAAATGTCTGAGCACTGTAAAAACTGTGTCACACTGAGCAAGCCACACAAACCATCAAAAATGCAACTGATGTAAAATTCACCATCCAATCCTATGTATGTCCGATAACTTTAGCACGAACAATGAAAATCATTTAAAACAGAATTAGTTCCCATTACTTCAGGAACTTTGAAGCAAATAGCAAATAACCTGTTTATTTAGAAGCTGTCTCAGCATGACTCCAATAGGCCACTGCAGTGTCCCTTCATAGAGGATTCGCAGGGAGTTCTTGCTTCCCCCACCCTTCCTCTTATTCTTTAGATTACAGGATGCTGTGATAGTGCTGCTCTTACAAGATACCAAAGATCCTTTCTGAGGATCTTTTCCACAGTGGAGGGGCATTTTAATTCACAGTGGAAGTAGCTTGTCCCTTAAATCTCTTAAATTTGCATCAGTGCAACTGCTAGTCAATTATTCTTGGCTGAAAACTATACAGTAACTAGTCTGATCAGCTAGGACAACTTTTTTGTCCTTCCCATCTTTCTGGTAATTATATATTCTTAAAATAATGTTTTAGAACACACAAGAGGGAAGTGTGATTGAAAGTGTGCAAAGTGCACAAAAAATAAAGGTAAAACTTGTTCAGATGTTGCCATTGAAAGGACTGTGTCTAGTATCAATGAAAGATTTTTTTCTTGTGTCTATGGAAATGAGATCAGTGGCTGGTTATTTTTGGCTGTAATGAACATTCTTAACGATTTTACTGTTGATTCTTGGTAAGGTGAAAAGGATGCTTATTGCAGCAAGCATCAGGTTTGGAAGGGTTTCAAAGTGGTCTTTAGGTATTAAGCTTGTCCCTGGCAGAGCTGGGAGGTCTCAAGGTACAGTCACAGGATTTACCTGAGGAGCCACTAAAAGAGCCAAGGCCTCTGTTCAGGCAGGTTCAGACAAACAAGATGCTTTGTAGTCATGGTGAAAACAAGTTAATAATTAAAGTGCTGACAAAACCTTAGCTGCAGTATCGTGAACTTGGCTGTTGTAAAAACACCAGGATTAAGCGGAGGTGTGTGGGTAATAAAACCTTCTAAGAAAAAAATTGTCTATGAATCTGTAATTAGAGCTTTCTCAAGAATTTTAAACTCTATGTGTCTCATTTGTATTTTACTCAGGCATCTAAAGGACCATTGGCAGGATATTGTCAATGTTTAAAGATACAAAATCTTTCAAACAACAACAGCCTGAGGCTTTTTGTGTAGTACATACTAGTTTTACCATTCAGTGAATATCACTTTTACATGATGCAAACAATGTCAAAAATCAAAGGGAGCAAATATTGAAGAGAGAGGAAAAACAGTCCTGAACAGAGCTGCCGTTCTATGCACTTGATACAAACCTACTGAACGAGTGGAACTTGGCTCAATCTGGAAAAGTATTTTTCCTATGTATGTCTATGTAAGAGAGGGGAAAAGGGAAAGAAGGTTTTTTTTTCAAAACTAAACCATTAGCATTTGGCATCAGCCTTGCAAAACATAACTAGTGTTGAGTGCACCTGTTTGCCCAAGCAGAACCCCCATTCACAAATGCAAATTGACTGAGCGCCACACCCCCACGAGCAGCACAAGTGTGAAGGGGAGCTAGCAAGTGTGAAATGGATGCTGCAAGCACTTGCAGAGCTTCATGTGTGCAATTAGAGAGTGATAATATATGTCATAATACAGTAATTTTTATTACATTAAATATACCTTACAATCAGGCTCACACATGACGCTATTTGCCTGTTATGGACCAGATTTTTCATGTATTTTGGAATTTAGCACAATATGAATACCTAAGGAGTTTTAGACAAGGACTCAAATATTTTTAATACCTAATACACCATCCAGCTTTGAGTACCTGAATACCTTGGCAGGTCTAACCCTTGGCCAGTTCAGATATAAAGAAACTTCTGTAGCTAACCTTGCCTTAAGGCCTTTCTCTTTTGTTAAGGTCTGACTGTCAGCTGTAACATTTTCATTAGCAAGTCTACAAAGGGGCTGTTCTAACAAAAGAGTGGGCAAATGCTGCTTCTACTTGAGAAGGGCATGCATTTTACAAGTGGCCAAGTGTTGGTGGCCTTTTTGTTGCTGCTGACTGCTCTTGAGGGTGTGCTTGTGAAATGGCAGGGTGCGAGGATCATGTTTATTTTGATCTCCAGTATGAAAGGGGGGGGGGAAGGGTAAAGGAAAAAGGCAATAGCAGGCTATGAAGTGCCTCAATAAACCATCAGGAAAGGCATCTCTGATGAAACAGCACATTTCTCAAGGGAATGTGCTGCCCTTCGGGAAGAGTGTAATGAGCATGAAAAGTGATGTTAACATTAGCATTTCAGTGGTTGTAAATTATACATTGAAACACGGGGCTCGTGTATAAGAGGTTATCAAAGAACCATAAGACAGAAGAATATCCTCTCTGGTGTTTTATGTGATTGGTTTTATGTGACAGTGCTTCATGTGATTGGCCAAAGAGAACACAGAGGTCAATGACTATTTTTGTACCATTATAAAACAGTTAATGATGTGCATATCTTATAAAACTGTGTCTTTTGGCAGTATAAATAGATCTTACCAATGTATGGATGCCCAGTATTGGCATTGAAAGGGAAGGTTTTCTTACCATTTTGTATAAAGATGAGATCTGATAGGGGGTACTGAGCTGTACCCCATAGTGTTACTGTATAAATTATAATAGCTTGAGAAGAGGTAAAATCCCAAAGACAAAATCTAAGGACATTTATCAAGGTTTGTACACTTTGCAGACTCCTGTATGTGTCAGTTTGGGAAGCCAGAGTCACAAGAAATGTCTATTTAGTCACAGGTATAACTACAGCACATAAATTGTCATGACAAATCCATAGCCATCTTGCTGCTTCCAAAAATATATGGGTCCATTCAATGAAATAGCTGGGTAGGAGAGAACATTCCTAAGATATTGCATATTTCTAAATACAGCCTTATCATGAATTAAAACTAATCCTAAGTATTTGGTAGCTTTGATTCAAATATTTATTTCCAGTTTCCTCCTTCTGTATTCCCTTTTCCAGTTGCTCGAAGGAATTGCTTCAATGCTAGTACTGCTACTATAAGTGATGCTTACTGGAGATTGTGTTTCTGGGGATAGTATTTCAGACCCCATAAATCAGCATTTCAATCGCTGTAACTTACATGCTCTTTATATCAAATAATCTTCAAGAGTGAACCCTGGGAATGTGAATGGCAACACTAATAACAGTTATTGCCACTCTTTGTCTTTCCTGCTATTTCAGTTTTGTATTGTTGGAAGAGAAGGTAAAGCAGTGCATCAAGTTACACTTGTCCACTACAGGATCCTGGCAATTTCTGTGGGTTTGGATGCTGGTGTTCATCAGAGACAGGATACTGAAATTGGATGGATCCAGCATGGCAATTCCCCTGATCCAAAAGTTCAGGATACTGCAAGGGCCATTTGGGGTTTTCCATCTCCATTTTGCACATGGCTGAACAGATTGAGTGGCTGATGCTACGGGAATTTTCCACAGTGTTTCTCAGCTCTCATACACATGAGCAAACCCTTCTGTAACTCAGTATGCCTATATAAAATCCATACTGGCTGTGTCCTTGAAGAGAGAAGCCAGTGTTCCTTCAAAAGCTGAATAACAGATTTAATAATGACCTTAAAAGGTTGTTTCTTATTGGTATAATTTTAAGCATCAAAAGAATAACAATATTTTGTTCTTTTCTCTTGTTATGTTTCTTTTCTTGTCTCAGAAGGTAATTTTTAGTTCAGGCAAGGCCAAAGACAAAGCAAAATAGATGTACTGAAACATATGAGTACCAGGAATGTGATTTCCTTGGCAATGATAATCCTGTCACAGCTGTCAAAATTTACTTCTTTATCCATATGACATTTTAACAGGATGGAGACGCCACGTTAGAATAAGCAGCTATAAAGGATTCAGTCCAAAATGACTATCAACAGCAGATTCTTCCAGGCAATATATTGTTTACAAATTTCAGAGAAATTGCTTTACCAATATTGTGTTTGATTTTGATGCTCCTAAGCTTAGTCATAATTCTTCTCTTTTATTATGGCAAAGGTAAAACAGGCAGTTAAAAATGTTAATTTAATTTCTGCAGGGATCCAGAGGAAAAGATAAATGCAAAATTATCATGCTAAAAAAATAAACAGTACAGGCAAGGTAACTCCTTAGGCTTCATGAGCTCCTTTTGGGTTTCATCAGTTTGTTGCCAAGAGAGGAAAGAGAAACAAATTATAATATTTGGTCCGGTGTGCTGTAGCTCAAAGGGAGGTGAATTCTGGAACGTTCACACCTATAGATGAGATTGCCAGTGCCTGTGACAGCTCAGCCCTTTGCAAAGCAGGTTTGTAAGTGCTGCAGTGAAATTGCCATATTTCAGCAATGTTACAGTCCTTTCCATAAATATTAAACATGGAAAGCAGGATAAAACCTCTCTTTCAATGGTACTGCCAATGGAGTTAAGCTAAGGACAGAAGGAGACACCTCCTCAGCCTCTGTATCACTTTGTAAAATAAATTTTTCCATCCAGAAGTTTCTAGATATGCTAATTTAATAACCTAGGTTGGACGGGACTTCCTTGGTAATTCCACTCCCTGCCAGCTCTGTAAAATTAATACTTGTTTTCCCTGTTGTGTACAAAGTTGTTGATAACACTCAGGTGCAGATGTCCTCTATGATCTAGTTTATACCTGAGTATAAACTAGAGTTTTAAATATATAGCAACTGAGCAGCTTTCTGACAGGTACAGGGGAAACCAATTACTGTCTCTTCACCATCACTGCCCACTTTCCTTCTTGGCTACCCTTTGAATGATATGTTATCGGTTGTGTTCCCCAGGAAGGTCTTTATTCAATATTTTTTCAGAGCCTTACTAATGTGGGGATTAAATACAACACAAAGTTGTAACATTATCATCGGAGGAACTTCAGGCTATGAATGACCGTGTTGCCTTGGAGGTAAACCAAAAGTCCTGTTCATGTACTTGTCACTTCTAGCATGCTTCATCAGAAAAGTTTCATGGGGTAAGTGCCAAGCTACCAGAAGGACTTTATACGTCTTTGTAATTACATCGTATTAAAATCTGTTCACCTTAAAAAGATGCATCTATATGTCTAAAACAAAACAAATTGTGACTCTGTAGGTCAAACCACAGGTAAAAAATATTTAAATCACAATAGAGGAGATATTTAAACTTGATAGAACAGATTTTCATGTTTCAATTCTAGCATCAACTTGGATTTGGTTTATTCTGGTTTTATTTGGTTTAACCATGGTTTATTCTGTAGCTACAAATAAGGCTCAGTTAAACTAAGCAGTGTCTCAGGTGAGCTCTATCCTAGTGAGTTGTAATGATAATTTCAATGTGGCAGAATTGTTTTAAAATCTTCCAGCAGGTAAGAATATAGCTGGCAGAATATAAGGACAGAATACAGCTATATCTGTCCCAATTATGTCTCTTTTTCTGAGTGCTTAATACTGGAACATCCAAGGCTGAGACTTTCACCTCCTGCTTTTGCCCTATATGGTGTCTGAAGCCAAGGTGTAAGTGAAGCATGACAACAATGTATTTAGTGATTGATGTAATCACTATTCAGTTGTCCAATAAATCATGATAATCCTGCAGGGCTTTGATAAATATGTGTGTGTTCCTTCTTGTACTGTAATACCTGATATATCTTGTATCCTGATTCTTTCCAAAGTGTTCTGTCTGTGGTATTTTTTTTTCTTACAGATGCAGGTAAGGTAGTATGCAAGACTAATCTGACATTTATCAATATATTCCAGTGCATGCTCAAGAAAAAAATTGCCCTCTTCCTGAGTCCTCAATCTACTTCTACTTGCCCAGGGCTATGCCAGTGCTCTGCCAGTTATATCAGAGGCTTCAGTCTTTCTTTAAAATTGTCTGCTTGATGCTGTATTTTCCTATATTGATTTTAAAATAAAGCTAGTTCATGATGTTAATGTTCATTTGTACTTTACATATAATTCACATATAGAAGACATGATGTTGAAAAATTGGTTGAAATTGAAAACTGAGCAGACAAGATAAATAACTGTTAGTACTAAAAGTGAACTTCCTTTAATGTATGAACAAAGCACGATGTTTCAGTCAATTAAAGGAGCATTACTATGTTTCTAGATTATCTAAAGAACTTCATTTTATCTTGTTCAGTAATAAGAAACAGGGCATTTTAAAAAGTTGTATCTTGACAAAAGGTATTGTCTCTTTGAGAGAAGAGAGAAATTGCAGCAGCAGTCTGAGGGAACTGTCTCTTCAGACAGTTCCAGGGAAACTTATTGCACCTGAATGCAGCAAATGTAGAGAATATGGAAACCAACCCCAAATTGCTCAAGTGTGTGGCATCTGATTAAGTGCTCCTGACATTTCCTTCTTACTATGGTGGGAAAATGCATTTGTAACAGACTCAGAAGTCTTTCATTTAACATGTCAGTGTGTATTTAGTTACCCTGACCGACAGTCTTGCAGACTGTGCACTAGTAAAATGACTTTCAAATCCAACGGGATTTCATCCTGGGTTAGTACTGCATGAACCAGGCCCTTGGTTTTGGGGCAGATGCAACCACAAAGTAACACAAGGTAGAGACTCTCAGTCTGTACGTGGAAATCTCATCCATTTCCAGGATCTCTGACTGATTGTGAAGTTCAAAGCTTGCTGATTGTCTAGAAGAGAATTAGTGCACAAGTTAATCATGTTTATTTATGTGAAATAATACATTTGAATTTTTTATGATAATGATATAACATTAGGAAATGCATTTAAGCACTGCTTTTTGTGTATGGTATGCACTGCATATGTCTCAAGAGCAAAAGTAGATTAATCCTGGCTTCCAGGATAGCCACAGACTACTCCATGCCCCTCTTTTCCTGTCATATCCTGCCAAACATTTTTGGAAAAGATGGGCGGTCTGCCATTTAGGAGAATAATTTGTGTTTTCACAGTCATAATGTCATATCGTCTCTCTTTAGCATACATGTAAGAGAGAAAGCAGATGTAGGGGGAGATAGAAAACAGAGACACAAAAAAAAATCTTACTGGGAATCTCCTGATGCCATTATAAAGAGTCTAATTGCCTCTGGGCATAGTCAAAAGGTCTAGAGTTGCTAAACAGTATATAAATTTTCCCTGAAGAGTTATAATTATTCTCAGCAAATACAGAGCTCAAATGGCTGTTAGATCATCCATGATGACAGCAATCACTAAGGGTAGAGATTCCTTAATGACTAGAATCCCAAATTACTGTATTTTTTACATGCTATTCTGAATATTTCTGAATGTTATTTGCAACATAATTAACTATGTCCATCATGAGCGTGGAAAACCAGAAACACTGTGATATAGTAATAAGGATTGAATGTATTAGCACCAAAATGTTCTATATGGGTTTCTGTGGCCACATGAATTGAAATTATTGGGTACATCTTGGTGTTTACGTCACATCTTGAGCCATCCTGACTGCTCTGTGGAGATTTCTTCTACTTCCTCTTTTGAGCAGTAGGTCTGGATGTGGGCGTGATGCTCAGTATCAAAGGAACCTTGAGCACATCACACCACTCCTGTGCCAGTTTCTCCATTAGATAGTAAATATTAGTAATGATAGTAACGGCCTTGATGTTTGAATAAACCTATAATACAAGATTACCAGCATCTCAGTAAACTTTGCTAGTACAGATCTAAATAAAATGGAGATACTATGTTCTGCTGTGAAGTGGTTTGAGATCTACAGAGGTGTTATTGCTGCTCTTTCATCTTCCCTTCTAAATAAAGCAGAGGTTTGGTGTCCTTGTTCTGAGCAATATTTCATATTTGAACAAATCATTTATTTATTTAGTGGATATGCCAATAGATTGTTTCATAAAAATCCTTGTGTTGAAACAATGATGATTTTGTGTCTCATGCTGGAACCAAATATTTTTTGCACACACAGTGCAAATCTGCTCCATTTTTTGCCGCTATCACCCTCCACACTGGAGCCTGGTGAAGCGCAAGTCTCTCCAGCTGGGAACTGAAGCATATCCAAGTCTACACTGATCAGTAAAATATGGTCACTTGGCAGAGTAATGAGTTCTGTGAAGGGAAGTTAGTCAGTGATGGAATATGTGGCAGCTACCACAGACCATTTATAAGTAGTGTTGAAATAGTCTGGTACAGTGATTCCTATGATTTATGCCTGTCTGTTGGGTTGGAAGAGGAGGCTTCAATTAAGGAAGCTCTAAGTCACCATTAAAATAATGTAAAGAACTAGCTGGTAGTAGATGAGAGCTACTCATTCCAAATAACTTACTATTGATTTTGCAAAAATTGATGCCATCAGTATGGTTGGGAGTAAGTCAGGACCGTTAAAAATTCAGCAAATATTCCTGATGTAAAAAAGCTCACAATGGACAGAAAGAGATCAGGGTAATCATTTGCAGTGGGGTGAATCATTATATCTACAGCCAAATTTTGAGGAGATCATGGATGATTTTTGGAGACACCATGCTGATGGGTGTAACTACCTTTAAGATAAGCTTTATGCCACTCACGACTGATTAGTGCCAGTGTTATTAGTCATCCAAAATTGCTTGGGAAAAAGACATAAACTGTTTCATATTGAAACTGATAACTCTGCAGCCTTGCAGCTGGCTAAACACATTTTCAATACATACAATTTATAATCTGAATATTCAGGTGCTTTATATATTTCTCCATTGATCCAAATTTCTTTGTAAGTTATGTACAGGCTGAAAACTCAGCTATCTTGCCTTGTATTTTTATAAATTGCAAGTAATAAGAAGACAGCAGCTTAGGAGATATGTGTATATAATACATTGTAAAATTGTGAAAGAAATATCATACTTGCATTGAACAATGCCATTTCCTAGTAGAAGGTGTTATCTATAATTATATAAATAAGCATGTGAGCCTTACAAAGCAATCTTATGTCACTGGAATATGACTCTAAGTCTTTCCTAGTGGCTAATCATTTCTAATTTAGAATTCTGCAGTTGCTGATATAGTTATGAATGGGACCACTACAGGGCACATTGCACTGGAGAACCAGGATCTGTTTTTATGGCTAAGCAAAAAACAGCCAGGTTTTACTGTATGATGCACTGGATTCCAGGACAGGGAGTAGTCTAAAATGGAAGGATTCAGGATGAACTACCAGCATTAACCTATTAGTCATTGAACTTAATTGGCCTTTGCCCTGCCATATATAAGCAAGAAAGGGCAAAAGGGTTTTGAGGCAGCTTCAAGTAATCAATTTACCTTGGCAAGCCATAGAAATAAGACTGATAGAGGAAATAAAGAGAGTGAATCTTTACATTTCTAATGACTGTTCCAAGCTTTCATATCTGTTTTTGTTAAACTCACTAAATTAAGGCCAACTTCCTCCTCCATGCAGATAAGAAAATCTAATAAAAGCTAGAATGGGGGAGAGACCAGATCCAGCTTCAAATGGTGTCCCAGGGTATAAATAGTGTTTCCTTGCTCTGGAAGGGGGCGGATCTTACTGGTCTGCAAAGATTCTGTGAACCTTGGCTAAAGGAGTATGTGTTTCTTACTTCATTCTCATTTTTAAACCAGAAATCAAGCCTCAAATGTATTTTGAGTAAGATGATTGGTGATCATCTTTTTAACTTACAAAGGGAATACCAAAAGCTGATTTGTGACTATTCCTGACTGTATGAGTAATACATCTTTCCATAACATAATTTTCTCCAAGAAAATGTCCTATATCACTGTAATTGCCAATCACAGTGAAATGAGAGACAGTAAATTATTTGCATAGTCTGCTGAAATGGTAAATTGCAGGAACCAAGGACCCCTTACAGAAATACTTAAATCATAGAATCATAGACTCATGGTTTGGGTTGGAAGGGACTTTAAAGCTCATCCAATTCCACCCCCTGCCATGAGCAGGGACACCTTCCACTGTCCCAGGTTGCTCCAACCTGCCCTTGGACACTTCCATGGATGGGGCAGCCCCAGCTTCTATGGGCAACCTGTGCCAAGGCCCCACCATGCACATAGTGAAGAATTTCTTCTCACTATCCAATATGAACCTTCCCTCTGTCAATGTGAAGCCATTCCTCCTTGTCTTGTTACTACATACCCTTGTAAAAACTCCCTCCCCAGCTTTCATCTTTAAATCTTCACCAAGACTATTTAACTTAACTTAAACTAGTTCCATGATGTGTCTGGAGGTTTTCCCTGATTATGATAGAATTATTACATTATTTGTCAGCATGTAAAAGATTATTTTTCTGCTAATATATACTTTTGCTCCCCAAAGATCACTGAAGTAGCTTTTTTGTACTGTTATATGTTACAGCACAAAATCTATATGCTAGTTTATGAGCAATGGATACAATAATAAGCATCACTTCTGACTCTAAAGAGCTGCAGATCTAAAATTCTTTTCTATATAATAGTTATCCACAGAGGTAGACACTAAGAAGAATAAGGTCATACTTAGCTAAGGTTTATGAGAGCAATTTCCTATCTAAATGAGAAAGCATTTCCAATTGAAGGAAAGGGGGTATTATTATGGACTCTCTTACTGGTTTTCCTACTTGTTATTACAGGCACTCTTTGGCTAATGCTTTCAATGCATTCACTTACAAATGCAGTTCAGGTCTCCAAAACATCAAAGCCATAATGACACAATATTTTTGAAGTCTTTTATCAAACTGCTGAGGCTGGCCTATTTAATTGTGCAGCCTAAGATGATCCAGATTGACTAGAAGAACATAGCTATACTCTTAGGGGTTTTATTTGTGCACTGTAACAGTTTACATGGGGTCAGACCCTTAGCAGGGGTAAAATAGTATTGCTCAGTTAAAATAGAGACAGTTGTTATGGTTCCAGTAAATCGGGATCTGTTAATCCTCAAGAGAAGGCAAACATATTAATTGCATATGGTTTTCCTTGCTGATTTTATTTCATAGTGTCCAAGGTTTTATGAAAATGGCTATAATACAAGTGATATTTGTGCCCATGGTCAGTGCTTGCAGAACTGACATTAAAAGGGTGCTTCCTGTGATGGCCTCTGGCAGAAAAGTACTATTGTTTATGATTTTACAAAATGTAAGTTTAATATGACTTTTCTGTGATAGAGTTTATTTATTTTTATGCCACAGATTTCTGGGTGATCAAAGCCTGAACAGGATTTGTATCTGCAGCCCATTCAGCACCCTACAGGACTGCAGTCACAATCAAGTCTTACGGTCTACAGTTTGTCATTTCAAATCAAACTTAACTTGAATGTCTGTCAGAGCTTTGATCTCAGTCCAACTGGGATTCTCTGAAATCCTTCAGGGATATTTCACAAAGATTAAGCATAGCAGAATTCACAAAATTAGAGCAGATTTTATCGGAATTAACAAACCTAGTGCTGAGTTCTCTGAATGGAACTGAAGGCATGAGAATCCTCTACTTGAGCTGCTGACAGGAAGGAAATTGATATCAGTCTGTTTTTACAGTTGAGAGCAGAGTCAAATGTCTGATAGATTGGGTACACTGGCAACATACATCATTGTTCAACTTTTTTTTTTTAAATGAATATAATAGTCAAGGAAAGTGCAGAGATTTATAGCTCTTATTCATCATTTCAAATTTTAGCCAGGTTCAGCACAGAACAGAGGATAATCACAGCCATGTGATGGCTATTGAAGCGAACTGAATCGCTGGTCAAAGATTACCCACAGCCCTAAAAACTCATTAAAAGAATTTGGACACATACTCACAGGCTGATACAGTGGAGCTGTTCAGGAGTCCAGAGATGCCAAAAAAATGTTTTTCTGATCAGTCGGATGTAATTTGCTGCAATGAATTTATATGCATTTTTCAAAAGATTTATGGCAGTTTAGCAAACTTGGAAAGGAACAATGAAAGCCAGATGTGAATGAGGGCTGACTTAGAGGGACATAATGAACCAGATAATGAAAAAATTACCCACAGCTACTCTTTAGACTTTTGGCTATGGTGCCTAACAAGAAAGAAAGAAAAACTTTCCCCACAGTAAAGGATGAACTAACTTGTAGTGATGATCTAACTTTATAATGGCAAAGTTATGTCTTCAGTCCTGGAAATATTTTTTGATGTGTAACTTCACAAATTGAAATAATCCAGTGGGTTTTGGGACTACTTTTATAAATGAGGTTCAATATATGTATGATTAATATATGTATTGACCGCTTTTCTTCTCTGTGTTTTACCTGCATGTATATGTGTGTATCTTTTTTTAACTGAAATGAATTCAACATGATCTCCCAGTACCTTATTTCATAGCATATTCTTCAAATATTTGTATTTTAAGGTGAAAGATACAGTACATTGCCTCTATGTATTGGTTCAACCAGTTCTGCCAAAGGCAAAGGAAATCACTGGAAAACAGCTACTTTACTTCTAGGAACAGGAGATGGATGTGCAGGACCTAAATGAGGTTTATATTGATCTGATAGAACATGAAATCAAACGTTGGAACAGAAAATGAAGTGAGAAGGGTAGTTGTTCTGAACTTTGTAGACTATGATTAAATTGTTACTGAGCACTGGAAAAGGTTGCCCGGAAAGGCTATGGACTCTTCATCTTTGGAGATCATCAAAGTGTAAGTTAACAACTTGGTTTAGTTGATGCTGCAGGAAGGGTTGGGCTTAGCAGTTGCTAGAGGTCCCTTCCAGCCTTTGCTATTTCATGACTTTATGGAATGCAGTAACTGTGTTTGAACTAAAATTTTCAGGGATTAAACATTAACATTGTTGGCACTTCAGTGACCAGTTACCATTTTTTGTGACTCTGCTTTAGGAGGTCTAAAGATTTAGAAGTTAATGTTACACTTAAGTATGATCAGTCTGTATCCGCAGTTTATACAAAAATCTTTCCTAGATCTTAGGTTTCCTGGAGCTTAGGTTGTTCACCGTGAGGATCAATTTTAACAAGTGATATACTCAGAGGCACATACCAGCACTTCTCAGTGTCATGTCCTAGAGCTGAAAACGTGTCCTACAGTGATCATCTTGTGGGCAAGCTGGAACTCTGGCAGCAACAGATGAATTTCACTTTGTCGTACCTATTTGTAGGTATATTCAGATAACACATGTTAAAAAGTATATGTAATCTGACTTCCCACCCCTCATCCCACCTCTGAGCAATGTTTCTTAGCATGGGAATGGCACAAGTCCATGAGCAGTGCACACCAGCTGTGCCTCTCCAAAGGAATGATCACATTGCTCTCCATGATGCAGGAGCATGGCAGGATCTCCAGCCCACGTTTGGTCTCACAGTCTGTGCTCTGAGGTCAGAGCATCTCCTCAGACTATCAACTGTCTCTCTCAGTGAGGTGCTGTTTCATGACAGCCGTGCTCTTTAGTCAAGGGAGCACTTGACAGAAGGAGTTACTCTCCAGAGACTGGACAGTTTGCTGCTGCTCTCCTGAGGCTGCATCTCTCCTGGGGCATTCCAGCTTACAAGCAGAGTGAAGGTTATAACACTAAAGAAAATGTTTACATTGCAATACTTTATTTTAATATTCTGTTCTTCTCAGTAATCTTTCTATAATAATCCAAATATTGAAGAGTGTGCTGCTGCTGCTGCTTGGAACAGAGGGGAGATCAAAGGTCATTGTATCTTCGGGTTTTGTCTAGTTAGTGAAGCAGATGGGGTAGCAAAGGAAGGACAGCAACTGCTAAGAAGAGAGAGAGAGATGCACTGTAACTAAAAGAAAATCAGTTACAAATTCACAAAAGTCTCATTTTCTGTTTCAGTGCTCTCTTGTTTAAAGGAAAAACAAAAATGACAAAAGTCAAGATTCCTGTGAGATCTCTAGGAAACCAGTGGGAAAAAAGCAGCATGATTTTAGGGCGCAGCTATGTCTTCAAATCATTTAGAAGCAGATGCACTTGGTGATTTAGTTAGAGGCTAGTTCCTGCCTTTTGTCATTTCATTTAGAGGCTCAAAGTACTTATCTCTATCTTCTACTCCATTTATATGCAAGCAACTTAAATTAAAGTAAATTGTGAATGATTCTGAAGGCCAAGGACATAATGGAGCCCTTAATTCTGACATTTCTGGTGTAGTACTCAACTTGGTGCTCTGTTTATTTCCACTGTGAAAATTCTGAAGCTGCAGCATTCTGACCTCGTGCATTGTCTCTCCCAGAGATCTCATTTTGACTGCTGCCTTGATGTCTCAGACAATCTGAGATTTCTGTTTGAAGCAGATAGAGTTTTGAGGTTTTTGTTAAGAAAGAACACTTTTCTTCGGGACCCAAAGGACAGGGAGAGTTTCTCGACTTATTCCTGCTTTCAGATCCAGTGAGTGAACAGAAATAAATTTCTTGTGAGACCATTCTTTCCTAAATATTAAGTATTCGTGTTGAGAAGCCTTTTGCAGCTTTTGCTTTGACAGCTGACTTCTGAGGACTCCTGTTTGTGCCATGGAAAGAGCTTCATATCCATATTATACTGGATGGCTGTGGCTTGTGATATCTCCTATCCTTCTGGATCCATCACACAGGATTTTATCCCTGCTGAAGACCTGTCATCTCACGGGAGCATCAGGTGTTCTGTCTGCTCCTGCTTCAGTGGCACATCTCAATGATGGCTTTCTATTTTATTACTTTGGAGAGAAATTCAGTTATTTTTTGGTTGCTTGGTAAATCATTTTATTCAAGATACCATTAATAAAGTCAAACTTAATCAAGTGTATTCCCTGTTGAATGGCTGTTAAAGATAAAAGGTTAAAGCAAGGTAAGAGGACATTTCCATTCTGTAAGTGAGAGAATCAAGCAGGTTATTTACAGTCCTTCTTCTTTTCTTTTTCCATGTCTTTATACTTCAAAGTGCATGAGGCAAGCTTGGTCCACAGATGGGCAATGTAGGAGGTCAGAGATGGCTTTTAGCCTTTTGTATAATTTATTCTATTTGGAGAATTTTGTGAAGAGTTTTTGTTTATTCCTTCTCAACCACAAGAGATTGAGCTGAATCAGCAGTTCAGTAAAAGACTCTGAAATAGTGAAGTTCTGTGGTCTGGTCCCAGCTGGTTGTGAGCATCCCATGTGACAATAATTCAGGACATTTCTTTTTGATGATAAGTTTGTACTTTTGTTGGCTTTTTATAAGCTAGCACAGTAGCCACTCATCAGTGATGGTTTTTGTAATATCCAAATAAAGCACAGATGTGTTTTAATCCCATTTGTAAGGATAGGGACTGAAAAGCTTAATCAACATGCACAAGATCACAAGGGAAATCAGTACTAAAACCTGAAAGGTAACCTAGACTTTAGTCTAAAGACTCCAAGCACAAGATGCCTCACTTCAGTCTCTCTCTTCTGTAATTATGAGGCAGGGAAATCCCTGCAGGACACCAAAGCCTTCTTGAAGTATATTAAAAAGTAAACCACATTCCAAATAAGACTAGTTAAGCATGTATGAGAATCTGGGGTTTTTACTAAGTCATCGTGCCTTTTCATATCACTTTGCATATCCCTAAATCTCCATAACAAATTGTTGAGCAAGGAGATTTCCTAAAGTATTTGTGTGAAATTCCAGGCACTGTAGAAGCCAGTAAAAATAATCATCCTGTCCCTAGCAGAGGGAATGCAATGTATCATTAGATATAAAATAAGTGATAAAGGTTTTCATCCCCTTCACCTGTGTTAGTCTCACTGCAATATGCTTCAAGAGGGAGGGAATCTGGCTAGTGGCTCCAGACAGGGAGGATACATTTCTTTCTAGTCACAAGAGCCAAGAAGCTGCAAGTCCAAAACCCAGTGGGATATTCTTTCATCCTAACTACCTGTGCAGTGTGTCTCCAAATCCCAGTGACCTTGGTTCTCCCACTGGGGCCTTTCTAGCTGACGGCAGCAAGACAGAGTTTATCTAAAAACTGTAACCAAAAGAAAAAAAAAAAAAAAGAGAGAGAGAGAGAGAGAGACAGATGGGGGGAGAAGAAATCTATTTCCTTGTTTAAAACTCAGGGACCATAACATTCCAGAAAAACATGTCACAGTTGAAAAGTTTTGTTAAGGAATGTGATTGTTTCTCAGATTAAGAGACACAAAATGATAAACTAGTGACACTTTTCAATGGGCAACCAATTTTAGGATGAGTAAAGACAAAAACAAATTAGTGCTGACGAAATTAACACTTCAACTGAACACAGTGCTTCGTGAGTCATGTAATTGCTTTGCCACATTTTAGGCTTGGCAATTTGAGACTAAAATTTTGCTTTAACCAAGATTTTAAATCTAAGAAGAAACTATAGTAATGACATTCAAAGATTTAAATTCACTGTGAGTAGTGTTGGCTGCATGCTGGATTTTGAGGATTTTCTGGTTTATATAAAGTTACAAAAATTCTATCAAAAAACTTTTCTCTTCATGAAAGAAAAAAAGGGGCAGATTGTTTCCTAGCAGAGCATAAAAGAGGGATTGCTGTGTTTTCTATTAGAGCCACCAAAACAGGTTGCACAGAGGACAGTAAATTTTGTTCATGCTGTGCAGACATTTTGAACCAGATGACAAGTCCAACAGCTTGGATTCTCTGGAAGGTGAGATTTCAGTGGCTCCAAATGAAAATGAAAAAGCAAGATTGAGGGACACCAAAATGAAAGGCACTTGGATGAGTGACAAACACAAATCAATCAAGTTTATTATGCCCTGTTTCTCCTGTAGAATCCTGGGGCCAGAAAGGCAGGGTGCATGACAGGTATATCCAAAAGTGTCAACAAATCTACTGCCTTCAAGCTCCTCTGTGTGTTGCCACCCAACGCAAACACTGCCAGCAAAGGAATAGCATGTCTGCATCACTGGTGGCATATTCTGGGAAAGCACATCTTGCTTAATTTTGATCTGATTGTGCCATATGGTGGCATTTTAATTCTGTATTCAGATGCAACATTTGTTGTCTCTGCCCCCATCATCCAAACCCCTTTGTGAAATTTATGGCTGGTGAAGAGGAGATAGGATGTAGAAGAGAAGGTGGGTGTGATTAGGAGTGGATGAAGTGCCTTGGCAGTTTTATGGGATGAAAAACAAGGATAGGGAGGCTCAGGTGGAAAGATACAAGGAAAGCAGCAAGTGGTAGAATTTTTGCTAAGGAAACAGGTGGAGACAAGCAGAGTAGGGAAAGGTGGAGTGGGAGAAGGCTGAGTTACTGGAACATCAGAAGTGGCTGAAGAAGGGGTAGCAGGAGGACACATTTGTGCCAAGAGCCTGCAGTGCAGAGGCAGTGAGGAGTGTCAGCTGTCAGAGGAGAAACACAGGGCAGACAATGCAGCCAGGCAGCACCTGAAGGTGAGCCCAGCCATGGATGCTGTTGCATGGAACTCAGCAAAACTTCCCTTTGAAGAAAGAAGGAAGGGGAGGAAAAAGCATTTGGCCCATCAAAGTTAGGTAATTACTTGAAGAGCCATAGAAGGATTTATTTGTAAAGAGAGATTGTATCGCAAGGAGTGGGGATATTATGCCAGCACCTGATACAGAAGCAGCAACCTGTTCATATCATGTAAGTGTTCTGTGCAAGGCCACCAGAAACAAGGGCAGAAGAGGAGTCACAGCACAAACTGTGACAACTGCAGGGGGCATTTTCCTCACCTCTCTTCACAGTTCTTTGCTCAGTGACTTAATTACTGAGCACCAATGAGTTACTCTTTAAGCATATTCTTCTTCAGCCTTCAACTTCTTTTTCATTACACAGCCAAATAAAACCAAAGGAATTAATAGCTACTTCTTCAGTAAGAGGAAGAAACACACAAATACTTTTTTTAGTTTATATTTTACTAAATAATACTTCTCTCCTCATTGGACAGCTGCATCTGGAGCCGGAATTTTTTTTAAACCAGCATGATTCAACCTTAAAATTAGCAGGAACAAAAGTTCCCAGGAGATCTGTATAATTGAAGATGGTAGAAATGTCAAGAACATTACGTTTCATAATTTGTACAAAATCTTACATATATGACTGAAAATATTCTACAACTCTGTACAATATATTGGAAGAACCTTGAGGCTATCACTTGGATTTTTCTTTCGATAGGCAAGACAAGTTCAGTTATGTTCTGGATCTGAACCAGATTGATTCTGCTGTTTTTGTTGAAGCAGAGAATGATTCTTTAGAGGGTCACATATGTTTTCATGTCGTGAGGTTTTTTCCTATCACTTCAAAAATGTGTACTTTGCACACCTCCTTAGTCTTTCATTTCGACCATTGGTACAAAGGAACCAATAACTGTTGGGTTTCATCCAGTGTGGTGAATTTAATTTTATAACACTGGACTGTCAATGCAGAGCTGCAGCACAGTGTAACATTCCATAAAATAAAGCTGTTTATTTCTAATAGAATGAAAGAGCATTTCTTTTCTTTATCCTATTTTTTTCCCACTCTGGAGTAAGTGACAATACAAATCACATTTTTTACTCATTTCAGGAATGCATGTTTGTTCTCCTGTGATGCTAAATAAATCTCTAAATATTAACTGTCCCTGAAATATTTGGAGGATTTTGCTTCTGCTTAGAATATAGACTTAGACAGTCCTATGGTGGGCATATAATCTTTTTGTTATGTGATGAATCTGCAGGCCCTTCACACAAAAGATCTCCTAAAGCAGCAGGACCAATCCTTTAAGTTGAGAAACAGTCTATCAATAAAGGTCAGTGTGACAATGTGATTTATTGAAATACTGTGCTGCTCCTAGCAGTTAGTATTTTATATTATATGATACACAGCAGGTGTTTTCATTTGTATTTGGGTTCCCCACTGAAAACTTGTTCAACCTGTTTTATTATTTATTGCTGCCTTTTAGAGGTGAAAGAAACCAATTTATTTGGCTTTCATAACCATTCCAAACAGGTACAAAAAGGTTAAGGACTAACAGGAAAAATCAATTGGTTAATAAAATAGTTAATTGACTAAATGCTTCTTCCAAGAGGCCCTGAATGCAGACGGTGCAGAACCAGAGGAAGGTGGTTTAATTATAATGACATCTCACTGCATAAAAGCCTTCACTGCAGATAAGGTTTTGAAACTTGACTGTGCATGTTCCCATTTATATGGTTTACACATGAAGTATATCTAGGTACCATAGTTCATTTTTTTCGCAGTTTTTAAATATCTACTTTTCCCTTTTAGGGTCATGACAGATGGCCAAGTTGCAACGAAAGAATATCTAAACACTGAAAGATCAGTCAACGTGTTCATTATAAATCTGGAAAGATTTTTAAGGTAAATGCATAAAACACTGACAAAGAAAAATTTCCCAATTCTGTCTCATTCTGCTGGACTGTCTGGCAAGTATTTTTAATTGGTTTTATGGTGCTGTTACTTAACGAAATACTGGATTTTTAGAAGGCCAAAGGGAGATAGAAAGCCACTTCTTTCAACTACTTCTGAAATCCTATCAGAAGAACACCCAAAATTGATTTGGGACACACGTGTGGAAATGCAATACTCAGCCCTGGTAATAATGGCAAAAAGTGATTCTGGGAAAATTTATTTGACATTTAATTTCAAAGTATTGATATTAATGTCACTTTATCAATAAAATGCCTCTTGAGGGCAAATATCCTGTATACCATCCCAAAGAATGGGGACCTGCTTTACATGTGTCACACTTAGGGCACTTATGGCAGTTACACACAATGGCATTTCACAGCTCCTCATGTCCCCTCTGCAGTTACAAGGGTGTCTTGAGTTCAGGGAGTCTGTCAACAAACTCCACGTTTAATTGAAATGTATTAAAAGCAAATCTTGTGATTTCAAGAATGTAAGTTCTGCTGATGTCACTCAGTGTTTCATTTGCCTGACTCCCAGTGAGAACATGTTGAGAAAGGACATGTTATGAAGCAAGACCTTCACTGCTCCTCCTGGTGACATTCAGACAGGAGAGACATTCCAACAGTTAAGGTTAAAAGAAAGGAGACTTTGATTAACAGCAAAGTAATGCATCGAAATTCCAAATTATGCAGGAGACTATTCAGGCTACAATTTGTCTTGTTTGTTTTTAATTTTAAATTCAATGTCAATGTGAGATTTTAACTCTCTGGTTACAGCTCTTTATGCATGTAATTCTCTAATGTAATTGTGATATAATCCTCAATTTTATTAAGAGCCAAGTTAGGAAATATCAACGTGTTATTCAGAATATTACCTTCAGTGGCAGTTTAAGCAAATATAATGACCTGGGAGCTGCTTTTTGAGAAAGTATATATTTGCTTCTACTGTCAGGAACACCTTCAATATTGGAAGGTGATGTAAACACTGACGTTGAACCATCACCAAGGCTTCTGAGTCAGATCACTTAATCTATACAGCCCAAAAAGGTGGGTTTATGCTGCAGCATTAGGCTCTGCAGTGGTGGAGGACTGGGAATTTCCTTCTTCTTTGGGAGTGGGGAACTGGCAGAGAGTGCAGCTGGGGAAGGAACTTGTAGAGAGCCCTCACAACAGGATGTGTTAGAGCTTCAGTGTCCAGCCATCAGCTTTGCAGTGCCCACCATTGTAACACCCAATGCTTTCGTGGGTTGTGGTTCTGTGACAAGGACAAGAAATTGATATTCATTTCCATTTTACTGCTCTCAAATGCACAGCAACAAATGGTTGGTAAAAGATTTTCTGAAAAGGACTGTTCACATCTTTCATTTTGAAAATTGAAATCATGACAGGCTCTGTTGGACATGGTGCTTTGTTGCGGTTCAGTTGTCCTGGCCCAAAAGCTGCCAACAGCGGTAGCTTGAGATGTTAAATGCCAAAATCTTCCTATTTTTTCAGTAGCTTCCTTGTCTACAACATTCACTGACATTCTAGGACATGGTACAGAGAGAGCTGCTTCTCTCACATTCAATTTTGATCCCAAACAAACAGCTTGAGATTTCACGTTGGATAATTGGGCTTTACCTGCATTTTAAACAAAAATCCTTCTCCTTTTATAAACTGCTTGAGTTGGGAAACATGCAGAGCTTTTGCTGAAAGAAATGCACTAATCCTTTTAAGTTTGATAAAAGGTTCTTTTATACCATACTGTAGAGTTTCCTGCTGTGGGACCACATTTGTGTAGAATCTCCATTTGTGGAGAAAGAAAGACACAGACTCCTTCTAATGGTGGGAAGGAAAGACTGACACGGAAAATGCTACACACCTGGACTTAAAATGGAACAAAATTCAGAGGAGGTTTATTGCATTAATTGGAACTAATGGACATGGTCTGACCCTTTTCTTTTTATCCCCCCTGTGTGCCCCCAGGAGCTGCAGGCGATCCCCCTTTCTTTGAGACTGGTGGTGTAGCAGACCCAAAATCCATCCCTCTCCAAGGATATGGAAGGCCCTGCCATTTCCTGTTCTCCTTGTTCTACTGCTGAATCTGCTACAGAGGCAAGTCCTGTGTCTGACAGCCAGAGTGTGAGGCATTGCAATAATCTGCTGCCAAGCAAAGAAAAATTACCAGTTTCTCTTTTTCAAAACCCAACTGGCTTGGATTTATTTTGGCATCTCTGATATTTTGTTATTATGACTAAACCTTTGTTGGGCATTGCTGGGCAACATGACATTCAATATTTTTGATTTCCTGTATTCCACACATCAACAATGTCAAGCCATTTAGGCTATTGCTGTTCATTGATCAGGTATTGTTATTATTTTATTTCTCTGTCTCTTTTTGTTTAGAACATTCCACTTTTACCGATCAGTGAAGTAAAATATTTTGACCTTCACTTTAGACAAGGAATTATGTGTAGAGCAACTACAGTAAAACATGGTACAGATCTAGGCATGGTTCTCCCTGGAAAACTTTGTGTTGTGTATTGAGCTTGTATCTGAATAAAAATTCAGTCCAGTTAAGCCATTCCAAAAAACAATGTAAGCAAAATTTTACAGGTAAGTTCACATTTTATGATATGAATTGATCTAGCAGAAACAACAAACTCGTTGCTGTAGCACAACCAGGAAATGAGATCCCTTTGCTTCTGTGTTGTAGAACATTAGAGAGTGTATAAAAATGTTAAGGAAAAGGTCACACAATGAAATGTCAAGAAACAATCCTGGCCACTAAGTCCACTCCATCAAAACAGAAACTGAACCTAAGCAAGTGTCTGCTCTATCTTGTAGAGAGCTAGTTCAGCCTCTTCATCCCCCTGCTGGTAAATGGAAGGCTTGAGAAAAAGGTGCCCATCCATCTACTTTCCTGATGTTGATTCTGGGCTGACATACTTTTGTGTAACCACTTAAACTAAGTACTATCCAGTTGTGATTCTTTTTATTTTTCTGCTATTTATGGATAATTCAAGGTATCAAAAAGCTATTCTCAACTGCATTCTGAGCCAGGGGATCATCTCTGAAGGCTTGATTTTCAAACACATCTTCCATGTGTGTTCCTGTGCCATCGGCGCTATGAAACCTCAGCCTAACACACACAGAATGTGCAGCCACATCACATAGTACTGCCCTCTGTAATTCAGTTGGCCAAAACAAAAGAAAGTGGTTTTCTCTGTAAAGATATTGGATTTATTGTATTATAGGTATAACTACGGTATAACTTACTCTCTAGCCATTGAAATGGCTCCATAGCAACATTTATGCAAAAAGAACTCTGACTTCATTAGACAACAGAAAAATAACAAGACACCCTTATTTATAGATTGGTTGGGGAATGTCTGACACAATAACTAAATAAAAAAAATCTGAGGATCGAAAAGCTTTTGGGGAGCAGCCAGTTTCTCAGAATACCCCAGGAAGTTCAGCTGTCTACAGCTGCCACAAGTGTTTTTGAATCTGCTCCTTCTGCTTAAGTCCAGGAAAGCATTATCAAGCAATATAGACATTTATTTCTTTATTTTAGTGTAGGGATTAATAGGTTCATGGGAGTTACTTCCTATTGGGAAAGGAGTGTGTAAAAAAAAAAAATTGACTGCTTAAGTGTTTAAGGGAGGCAGGAGAAGCACTAATGACAGGCACTGTCATAGCCTATGATGACAGTGCCCAAGAATTTATAGTTTTAAGAAACACTGCAAGTGGATCTCGCAGAATCTGCAGTTTGGGCATCTTCAGGTATCCTTGGATGGTCTGTGAGTATATAAAAGGTGTAATTCCATTTACAAGGTCAAATTGCATGGAAATGTTTCTGAGGTGTTGCATCGTATATTAAAAACAAATGAAACAGGAATATTCATTGCCACTATTTTATAAACTCCTCCAACTCATCAGAACTCCATGGGATCCACCCAGCACAAGCCTGGCCTTTTGCCTTTATGAGAAATGTCCTTTCTCCTTAGATATTAATCATGCTGACTTATGTTTTTGGAGTGGTGAATTCAGCCTGGCTTAACAGCACAAATAAATTCAGTCCTTGAAGGTGATGCTACAGACTGATGGCCTTATCATTTACATTGCAATGTTCTTGCTAGAGCTGGTTTGAATCTTTTCCCTTTATACATTTTCAGTTGCAAACAAACAGGACTTCAGCAAATAAAACTAAAGAAAAGAAAATGCATGAAAAAGTCCATTTTGTCAAAATGTGATCCATGAGGGAACCTGAATGAATTTCAAAAGCAATAAGCTAGCTTGGTATGTAAAGGGGTTTTTAATTATTAAAACCTTACGGGATATACATTTTTCCACCATTCATTGAACTGTGGGTGCAATTTATTTAATAGGCACACATTTTACCAGGCAACTTATGCCACCAGAAAAGGATTTCAAACCTCAGCCAAGTGGAAAATCTATCCCAAGGTATCTGTGTTGCCTAGTAAAAGTAGGAGATTTAAACAGTCAAGATACAAGCTGACTGTGAAAGCACCTACCACTAATGTAAAGCTATGCAGTTCTTAAATGATGCTGACAACCCTCACAAACCTTTAAATAGCCATTTCCAAGCTGGCAGATCTAAATTGCAGGAAAACAAAGTAATCACTCAAGGAATTCTTTGCAAATTAAAATAGTTCCTTCTTGTTTTGTGTTCTGGAACTTCACAAACAATAATACAGCGTCAGAAGCCATTTCCCTGTTTCCTTTTGTATCAAGTACTTTTTCTGCAAAAGTAAATACTCTGTCAATAAAGAAAATAAATTGGTAGATAATACTGGGCAAAACCAAGAACTGTATATTTTACAACTGATTCAAAAAATAAATATTTGCATGAATCTTATTTTCATGTAAAAGATGAGAAATTACTTGTTCTATCACTTCTGGGCCACTGTAACTACCTGAATGATACCTTTGGGGGTTTGTACTCCTGTAAAAGCCTAGTTGAAGGTCAGTATACCATGTAAGTGTTAACTATGCTTACAAAGGACTCAGGGTTTGTGTTGCCTCTTCATAAAGTGTGACACACAGAGGCTCTCTTCAAAATGGAAGGAGAGTCCTGACCCCTGAAGAACCTCATGCAACCTGCCCTTTGTGGCAATTACAAAAATAAAGCCAAACTCTGATGCTTGCATGTAAGAAAAAAAATGCTTATAAACCTTGTAATTCCTGATAGGAATTCAAAGTTTGAGAGTGGCATAACACAGCATGAACTGGGATTGCAGAGGGAGTGTAAAATACAAGTCTGACAAACCCAAGAGCTCTTCAGATGTTCTTCTGGCAAAAAGGCTGAGCCCTGGTGTGAAGAGTATCGTGGCATCTGCCTGAGCCTGAAAGGCAAACCGCTCCCCACATGAAGTATGAGTGCTTCTTGGACCTCAACAGTGACATTTCCTTGGCAAAATCAGGGATTACATTGCTACTCTTAGTGCTGGTGTCTTCCTCCAGGCCAGGATTTCACTCCTGATATGATGAAGTGAAAGTACTAATCAAATACTACACAAACGTTTGAGTATTTAATATTTTCATAATATTTCTGTGAAGAACAGGCATTGTTCAGCTTACCTGTGTACTTTGCTACTGAGGTAAAGGAGCAAATTTCTCTTCAGGAACAGAAGAACTGTGAGGAACTGGTATCAGAGCCCTCCTGTGTAAATATAATTCACTGCAAATAAAGCTGGCAAAGTGGTCTTAGTGGTGCATGCCAGGACTGATTGAACCTGGAGCAACAGTACTTTTCCAAGGTTCAAGACAATTCTTTTACATGCTTCCAGAGCCAATGTCCATTGTACTGTGGAAACAAAGACCCTCCAGAAATTAATCAAATTTGTGGTGCTCAAACAGGCCTTGTGGCCTTTGAGCTCTGCTTCCTGAAGGCAGCAAAAGGGTCTCTCTGGGTTTCAGTGCTGCCTTGAGCACCTGTTTCCACTTCGTGCTTTCCAGAGCTGCTCCCTGGTGCTAAGGTCATAGCATTCCAGATTAGCAGAACACATCCCCAACATTTATTTCATTTTAATGTTAATTTCAACTTTAATAATCCTGTCAGGGCTCAAGAAGTGTTTGGGCAATGTTCTCAGGCACATGATGGGATTGTTGGGGTGTGCGGTGCAGGACCAAGAGCTGGACTTGATGATCCATGGGGGTCCCTTCCAACTCTGGGTATTCTATGGTACTATGATAATAACATTACTTTCTGTGAATAACGAGTTACATCGTTGGTTATGCATATTAATAAAACTGCCATGTTAAAAACCAAGTGTGTCTGCATAAATATATCCTAGGGTTCCATTACAAAAATCCACACTGCTTTTTGCTTCAATCTTGACATTTCTCTATTCATTACAGTACTAACAAAATCTGAATCTGGTTACAGCTGATATTTTTAAAAAATCCAAATCTAAATACAGACATGTCTGTCTGATGAAGACAGACATTTTAGCATATCCAAGATCTTCATGGAACAGAAGATTGTTCTAGGCATTGTGGCATATGGAAAAATAAACACAGCTGATCCATATATATGCTGGTCTGGTCCAGTTGCATGAATAAAACTGTCTGTGTGAAATGTTAGACTGGGATCAGCTGTGCTGGAACACTGTCTGCCAGGGTTAGAATTACTGGAATAATAAGCAGGAAGAGAATGGAAAGTGTTACATCAGCTAATGTATACTGAGAATATTTAGGGGTCTCTGAAGCCAATACCTTTCAGGAGCCAGCTTTTGTTATGGCTAAAAGCAAATGATCTGGGCTGTAGCATCTTTGTGCAAACAATCAGTGAATAAAGTAAAGTTAGCTGCCTATGTCCCTTGTGGAGCCTCACGAATGATGAGCATCCAGTTTGCTTCCTGCAAAGAGATGTGTGTGTATAGATACTGGTTAACGTTGTAATTCACTGACACCTGCCTTAACGTGAGCTTTAAAATACCAGATAAAAAGCCAAACATGGCATAATTTGGTAACTTTCTCTGAGCTAATGTTTCAGAACATGAGATATTCCATTTTTGTATTAAGAAAAGGTCCAAGTATTCTGAGGGCTGTGTTATTTTCAAACATTGAGCGTGGCTGGGCACCTACCCAGTGTAACCGCACCAGCTGGGAACAGGAATGTCACGGGGATTCCAGTTTTACCTTTCTCTTTTGCAATCCTGGCTGTGCTCATAGGACTTTTTGTCAGAAAGCTCACCTTGCCAGGAAGATGAAAAACAGAGAGCAGGAAGTAGAGGAGGCATTTTATGGCATGGCCTTCAGCCTCTTATTTTTGAAAGGATTCTTCCTGCAATTTATGTCAGTTTGAGTTAGAGATATGTGTTAGTTCTGCCCTTGAGATGTAGTGCAAGTACTGATGATAGCAAATATTCATCTCTGGCAAACGTTTCACTGAAATGAGGGACTGACAATTTATTAAAACTAATTTCCAAAGTCACATCCAAATCTCTTCCCATCCATTCAGCAAAATCTGTAGTAGTTTAAGGTAAGTACCAACGCACAGACCCTTTTAGCATTATTGCCCTTTTCACTAGGGGGACAACACAATGAAACAAATGGATTTTTAAAGATGTGCATTTCAAGGAGTACAGAAGTATTGGTGGGATAGCCTAAAAGGAGGGACAGGTTACTAAATTAATAATAGCAACTAATTGCATCAGCTGCTCTCTCTTGAATACCTTCCTAATGTGATACAAGATTTAGCAAAGGGGCTCAAGGCAACGTTCTCTGCTCATCTCAGATTTAGTGTGTCTGTACAGCAGATGTTGCTGGAGGTACAGAGCTCATTTATCTTTAGAGCTGGGTTCCCTCTGCCTGACCTAAGGAGCAACACAGAGCACAGGACAGGAAAACCACTCAAGTCTGTCTTAAATCCTCACACTGGTCTCACAATGCCCACCAAATTCCCTGCTGGCACTGCTAGACTGTGATTGACCCCCAGACTCTACAGCTTAAAACCACCATCTCAGGTATGTATGTATTATTATACAGTACATTTCACTGAACATTATGATGCAGGAATGACTGTCAAATATTAGAGAAATTACCTGCTTAGAGGGCTTTTTCAGTGGAAATCATGTGTTGGAAAGAAATTTGTTTTATTTCTGCCAGTAGTTAAAAATCTGTCATCAGTTTGGAAGGGACAGAAATATGTTTCTGAGAGAATATAGTTCTCCAGATGATGCCAAAAAGAACCATTTTAAACCTTTTTTTTTTTGATAAAGACACTTGCAGAAACCCATGCAGATGATAGGAACAGCGATGATAATCTGGCAGGAGAATTGTTTTTCTTTTATGGTGACATATTGCATTTTTATGTATATGGGGATACAATTTGACATGATCCATTTGGCCATCTTCATTAACAGCATAGTATGGCAACAGAAAAATGAAACACTGCAAATGTGTAATGGAAGATAAAACAGTAGGTAACTTCTGATAAGCACATTATGGCTCATCCATCTTGGGCAAACCTGAGTTTATGAACTTTCCTTCAGCATCAGGGGCATAAGTGCTCTGACTAATCATAACAGAAGTTGAGTCCAATTGCTCCCTCCACCAAAGGGATATAATTCAAAATTATCTGAACCAATGAACCTGCTTCACATTGCATTCATTTTCAAAAGCACTTTTTGAAAAGCTACATCCTGGACCTGAACATTATCATCTTCAACCACCAATCTCCATTTCAAAAGCTCCTACCTGAACAGCACAGGATCATCAATGTAATTAGTGTTATATATATTTCTATTGACACTCTCCAGGCTTTTTTCTGCAAGTGGGTTTAAGCTAAGTGTACCTTGTCAAGGTTGTTACCTCTTTGGTTACTGAGAGCTGTGTAATGGTTCTCAAAAGAAGAACAAAAGAACAATCTCCTTGGTCTCTTGTCCTTCTAAAGGGACACAGGTACCTACACAACATTTTTTTAAAGTGGATTTTCTTGCTAGAGATATAATTAACATGTCACTGAACTCTCCTTGGTGTGTCCCTTGAACCTGCAATGCTTCACATGAGATAAACTCAGAGTGTCACCTGAATGATTGTGAGGGTATATTGTGTGACATTTTAAATTGAGAAGGCTGGATATGTGTGGCTGATTTTTTTTTTCCCTTTGGAAGAAGAAACAAAAATCAATTTGCAGGCAGCAAATATTTTCCTTCATAGTGAGGACACCTCTGGCCCTAATTTGGGCAACTGGCCAGACAGCAGCTACTAGCAGAGATTTATAGCTGCACTTTAATTTCCTTGAATAGCATGCACACAGATTATCCTGTGTGAGCACAGATTCTGCTCCTGTGGGGAACCACGGTGCAGTTAATTGGGCATGGCATTTGGAGGCGGGAGAGCTGGTCTTAGTCCTGATTCTGAGACTAACTGTCACTTCAGGAAAGGCACTTTGTGTTTGAGTGTCTGAACTAGAGACAGCAACACCAATGTGCTTTACCAATAAATGAGCAATTAAAAAGCATTAACATCAAATAACTGTGGCCAGCAATTTCAAGGTAGATGTCTCATTCCTTGCATATAGCTAATTATTATCCCAATGTCAGACTTTGCTTCTTCCCCTTTTTACTTTCATTGGCTTTGTCATTTTCTGGTTGTATTTGGATATTCTGACTCAGCTTCTGTTAAACTCAGTTTACAAGCAGATCTGCACAGTAAACCTTGTAACATTTTGAAGACATTCTGCTCTTAGAGAGCTGGGCTAGAGCCAGGATTAGGGCTATACTTTGTGTGGCACATATAGAGCACTGGAAAATGATGCTTCCTCAAACAATGAAGCAGTTGTGGGATGAAAAAAGGCTCGGGGGGGGGTTATTGTCTGCTTAACTGCAGAGATTAATGTGTTCAAATATTGCTAGTCTTTTTATGGAAAGATAAAAAAAAAATCATCATTAGAATAGAAATAAATATTCAGTGGAATTTTTTCTGAGAAGAATGTAATTAGTTAACAATTTTGATGCCAGAAAAAAGGACAAAGTGTAAACTGAAGATAGCAGAAAAATTCCATCCCCTCCATGGCTCATGTTTTTAAGAAGATTTTGTTTGTTTAAGTCCTATTTCATGTTCCTCTTTGTCTTCTGAACACGATTCTATTATAGGTCAAAGACAGTGAATAGTGCTTACAGCTTGAGAAACAAGAAAATCAAAGACATAATCATTTATTAGAGCCTTTTAGTGGCATTTCTCATTTGGCTGTTGGTTCTTCGCACATTCACTGCTGTTGTGAGCTTAGTCTTTGTTTTGGGAAGGACTCATTTGCTTCCTCAAGGTTTCTTTGTGCCCTGTTATTACACTGGATGTCTCTACAACAAAAAACCTCTTGGCCACTGTATGTACACTGTCCTTTCAGAAAGTGCAACTTGCAGAGTTACTGACTGTTTGCTTTATCCTTTATTATGCTGTAAACCAAAAGCATCTCAAAATACCATCTTTGCAAGACTATTCCAAATCTGAGTGGTTTAACTGGCAATATTTCACCACTGGTTGTGTACCACTTACCTTCTGATATTCTGCTAGAACACAATAAAAAAACAGTTTTGAAAGATGTTTCTCAGCATCTCTGCTGGTGTTTGCTGGAGACCATCAAAACTGGCTGATGTAATTCTCCTGCCTTGATGTTGTTCAAAAACAAGTGCTTTACTAAGGAGGGTTGGTTAAACATTTTCCTCAAAACAAGGTGCAACAAGTTTGATTTTCTCACACCGATTTAAGTATGAAAGCTGCCCACCTTCTATACAAGAGAAATTTTTTCCTATGAGTAAAAAAAGACTAAAAAGTCATGAAGATTTGCTTTTCAAATTATCTTTTTCATTGAGTTGATATCTGCTATCTTAAAATTTCATTGGGAGGAATAAAAGAAAATAATTTCCATTGAAATTCAATACTAAGGACATCTTTCAAGCATAATGGATCTGATTTGCTGTCCGTGGTCTAAATAAGAGGAGAACCAGGCTACCAGTTATCTTTTTGCCAGGATAAATACTGTGCTTTAAGAGCACTGATGAATGTAAGACATAAGCAAGAGCAGTGGAGTCATAATAGGGGAAATTCAGGGAAGAAAGAAAAATAGTTTTAAGAGAATCTCAGGAGGAAACTTCAGAAATGTTCATAACAACTTTCAGTAGAAACCTCTGTGCTCATTCAGTTTGTTGCTATAATTCCAAAGTTTTATGATGAAACCTGATAAAGTCCCAATGAAGATTTCAGACACGCCTTATTGGGGAAAATGAGAGAAGAGCACTGCTGTGGGAGGGCTGTCACATAAGTTGCATTTTTTTGCCTACACTCAGAGCACTGAATCCACAAAGTGATCTAATGCCAGCTGTGGCGGTAGCAAACTGTCTTGGCCACAGAATGTCCTTTGCACAGATTTAGCATGTCCTTGCCTGATTCAAACCTCCCCTGACCTCTGAACTACAAAATTTCATACATACACAGTACTTTTTGTTGATTTAAACTCTACCATGCAGGAACTGCAATTGAATATTTTCATTGTAATTGTTATATTTTTCTAAACTCTTGTGCCTCATTGAAGACTAAGTGAAACTGAAATAAATGGCTTTGTCAACTCCACAATTCTTAAGTAAGTTTAGTGCTCACCACTACCATTGGTATTCAATATCACTAGATATTTTACCTTGCATAATCACTGATGGACATTGATTTTGTCTTTGCTCTTCACAGCACAGCAAAATTAATGTGAAAGTCAGAGTTAAATGAGTCCCAGTGCTGTCCTCCACTCTGCTGAGAGTACGTTTCAGATACTGGAGAACTGGCAACCAGCTCGAACCTACAGTGTCTTGTATTGCAACAATTAATGGATATGAATAGTCCTCACAGGGGGGATTCAGGTTACCTTTGAATGAGCTTTAGAGGTTAGACTCCTGAAGCAGACAATGAGGTTAATACATGGTACTTTATGAACTGAATAATTCTCTTCTTGAAATTAAATTAAAAACTTTAGTTCTTTTGTCTTCCTTTCTGAAAATTATTCTGAGTCACTTGCAAACTCCTAGCAATGAGAAGTTAAATTATCATAAAGTTTTGGGTCAGAAAAATATAATATACTTAATAGTCTGTTATTCTATTATGAACGAAGGGGTTGGCAAAGCAATACTCCTCTATTTTTTTCTCTCAGTCTAGAACAGGTTTGAGGGCTTCATTTAGGTCATAATCACAATGTATAGCACAAAATCCATGGTGGCTGTGAGGCCAAGGTTAGGCATGTGAGTACAGCAGCCAAATACATTAGGGAAAACAAACACGTAACTGAGGACAACTTCTGGTTAAGAGCTTAGGAGTCCAAGTCATGGTATACAAAGGTATATTATGGGACAAAATTCTGCTTTGTTTCTCTACTCTAATTGTGGATGGATCAGCACAGATATATCAACTGCAGGAAGTTTCCTGAGAACAAAACAAAATGTCTCTGGGGAACCAGAGAGCAGCAATCCTTGCAAGACTCTCCACTGCTTTGTAGAGGGCATGTGTGTTGGGAAGAACGGGTTAAAAGCAGACTGGCCAGAAGGATTTTTAATCACTCAAATTACCTTGCAGCAACTCAACAACCCACTGTGAACCCAGCCAGTGATTCTTTGGCATGGACCAAGTTCAAGGTGCTTCTGTCTCCTCTTGTGTGCCTCTGCCTGGATGTTTCTTCTGATCTCCTGGTTAGTGAGGTAACAGGAATAAATTCACTCTTTCCCTTCTAGTGGTGAGTTTGTGGTTGCCCTGGTTACCTGCCTGTGTCAATTCATACAATGGGTTATCAGATGCTCTTTAATATTTAGGGGTAGATATAGAGAGGGTGCACGTGTGCAAAGCAGCCATTCTGCCTCATGTCTACACAGGTGCTCTAAGGATGCCTAAAAAGGGTAGACAGGGTGCTCACACTGATTCTTAGTATTTCCAGCTGCAGCAGGTCGAAAATTACAAATCAGCCCTCCAAAGACTGTGAGATTTAGAAGAAAGGCAGAATGATTTCAGATTTCGAGGTTCCTCTCTACTTTGTCAATACATCAAAATATATGGTATTTTCAACACAAACAATTGATTTTTAGGGCACACAAAAGAGCTTACAAAAATTTCAGAAAGAGCCAAGCTTTCTGACTTCACAGTCCACACAACAAAACCTGCACTGGGAAGTTACTTCAGCCTATCTGCTGGTTTGGCCTGAGATTTTCTTCCCAACAGCTGGCATGGGGCTATGTTTTGGGTCTATGCTGAACACGGGGATGATAATAGAGATGGGTTTGCTATTGCTCAGCAGATCTTACACAGAGCCAAAGCCTTTTCTGCTTTTTGTACTGCCGTGCTGAAGAGGAAGTTTGGGATGCCAGTGGAGGAGACATCACTGGGACAGCTGATCCAACTGATCAAAGGGGTATTCCACACTCTGTGACACCATGCTCAGATTATAAAGTCAGGGAAAGAATGAGGAATGGAGATACATTCTCCTGGGAATTGTTGAACACCTGCCTGCCCATGGGAAGTAGGGAAATAATTCCTTGTTTTGCTGTGCTTAGGTGCACTGCTTTTGCTTTCTCTATTAAACTGCCTGTATGTCAACCCTTGAGCTTTCCAGCTTTTACCCTTCTGATCTTCTCCCTGGTTCCACTGGTGAGGGAGTGAGTGAGCAGCTGTGTGGGGCTTGGCTGCTGGCTGGGGGTAAACCTTGACATCCCAGGAAGAAAACAACAGAAATGAAAAAATAAAATAGGGAAGAAAGGTTACAGGGTTTATCACTGCAGCTCTTGCAGCAGGTCGTCTTTGATTCTGCTTTTTCTGGCTCCATGGTGCTCAGGGGTTTTCTTTGCTGCTATCAAAGGACCAGTCCTTATACAAAAGCAGTGGCTCAGGATGGAGCGGGGACTCTTGCAAGGACTTTTATCCAGCACAGGAGGCAGTCTTAGTTCTGAGAGGGAAACTTCTTTTTCAAGAAAAATTCAATTCCATGAAAGAAAGAGGGAAAGAAAGAACAAGAAAATGTCCAGATACATTTTCAGATTCAGACACAGTTTTGTAGCCTTGATTGAAAGTTTATTGAAATCTTGGACCTAAGAGATTAGTGCATTTCGCTGTGAGATCCTCAGGACACTCAACTGCATAAAACAGCCTGCCTGCAGGAAGCACAGTTAGCACGAGAAAGAATGCATGGGATATAAACGTTGCTTTCAAACTTCAGCTGCTCTTCCTGAAAGCTTCCTGCTTTGGCAGAAACTAATATGAAGCAACAGGATATTTCAGGTACTCATTTCTGCCTGCTGCCTGCACGGGGTGGGGAGAACTCAGCACCATACCCAGCTTTCAAAGTTCTGCTGAATCTCCCTCTCTCTCTCTCTCCCCCCCACTCTTTCCTTTAACTTTTTTAGTTTTCAAACTTCTCTACAAGTAAATGATTGGGAAGTTAGTGATATGTGCAAAGAACATTTTTTCAATTAGCAATGCCCATTAGCTGAATGAGTATGAAGGGCTGATATTTTTCCCCCTGAATTAGCAGGTACACATGTGGAATTTGGGCTATAGATCATTACTTAATAATTCACTAGAAAATAAATAGGACATAAAAGATAATTAGAGATTTGTACCACTTGCCTTCACCTTAATTATGAATGAAGGATATTTGGCATTGTCTGCAGGACTGTTAAATTTTGTTATATTGAGATGGGTCTGGAAAAGGAAGATACAGCAAGGTCATTTTATGAAAGAATATAGCTTCTGGCAGAATGGGTCTTGTGCATTATTGCAGAAGAGATATCCAATAGCTCTGATCTTAAAATCTAAATGCAGTGTGCTGGACCAAGAATGGTGAACATGTTTGTTTTGCTATTTCAGTAATGACCTGTTGCCTGGCTCACAGAAACACATATGCCAGCCAATTTCACTGGAACAAAATTAATATTATATCTCCATGCTGTAATAATAGTTAACTTTGGCAGAACAGAAACAGTTGGACATTCTTTTCTGTTCTAGGTTTTGCTGGAGATACCTGGAGATACGGTTTATACCAATAATTTAAATTCACAATAGATTTTAATACTCTGGTGTTACATAAGCCAGCACAGTATGAAACACAGCTTTTTTCCTTGCCTTGGCTTTGTTAGCTTAAAACAGGGGACAGATTTTTAGTCTTGCTCCATTCGCTTTGCTGCTATTAAGCAGCCAGGTGAGAATTCCTCTTGCATTGCGGAGGGTCTACATGAAGGCAAGAGAGTTGCCTGTGTACTATACATTTTCTGTTGCTGGTGACATCCTCTCCCAGCTCAGGAGGTCCACAGGATACATGTCAGGGAGCCCAACAAGCTTGTTGTACCTTAACATGCCAGAATTACTTCACTGATGACTTATTGCCTGAAGAAATTACAGAAACCCTCAAACTGTTTTCTCTTGTAAAAGCCAAAACAACCCTACCTACTCCAAGGATCAGGGACCACAAAGGAATATAGATGCCTCAAGCAGATTGGGGTGTAGTAAGAACTCCAAGTGTGCTGGTCTAGTTTATGTAAATTATTGAGAATATGAACTTTCAGTCCAGAATTCATAATTATGTGTTATCCAAGATGGACAGGAGAAAACAAAGACTTCAATTCATCTGCAGTTATCTCTGCACTTGCTGTAAATAGTAGCTGTGAGATGCAGAAAAAAAAACACAACTCTTTCTGCTGTAGGTCTGTGTTCAATAATTCATTGCGCGCTTTCCTTTACTCTGGGAGACTTCCAGGCTGTTCCTTTAGCTCTGCATGTTTGTGGCCATGCTCCTCCAGTCACACAGTTCATGACAAACACAACAAACTTCTAAAAAGTGCCAATTTTTCAGGTGCTGGCTACTTCAGTAAAAGGGCAGAACTTTGAAGTGAGCCCAGTGAGGGGACACAGCGGCAGATGGGAAGATCTGGAACGTTGTACTGTCTTTCACTCTTGCAGCATCAAAAATAGCCCACTGAACTCCAGTTTATCTGCTGTTTTCCTGGAAACTTTGGATTAGACCCAAACAGACTGAATTAGAGTGTATCAGCCTGGAACAAAGACAAACCAGGCCATCATCTAAGGAGATTAAGAAGAGCCTTTCTGCTGGCTGGAGATGAAGAATTTTCTTCTGCTGATTTTGACAGTACAAAGGCAACATGATGCCCAGCATGAATCAGTACCAGTTGCTGCTTTACCTGCAACATCCTGAATGGGTGAATGGTGAAACTATGCACAGGTTCTTTAAAACACATTATTTCTGTCAGGCTCTGATTCACTTAGTTTTTCCTGATGTTTTTCACTTTACTTATTTATGACTCAGACTGATGTCTAGTCTTCATTGAAGTGGCACAGTCAGAGCGGAATAAGAAAAAAGGCCCAAAAAACATGAGTGGCCTGTCAAAGACATGTTGGCAGCTGCTTTCAGAGTATCCCTTGATGATTCCATGGAGATGTCAAGTAAGAATAGTGGCAGAATTGAGCCATGGCAGTTCTGCTTGTCAGGGCAGATAGTGGGCTTTGGTGTGATAGAAATGATGGACAATCTGCTGATCACACTGCTGATATCTTAATGCAGTCACTGAACAATCCCAAGGTTCTGCCATTAAGAGAAGAACTGGCTCCCTATATTGATGAATACAACTACCACTCAAAATACAAGTAAATATTTTATTCTTGTGGCATAATGTGGTGAGCCCTGCTTTCATTAAAAGGTGTGGAAATACTTAAAAAATTCAGAGGCAATTGTCTGCTAAGGCAGACAAAATCATAGTGGACAAGTAACAGACTCTCAAACTCCAGCCTGGTTTTCATTGCAGCTACAAACATACTGTATTTTAGAGCCTCTGAACTTGCAAGTGTGTATTATTACAGTTGGGAAGTAGGAATAGCAGAATGCCACAAGAAAGTCATCTCCTAAAGGCTCTTAATACATATTGAGAATAATAGGTCTCAATTTATGCAAGATGCTTAAGCATTCCTACTAATTGTAAGCATTTCAGTAGTCCCACTGCTTTCAGCTGGCGATTATCATTAAGCACATGCTTAAGTATCTTGCAAAATTAAGGTTTCAAGAGAGGTCTGTTGCATTAGAAAAGCTCAGTTATGATTTCAGACTTTAATGCTCTTTCCCAGATCCATCCAGATTTATAATCATTTTGAAGTTTTTTTCCCCTCATAGAAAAGGGAAATATCAAAGAGATAAAAATACATCTTTTTGAAAGAGATCTCAGTATACACAGGCTTTTTGAGATGTAGATTGAATATATGATCTTGCTTCTTCCAAGCTTGATACCCCTGACTCCCACAAGTTATTGCTGGTTCATACCAACTCTACTCTTGGGTTTTCCCTGTGGCCCTTGGTTTTTGCTGAGGCAAAGAAAGATTTCAGGTCTTTGTCATTTTTCCTTCTGAGATTAAATGAATGCTAATGCTTACATGGGCTGTCTTGTTTGAACATCCTTGAAGTTCTCGTCTTTTAACACTGATAATCACAAAATAAAGGCTGAAAGGCCATGGGCATTTGCACATCTTAAGTCAACATGGCTTGACAGCTTTGCAGGGGTGGATGTGGGTTTGTCTACGCTGGTCAGTTAATAATAGGTCCAAAAGTTGCTATAAGGGTGTACATGGATTTGAGGGGTCAGATTGAACACCTCTTAACTCTTTTCTTTTGTGACTTTTTGTCATAATGACTTAAAGGACCAATAAAACTCCTGAAAGTTACCCATATATGATTTCTTCTGCTTTAATTCGTCTCACAGGAAAAACTCACCAGGAGGTTCTAACCGAGTCAGTAGCTTTCAAAAAGCAACATCTTGATTTCTTAATTTCTGTGAGGAATGGATTGTTTCATGTACCTGGGCTGCACATGCATCTGCTGGTCATGGACCTACTCCGGAACAACCTTTTTCATGGCTTCAGCTGGGGAAGAGAACTCCAGACAGCATCAGGTCTTCCAGCTAAGTCCTCACACCTATGATCTGCAGTGCTCCTGCCAGGCATTAAAACAGATCATATACCATGTGGATTTGTTACTCTGCCCTCGACCTAGTCTTTTTCTTTCCTTTCCTGGTGAAAGGGTGATCCTGTAGTTTGCAGATGAGACACAAGGTGAAAAGTAAAAGAAGGCAGCAGACCAGAGGCAAGGACATTAGACAAAACTATATTGGAGAAAATAAGTCTTATGACCAATTCATGTGTTTAAGACCTTATTCCATAGAATAAACAAGATAGGTATTAAAAGTTTTCGGTTTGACCACTGGTGTCACTGCAGGGTGACAAAGGGAATTCAAGTGCATTCCACGAGCAAGGCACTGCACAATGTGGGTTCAGTTCCAGTACAAAATAATCAAGTTAAGAACTATTCCCGACATCACAACTTTAATACAAAGGATAAATATTTAACATATTTCTTCAAAGTAGGCAATTTGCCTTGCAAAGAGATGGGTTTCCATTTACAGACCCTCCAGGACTGTCCCCTGCTCCTCCCTGTGTAGGATAGGTGCTCTCTGTGCTTCCAGTAGTCTGCAAGGAGAGCTGTAAGAGCTCAGCAAATGGACAGTATTGGTATGATTGTACAGCCCCTCTTTGTTTTGGTAGGTGAGCTCATTTTCTCTTTTAAGAGGTACACTAACACTTCACTTATGTATGCTATTTATCAGGTATATAAACACATACCTAGCTTTGGGTATAGGTCTCAGAATCTAAATACAGCAATGGATGCTCCAAATGCATTTGGCTGTGTAGGGCTTCCCTGAAGAAGGTGCTGTGCTCACCAGGAGGGTGAGAGTTACTCAGATGTGCCACCTGTGCTTCCCCAGGATGGGCCAGATTGCAATTCCCTTGCTGGTACTGACGAGCAATTTTTTGTCTAAGGGTACTAACCATACCATTATGACATCTCTAAATCAGCCAGCCACCACCCATGGGCTTCCTCTGTGCCTTCACAGATCCTTGGTCTTTCTGCATTGTCACCCTGCCCCAGGCTTCCTCAATATCCCCACTGATCTTCATTAACAGCACTTTCACATAGACAATCCCAGGCTGACCTAGCATCAGCTACAGGTACTTAGAACTTCCACTCTTCTTCATTTTCCCTTTTTTTGATTCCTCCTGACTATTTATCTCCTTCTCTTGCATGACAGTCACATTTCCTCTCTACCTGTGCTGCCAGGTTGGTTCTCAATGTACCAGAGTATAAAATAACAGAGGTAAAAAAAAATCAGCATTCTCTGGAAACAGGTTCTTCCTGATCTTCATTTCTTTTGTTTTGCTTCGCTGCTGGTTTGCTTTGGTTCTTTGTTTTCTTTTCTGTGTTGTTCCTTTCTCCCTGTTCCTTTCTCCCTGTTCCTTTCTTCTGTTCTTTTTCTTCTTGTCCTCTGTCCTATGATATCATATTTCACATCACAAGATCCTCACAGTTTCTGACATGAAATAATAAAATGGGACAGTGGCCAGCATGACAGACAGCCTTCCACTTCTCCTGCAGTAGGATAATTCCCTGTGATCCTGACAGTGGACTGCAGAAGCAGCTGGAGTATATGTTCTTAGCAGGAAGAGCATATGTTCATACATGTATTGAGCAGCCTTCCTTTTGTGTTTTCCCTAGCATTGTGCTGTGCGTTTGCAACAAGTAGTAGAAGGAGGAAAACCCATTCTATATGAAGTGCTGAACACAAAAGCAATAGCTTATCAGATTTGCCATCAGTAAGAAAGGACTGCCAAAAAGACTAGGACAGAAAATGATCCCTGGAACGATTTTTCCATTTCACAAAAGGATGCACAGTTACCGCTTAGTCTGAGCTTATGATCTCTTGCCAGTACCAGCTGATTTTCTGAAATGGAGGATAAGAGATGCTGACAGCTGTGCCCTGCACAGAAGCTGCCAAACTGCAGCACAGTCCTGTCAGGCTGCCATGTGGCTTTAGGCCAAACAAGATATCGATGACACATATAATGAGATACTAAAAGAAATAGCATGTATCATGGATTCTAAGGAGAACTGGCAGAGCATAGGGATGGCCTTATGTTCCTAAACACAGTATAGCACAGTGCTGGAAGGCTAGACCTTTATTAGAACACTTCCTGAACCTGAAAGGGAAAAAAGCAGGAAATGTAGTACCGCAGGTATAACGAGAGGAATGATGAGTTAGACAAGAGTGATCACGGTGCAGTGACACCTGACTATGGCTTGGGAGTAGGGAAAACTGGCACTGGAAAATAAAAAGTGTGGAGAGAATCAACAGAAAGGTATAGAGCAAAGGTAAAACAGTAGAAGTGTCAGCTCAGGTTTGGGGATTAAAGGGAAAAATGGGGAAACAGCAATTACTGCACTATGATAGATCCAAGCATCTACTGAAAGAACCAGTGCCACTGAAAATGTGGAACAAAATGAGTTGGGCCAATTAGGAAGAATTAAAATCTTGGAAATGTTAACATGTCCTGGAAGATGTTATTATCTGAGTCAGATAAAGAATGTACTGAACTCCTGAAGAACGATGAGAAGAAAAAACTAAAAAAGTGAAAATACCCTGAAAATGTGATGCCATTCTTTAAAAGGAAAAAAAAATCCATTTTCTGTCTTTATATTCAATCTATACTGGGCCAACAGCATTTATAATCTTGTCTTATGGTCAAAAGGAAACAAGGGGGGTTTTTATCTGCTGCTACCCTTGCCTTATAAATAGTCAGAGCCTCTCTGTCTCATCCTGAAATTCATTTTGATGGCCTATGTCTGAACACCACGATTCTGAGACAACATGCTTAATTTAATATCTTTCCATCTTGGATCTTTACTGCTGGGACTCTCCAGATATATACTTCTCTCAAGTGCTTTAGTTCCTTACTGACTCCTTAAAGTCTGAATTTCTTCCTAGTTCCAGAAATTTATCTCTGAAACTTTACCATCTCCTGAGACATCTACAAGAATTGTACATGTACTACCAGTGTTGTAACCCCTGTGGTATAAGAGACTGAATTGGCTATACTACAGCTCCTTCTAGCAGACAGAAAAGGAAAAATAAAAAAAAAAAGGACATCGTGGCTACATCCTCATTGGCAGTGGCCCAGAAGCTTTGGCAATGCTACTCAATGCAATGGGAAATTCTCATGAAAGGAGCACTCATCCGTTATTGCTAAGGGTTTTTGAACTGGAAAGAGGCTTGTAAATGCCATGGATTTCTTTCTGCTTTCAGTAATCCATCAGAATATACTTCTCTTAGCAACCTTGCACATGTGCCAGAAAATCCCCAAATAATTCAGTCTGGTTTCCCCTGTAATGCTTGTCTTTATCATTTTCAGAAAATCTGTACTACATCTGGTAGGAGGAAATACGTTCAGCAATCATGTTATATTTTCTGTTCTGTATAGAACCCAGTTGTGAGCAGATCTAGAATTTTCCTCCCAAGTAGTTTATTGCCAAAACAGACATCTCTTTGTCTAGTGATCCACAGCTGCCACAGATTCCTAATCTTGCTGTTTTGCTGGCCATGACTCAATTCAGATTATGCTTTTGATTTATGATTAGGCATTCCCATCAAAAGTGTCATGATCCTGGTCCTCTTTCTTGTGCTGGATGTCTTTGGAAAGCTTGGACTCATCTACTGGAAAGGCATTGAGTCTGAGTCTGTAGTGCGTGTAAATATGCACTTCTTCTCAATCTGTGCCATTTGCTTTTCATCCCAACTAGTATCCACATGATTTTGTCTTCCTGTTTTCCTGAAGAGTTTTCAAAACACAGTTTCATCATCAGTAAATGGGGAAACCTACATCGATGGGTTTATAAACCTGTATGTTTATACTGAGCTCATGACACAAATGTACAAATTTGTACAAATAAAATAAAATAAGGACCCTGAGATAGCCCCAAACTGCAGGTGAGAGATGAAATCCTCCAGGCAGATCTCCCTTTTGTACTCGTGCCTTGCTTTGGTAGTTTGCTCTTTAGGTGATAATTCAGAGCTGGTGATAGGCATAAAATTTAAGACTCAACAGGGAATCATGGATCCTGTTCTGCATAGAAAAAAAGATTTCTGAACAGGACCAATTCTGTTTATAGTGACAGTGATCCCCACCCCTTCTTTATAACCTCTTCTTTGGTTTAGATTCCCTTCTTCAGGATGGTCATGAATTTCCCTTCTGACACACACAAAACATCTCCACACTTTTAAATCTAGAAACAAGGAGAAATAATTTACATGTCTTATGAATTATACACATTAACTTTTTTTTCTTTGTACCTCATGCATTTGAAATTCTCCATTTGTAAGAGAGGTTATGGAAGGTACAGAAAGCTGTTTGTGGTGCTTCAATGACTTCACAATCACCTCGAGTGTTTTACAATAAGCCTTATCTCCTGCCCATGGATTCTTTGGATTGGGGTCTATGTGTGCAAGGGAGGTGGTGATTTCACTGCAGCTTAATGTAGTTAAGCATCTACTGCATCCAGCTGCTCACTCCTGCTCTCCCCCTTCCTCCAGAGGCTGTACTCCCTTTGTGACCAATGGCATCACTGCATGATATGTTGCTCACTTGCCCAGTTTGGTTAAAATTATCAAGAGTTTTCAACCTCATTCATTCCTGCACAAGAGGGTTAGAGAAACTGTTTTTCTATTTAAACCATCCAGTATGAAGGGCGCCATTTTCCAAGAGAGAGAGTGTAGAATCTAAATGGTAGATGAAGATGGTTAGCAGCAGGAGATGATGACTGGAGTAAGCTCTTGCTGAAACAGTCACATCTGGCCCCTGCCCGGACTGACACAGCAGCTCAGTTTCCTGTGGCAAAATTCTTCTCTTGTGATTTTAATCTTTCTTTTGTATAAAGCCATGAAAGGACACTTCAAAAGTACTTCCTAGTAAGTCTAATGTACACTCTGAGCAAAACAGACAGAGAGAATCAGAAAAGTGTGCCTTGGAAGAGATCTCTCAAGGTTATCTGTTCCGACCTCCTACTTGGCACAGGGCTACTACTAACACAGGTCAGGACAGCTGCACGTTTTTCTGGCCAAGCCTCGCAACCCTCCAGAGATGATGAGTCTCCCTTACCTCTGGATAACTTGTTCCAGTGCTGCAGTACCCCTGAGGTGAAGAAATTTCTCCTAATCCCCAGCTAGAGCATTCCAAGCTGTAGTTGGTAGCTGTTGCCCCTTGCTTTACCATCTGGCACTGCTGAGGCTTGTTTCCATTTGCCTTGTAATATCCTTCAAAATAGTTGTAGGCTGCTATTAAGTTGCCCTTTAGCCTCCTCTCTACCAGACTCAACAAGCCCAGCAGTCTGAGTATCTCCTTGTAAGTCATATAATTTTAGCAGTTCTTTGTGTGTTACTCCTCATTTTCTAAACATCCTTCTTAAGCTGAGCAGCCTTGCAAAATCTGTCCCTCCACAACTGGACTCAGTGTTCCAGTTTGGACTTAGCAGTGCCAAGTATAAGGGAATAGTGACATTCCTCATTCTGCTGGCCATGTCCCTGCTGCCACATCCTTGTATGCAGCATGTCTTATCTGCCATGAGAGCACTCTGCTGGTTGGATCCATCTCACCTGGCACTGCCACCCTGCTCCTTTCAGCAGGGCTCTTCCCCAGCCAGCTGGTTCCCAGCCTCCAATGAAGCAGGTGCAAAATCAGATGGTTCCACAGGTGCAGGACTTTGCATTTCTTGAGTTTCGTGAGGTTCCTGTTGGCTCCATTGTTAGTTTTGTCAGGGTCACTGTAAAGTGGTGGGTTGGTGTTGGAATCTCACCCAGCTCCTCTAATTTAGCATCATCTACAACTGGCTGCTAATTAACCTTTGAGCCCAGCAGCCCAGACAGTTTTCAATCAATCTTATTTTGATTAGTCCAGTTCATACCAAAATACATGAAAATATGAACAATTCTGACCAGTATTCTGTTTTCAGAGAATTCTAGGTTTTATGTTCACCTTCCTTCCATCCAAGCCAATGTTTAATAATTACTATGCACATGACTCGTACTATTGTGAATGTTAATTATTCTTAAACAATAAAGACAAATTAGTTTCATTTCCTCCCTTTCCCACCATTTCTAAAAATACAAATTCTAACTTTGCCTTCCTGTCCAGGATTTCCCTTTTCTGCGAAAATCTGCCCTTACTTGGGAAAATAATTTTTCACTTTGTCATAGTGATCTGGCTGAGAATGAAAAACTTCTCAAAGAAAAGGATCTCCTTGGAGGAGATCCTGCAAGGAGACAGACCCTATTGACAACAAAGAGGAATTTTGAATTGGACCAAATTTCAAAAGCATTTCATCAGCTTATGTAATGTTAGGGTTTAGTTCTAGGAGCAGAGATACTCCAGATCAATTTAATGAGGTGAAACATGTGTCCAGCTGAAGCAAACCAGACCTGAATCCACAGCTCTTTCATTTGGAATAATGGTTTAATTCCTGTTGCTTAGTGCAAGGAGGCTACTAACAGACTTGAGATGTTTTGAGGATGAGTAACAGAAGCTGTAAGGGGATTAATAAGGGAAGATTATGAGTACTAAATATGCGCTGCTTGGTCAAAGAATGACTAAGGGGGATATACTAATTATCTTTCAGTATTACAGAGCTGTAAACTTCAAAGAAGGAAAGCAATTGTTTCACACTATCACAAGGTATATAACTAGGAATAATGAGGTGAGATTTAACAAAGGAAAATGTAAGCTCAGTATCTTCCAGATCAGAGATTAGTCAAAGGAATGGTTTGCCAAGGAATTATAACAGTGGAGTCATACCTCTAGCATCAGAAGAGTGCAAGGTTAGAGGCAACAAAATTAATTGCTTTTCTGAAAACGAAAACTTTTCTCTAACTTCAAGAACCACGTATCCAATCTGGGCTCAGAATTTAGGGAGAAATGTGAAAGCCTAATTTTTAAAATTTTAAATTTCTCTTACTGATAAGAGGCTGTGATAATGAAGAACTTCATCCTAAGACACTGTTTCTATCGCTAAACCATGTAAAGTATATATGAAATGCCCATTTGATAAATACATAAATTTCATCCCTGGTCTTAGTAAAATGAGACAAGTGATTTAAAATTATGTTATATTTGTCCTATTGTGTGTGTAAGAGAGACATAAAATTACAAAAAAAAAGGGGAAAAGGATTAAATAAATTGGTCCATGCTACAGTGTTCCACATTCAATTCTTTCACAGTATTCCAGTCTCCTGTAACTGATATTTTTGCAATGTATGGGGCATCAAATAGGGTCTAGCCATAAGTCTGTAAAAATCAAGTGTGGAAGGATGTGACATAGGAGCTTTGTTCCTTACAGGAAAAAAAGGTGAATTGCACTGCACAAGTCTGGTCTTAATGACAGCACGAACAAGAACCTTGACATCTGCATGTGAGAGCACACATTTTAATCTGGTCACATCCCTAAAGTGGTAATAAGATATCCTGATAAATATGTCAAATGTCAGGCTCAAAGCCCCGTTCCTCACTGAGCAGTACATTTAGGTGTTTGACCAAGCAGGCAAGTGCCACCAGTTGAGATGGCAATGTGAGAAGCATTTCTGAGCAGGTTGTGAGAGCTAAGCAGAAGGACATCAAACTGACCAAAATGAAATCTCTGAGAGTTAAAGGACATCCCTAATTGAAGCTTCTACAGTCATTTACTTTCCTAGAAAATGCCAAAGTGAAAGTTGCTGGCGATGGCAACTACATTACTGGTCTTTCTCTCAGCAGTGGCTGTTCAGAGCAAAATGCCTGGAATTGTGACAGGGCAGAAGACACCCAGAGAGGTCCTGGAGCAGAATCTAAGGCCGCTGGGGTACACAGGGCAAGAAACAACTCTATACTTGTGCTTATCAAGGTAATTGATGCAAAACTCACTCTACTTCCTCAGGATGCAATTGTCCCCTGTTCAGTGATAACTGTGCCTGTGGTGGCTGCTAGAGAAGAAACGTGTATTCTGAAGGAGTCCCTAAGACCCTGTGTGTGAATGAGGAATAAGTACTTTGGAATGAGGCAAGTAAAAGATATATTATACGGTGAAAACGGCTGGAGTAAGGTTGAAAAGACAAGTGAGAGAAAAGTGGAGCAAATGTTTGATTTCATAGCCTCAGCTTTCCCTACATATATTTTGTTTATATCTATTATGAGTCCATATATACAATAGTAAAATATTTATTATAATGGTGTATAAATCAGCGATACACTTTTACAACAGTGATAACAAGTTATTCTTATAGATGTTGAGTGTTTATGCATACACACATCACTTTTGATGTACAAACTCAAAGCAGTTTTGATTTTAAGAGAGGTAATGAAGAAAAAACAACTTAGCTGGCTGAGATTACAGAGAGGAGGAGTATGCAATTATTTAGCAGGATGCTGGAAAGTAATCTGCTGCTTGTAAAAGTATTCAACTCATATTTCATACATTAGAGCTTGTCAGGACTTCTGTTTTAGCAGAAACTTTCCCTTGCCAGTGGGTCAGTGTTTATTAATAGTCCATAGAAACGTTGAAATGGTCATAGAGACTAGACTTTTCCATGCTAAACTTATGAGGGGATAAAAGCCCAGGGTGTCCTTTGTTCAGGGTCCCTCCTCAGAGGCACCAACTCGAGTTATCATTTTGTTATTTAGTTATTGAATGAAGATCAAATTATTTTAAGGACCAAGATGTCTGAGACTCTACTCTGGGAAACCTGGAGCTAAGGATCAATTTATTGGCTGAACATTGGTTAGGAATTCCAGCTTTAGATGCAAACACAAATAGGGCCCACACTTCCTTCATTATGAAGTCAATATTTCATTTGTGATTTTTCAAATGGACTTGATGCTCTGTAAAATCCTTCAGTCAGAAGAATCCTTAGAGAAGATAGAATTATAGTCAGAATAGCCTGTGATCTGTCAGAATCCATACACAAGGGGTGGCAAATAACATGTGTCAAAGTGGAATTGGCTGGATGAAACATTTTCATACAGTTGAAGTAAAACATTAAGCTGCTTATGGTCAGAGCAGCTGAGCAATTCACCTGAATAAGAGCAAAATCTCATTAGATGGAGATAGCTATGAACTGAGAGAGCTCAGACTGTGTCCCCTGAGCTCAGAGGGCTGAAATGCCAGGTTTGATCTGTCGGTTCACTCTGGCTCTGCACTAAGATCCCTGACTGCAGCCAGAGCAGGAGACTATGGCTGTGTGCAAAAGCCAGCACTGACTTCTGCCTGGGCTAGTGTTACCTGCTGAGGGCGAAAAGCACTTGTACCGTGCCGTGTAAATACACCCTGAGAAAGCACACAAGTGTAATTTTACTCCGAGATAAATCCCTTAGGTGATGTGCACTTTATTTCTTCTGAATTTGGCCCTGAATGGTACAGCTTATTGTATTCATTTTCTTCAGAAACTTCAGGAGAAAAAAGGACTTTGGGGTTGGGGTTTATTTTTGTTCTCTTTTTTGTTTTGGTTTGGTTTTTTTGCTTGAGAGATGTGACACCAAAATTTCAACCTGTTTGTTTAATATCTATCTGATCGTTAATTTGTATCCACACTGCTTTGGTGTTTTGCAATGTGCCGCGGGCCAGCCAGAAACTGTGGAATTAAGTGCATTTCAAAGGTTGTATTCATGTGGAGCTTAGAAAATACTTTGGGAGCTTCTGAAAGAAAAAGCTGTGTATAAAGTGAGAATTGATATGTGAAACATCAAAATGAATTCTATTTTTACAGTTAAGCCCTAAACCCTGACAAATAAGGGCTTATAACTGAGCTGGTGACAGTTCCTTTGCTATTTCAACAGGTGATGAAATAGTGAATGGAATGTGAAATTTATCATAAAACATAAAATATGTAGGAATAAGATAACCTGCAGAACTTTTTTTTTTTTTTTTTTTAATTAGCACTCTGCAAAATCGTTTGGGGGTTCATTCGTTGTCTCCCCAGCACAGACCTCACCCCATAATCATGTTCTTTCTAATAGGAGTATCAGTAGAAAAAAGGAAAATTTTCATCCCTGGTGTGCTCGAAGCACAAAAGGGAGATCACTGCAAAGAGATATCATCCTCTCTTTCGATTTTAAGTGCAGTGAATGGAATAGGTAAACATCAAATAAGGGTCCCCTTTCTTCAGTGTGGGAGCTGAAGCCGGAGAGCAGATTTTGGCTGAGGTAAAAGGCCTGAGCTGTCAAAGATTTCTGGCTTCCCAGAATTCTTCTCCCATTTCCCAAGGTTAAACGCATTGCCTCAAGGCAGCTGCTTAGAATGATAAAAGGGGCACTACAGGACAGCGGTGCTCTTTGTAATGTTAATAAACCTTGATTTTGATATCAGATGCAACCCTGGGAAAACCTGCCAGGTTTAGACTTAGAAATCTAACACTATTTAGCAGAAGTTCGTGTAAAGAAGTATTAGTTTGGAAGTGGTGATGGGCTAGTTTGAGTGACATATGAAAGCAACAAATGCACTCTCTTCTTTGCCTTGTCAAATCTTCCTGTTGTTTACCGACAACAAAAGGAATCGCCCGAGTGCTAATTAAACTGAGAGTTGTATTGAAATGCGCTGTGAAGTCTCTGCAACAAATTCAGCTTTTCAGGTTAACTGTCAGCTGAGCGAGAGCTCCCCGAAAAATGAGTGGGGTGTGGTTTCCATGAGGAGCTGCTGCCTGGGAGCTGTGCCTGGAGCCAAGCAAGGGGTGTTTGCTTGGGCCAGCAAACCTCCAACAGGAGAATTGTAGAGTGAGGAATATCCTGAGCTGGAAGAGACCCACAAGGACCATCGAGTCCAACTCCTGGCCCTGCACAGGACACCCCATCAATCCCATCGTGTGACTGAGTGCATTGTCCAAACCTTTCACCATCTTTGTATCGCCAGAGTATGGACATAATTTCTTGCAATAAATGCGTAATTTACTGCGATAAATGCAAAGCCATAGGACTGTTGATTAGCATGGAGTTTTGTCCAGGAGTACTTTATTGAATGCTTCTGTTCCTAGAGTTCTGCTTAAAAATGAGATACGTCTAAATTGTATTGACCATTAAGTCAGGCTGTCATTGTTAGCTAGATATTTCTTAATCAATAATAAATATGTAAGTTAGAACTTTGGTGAATAAAGCAAAATGAGACATATTTATGATCAAGGCAGCTATAAATGAACAATGCATTTTAGTCCTGTGGAGTTTGGCAAAATGGAGCTCCAGCTTATCTTCACAAAGCAGATCTGCCTCTTTGAATCCATGAGAAAACTCCCACTGACTCGAAAGAGGTTTGGATTTCACCCACGAAGTAGTGCTGTAATCTGAACAAAAGCAAAAAAGACTCTGACAGTTCACGGGATGTGAAGCTGTGTATTCTCCTCCTTCAAATTCACCAGCAAGACTCATTCCCATAATGGGGACTGACGAACAGTGCCCTCAAAATGCAAAAATAATATATTAAAGAATATGTTAGTAGTGTTAGCTGAAGGAATGATGGTATCTTATAGCCACCATCACTTTACTCCCTTCTTAAAGAAGTGTCTCTGTGGGTTATCTGGGACACTGCTACATTTGCCAAGGAACAAAAACTGAAGTTCACTGCCCAGCTGGATCCCAGCCACGGGCACAGTGAACACCTGGCAGCAGGTTCATTGTATGAGCAGCTGGACAGCCAGAACACAGAACCCTGCATTGCGTGAGCGGGGTTTGGGGTGGGATGATTGGAAAAGTGTGGATCTTGGCATTTTAGCAAAAATGGATTCGAGTTAACTTTGCATAAATCGTCATTGTTTCCTTGGGAAGGTACTTGCATTATACATTCAAATATACATATCACATAAAAATATGTTTATTTTCGAAGTACTTTTCATTCAGGAAATTCTTCCTATGTCAAGATATTTCTCCCCACCTTTCAAAGGAAATAGGTGGCATTTGGAAGAGAATCAGGGAAAACACATTTATATGCTTTCTGAATTGTCTTCCTATGATATTGAATGATTTCTCTGCATTTTTTCTGTGAAAAATTGACAATGAAAAGAAACAAGGGAGAAGGTCCAGATATTCTAAAAGCATTCTTGAAGCATATTTTTAAAGCAGTACTTCAAATTTAATCTGATGTTTTTATTCTTCTGATAGCAGTAGCTAAAATTTTATAAGCAAGGGATAACAATTACCAAATGATTTGAGGTTAGGCTTATAAACCAGGTTATTTTCCCTTTAGCCACAGAAGTGAGTAAGGCATAATTTAATTAATAGTTTCATTGGGTACATGTGGCAATTCATTAAGACAGTGTGTATTAGCTCCAGGTATGCATTAAGATGCATCCAAAAGTTATTTTATAATAATCAGTAGCATGCCATTCTAAATAACTATTAAGTTGGGATTTTATATCTGGTTCCTGGCACAGTGAACTATAGTGGCTTAGCCTGGGATTGTCCCTGGCCTGGTATGTTCTGCTTGGTTTGGTATTTTCATTAAATCCATCAGTATCCTCAGAATTTGATCTGATGTCTGTCATCGTAGAAATACTCAGGCATTACTTTGGAATTGCCCTTTTACTGTGGAAAATTCTGAGTACAGTCTGCTAAATGTAGATCTTTACTACCACTTGTTGGATGTTTTTTGTTCGTTTCTTTTTCTTTTAGAATCCATTTTTCATCAAAATACGGCTTCAAGTGCCTTTTGGGACTTCCTCCAAATGACCCACTGCCGCTCTCCTTGCCTGCCAGCAGTGCTGATCCCATGACACTGGGCGCTTCCAAGCGAGAAGGGAGTAACACTAGACACAAACAAATATATTAGGATAAAAAATCCTCCTTTATTCTGGAAAAGCTGGAAATTTGCTCCAGCTGAAGCTTACACTCTCATCTCAAACTATTTTCTCCTGTTGAAACAGCAGGACACTCTGGTTACAGCTGTTGTGCTGCTTACACTTCACACGGAGCAGCATTTTAAAACATGATCAGTACAGTAGTGCCACCTCTCCTTGGTTATATCCACAGGTGAACTGCTCTTTAACAACTCCCTTAATGTCTCAACAGGATCAAAGCCTTTTCCTCAGCACCCACCACTTTTCTTTGAGCACCTCCTTTCTCTATTATCACAGAATGCTTTTGTGAGTATATACATACCCATTCTGATATATATTCTTATTTATCTGAGTTATTCCTTATCTTTTGGGTTTTGAAAAAAATTATCACTGAAAGAGCTTTTTCTTTTTTTTTTCCAGGCAATCTGAGAATCATGACCATCTGGAGTTCCAGGACTGCAAGTTGGAGATAAGGAGACAGGACAACCCCCCCCACACATCTTTCTCTAGCAATGCACCAATCCAGCACAGTGTAACACAATTCACTCCCTACACAAAGAGTGAACTGCTTCTTACACTCTGAATGCTCGTGACAGTATTTAAAAAGAAACTAGACATCATTCAGATATCACAGCTGCAGAAGAGCCTACAGCCCTCAGAAGAAGAGGAATACCAAATTCTAGATTATCAGGAATAGCCACATTTTGCTAGAAAAGCATGTGAGAAACATCCACCTGTGGAAGTAGACAGCTACCTTTGCACATGTGGCATGACTATTTATCATCTTATTATCTCTAGTTTTGTTTCACTGTTGCTGTGTCTGTCTGCAGCTCTGTCCAGTGTGGACTTGGTTCTCACCCTGTCGTTGCAGGACTCACAGTTTACTGGAGTGAGAGTCCAGGTCAGCGTGTAAAACAGGAATGATCAAGTATGAGCTTGAGCCTGAGGGTGGTGTCCTATTTCTCCAAGCAAAATCTCTTTTCTTATGAATTAATGGTTTGTCTGGTCATCATTGATCTTTCTTCAGCTGATCTTTTCTTCACTGATCTTTTCTCAGCCAGAGAAATGCCAGACAGCTCCTACAGTGAGCTCAGAGCTGAGTATAAACGGAGTCAGGGTCTTATACTCCTTCTCAGAGGGTATTGGGAGTCTGTTCCCTCAGCACTTGTCCATGTATCCTTTTCCTGTGGAACAGACCTTGAGCAGTGTCACTTATTTCAGGAAAATTGTTTTAAAATTATCTGATTTTGGTTGAAAGCTCACATCTTTCTGGTATTTTAAAAGAAGAAGGAAGAAGTGATTGTCCATGTCTCAAGTGTTTGCAGGATGTTGCTACTTCATCTAGGTCTGGAGTTTTCTCCCTGTACCGGACTGACATTTTGGGGGGAAAACACAGGTTTTTCCAAGTGAGAAGTAATAAATCTATTGAGCTAAGGTGACTCATCTTAAAGCCCTTCTGAGCATTTAAATAGGAATAAAGTACAGCATTAAATAGTCACATATGCATTTCTTCAGCTGAAATAACTAAACCAGTTCAACTGCTTGACTTCCTTTACTTTCTAGAGGAACAGTAATAAATTAGGAGATGTCTTAAAACACATGTCCACACATTGCATTGTTCTGTTCATTGGAATAACATTCTCTAGTAGATATATGGAGAGCTACCATAGTCATCACTGGTAAAAGTCCTTTGCTACAACTGAACTCTATTTGACCATCAGAAGAAAAAAAAAGGTATAAAGCACTATTATAGCAGGTTCCAATTTTTTTCTTCTATTCCAACCTTAGTACTTTAATGCAGAGATAGCTCCATCAATCACTTAAAACCACTGACCATACCTTGCACCAGCTATCAGCTCTAGTTCATACTGAGCTTTCTGTGTGCTCCAAATGGCTTTACATTTTATGTGCAAAGCTGAGTTGAAAATTTATAGTTGCTTTCCTTCTGACACCTGGATTTCCCACCTGGAAAATAAACTCCTTTAACTACTTTAAATCTTCATGAATTTCTTGCTGCCTGGATCTCAAAGGACTGGATTGTGACTGCTCCTGCCTGCCCATGCCATGAAGCAATAATCCTATTCCACTGTGTGCGAGCCTGGCTGATTCATGGGCTCCAGACACAAAGCAATAAGCAGACACTGCATCCTCATTTAAACCCAGGTTCTCAAAAACAGTTCAGAATCTAACAACTCAGTTTCAAAGGGAATTTGAAGCCCAAGTGGGTCAGAGAGTCTGAGCTCTACTCCCTGCCCCAAGATAGATAAATGGGGACAAGAGAAAAGTGCAGGAGAGTTTGTTGACACATGTACTAGCCGGAAGAGCATTGTTATTTGTTGTTACTGTAGGCTTGGAAGAAACAATTTGTTTCTTAGTATTCCACAATGAAACTATTTGTTTTCTAGCATCCTTCATAAAATCTTTCATTGAGTTACTTAGTTTCAGGCAATTTTTGCCTCTCAGTATCTGTCTGTCTGTCTATAATTGTTAATGTTGTTACATACATCCTGAATGTCACTTACACAACTACTTACAACTGTATGTCTGTCTTGAAAATGATTCTGTTTAGACACACCAGTCGTTTTAGAGAGGGTTGTCTTTGTCACCAAATCCGTTTCAAGACTACAGCTATAGCACAAGAATATCCTCTCAGACATCCCCAAAGAGGGGGGAGATTGAGAAAAGGTTTCCTTAATAATAAGCTGCACGGATCTCTGAAGTGACATTCCTTCTTTCTGCTTGGGATGCATTGATTGAACTCCACTCTCAGCATATCCGGATGAAGATATATGTAAGACATTTTTTACAATAAGGGTAGTCAGGCTCTGGCACAGGTTGCCCAGAGAAACTGTGGATGCTCCATCCTGGAAGTGTTCAAGGTCAGGTTGGACAGGGCTCTGAGCAATCTGGTCCAGTTGCAGATAGCCCTGCTCGTTGAAGGGATGTTGGACAAGATGGCCTTTAAAGTCCCTTCTAATCCCTCCAAGCCCAAGCTTTTGTGTGAAGCAGAGGAACTTGATTCCCAAATGGCACAACCCTTTTCACTTCTCAAAGACAGGAGTCTCCACATTCTGCATCTGGGACCCCTCTCATATCTGCAGATGTACCATGCAAAGGTGAAGGAAGGATCGAGAGCTGTGTCCAGAGTTTCTATGATTTACTCCCACAATAAATATTAAACCTCATTTTTACTGAAGAACTTCAGATCTGAGAGGTGGACTGAACACTTCCTTGTGGGCCATGCACCCACAGGCATTACAGGAAACAAAGCCAAGTAATTACTGAGATGTTGAGTAATCTTGTATCATGTGCACTGAAAAATGGAAATGGTGCTTACAGAAACACCTCCTTCAAATTTCAAGTATTGTTTTGTATTGATTTTAGTCTGAAGGTAACCATTATGTTCAGCTGGAAGTCAACCCAGACCTAGTGCACTGGGTCGCTGTCTCTAACACAGTTTACCTACAGCTTCATACCATAAAAGTTAAAAATAAACCACAGCTTATTCCACTTACTGCAAACCAGTTCAGCATGTCATGGGGCTTATTAGCACACTGAGAATGTTATTCATGCCTTAATAGTAGGGCATGACTCTGATGTAAAAATGAAATGAAACTATTTAAATTGACTTGGATACTTATTAAGGAGAGGGTTTCATTTAATTCCCTTTTCTGTTTTTCTCTCCTTTATAGTAGCAGCCATCTGGGCTTGATAGGAGGTAGGGCAATGACAAGTCTATTCTGCGAAAAACACTGTAATTTTTAAAGAACTATTACCAAATAGACAGAGTGTGTAAGTGAAAAGTGATTTGCCTTCTGGAAAAAAGAATACACTCTGGTTGTATGCTATAGAAATCTTATGCTGCTAATTGGAAACCTCAAATTTGTAGGCATTTGCAAGTCGAACAGGTGACAATAACTAGTGATAACCAAAGACTAATTATCTCACCTGGGAATTAACCATCAGGTGTTGTGAGCCAAGTAAAAGGGGAGGGGAACATTGGAATATCAACGTGTTCTATTTATTTTGAAAGAATTAGTGGGATTTTATGTGGGATTAAAAAATAAAATGAAAAAAAACACTCTCTAGTCTAGGACTGAGTGGGACTGCTGTCGTTCTATATCCTAAAGAATTCCTGAACTTGGGCTGAGTGGAAGGAAATAATAATGCAGAGTTGTATGATTTGTTTTCCAAAAAAATATCCCTCTTTGTTCTCATGTAAATTCTGCTAAAGTGAAAAAAGAGGTAGGTTAGTAGTTCTTAGAAATAAAACTATTTGATTGAAATGGTTATCTATTGTCCTAGTTAGAAATGTACACTGTAGTGCAGGTCTGTGGTTAGGAAAGATTCAGCTGTTACAGAGCTCTAGAAAAACTAAAGGCAGTGAGCTCTGAGAGCTGGGCGGTGCAGAGTCCACAGCAGAGGTTTTGTAGGCAGACCTACTGCAGGCTTACAAAATTCATTGCTGGATGCAAAATACATAAAGTGCACACTGTTAATTCCACCTTGCCTCTAACTTCCTTTACCTCAATGTTTATTGTAAAACTTAAATTCTAATGAGTAGGGCTGAAACGAGATACGACCCTGGAGGGTACCAGGAGAATGATAAAACAGCAAATGAGTTATAGCAAACATCATCTTTTTCCTTATTTCTCACAATCAACAGAGGTTTTTATTCTTACATTTTCTTTTTCTGACACATCATGTGAACAAAACTGACAGCACTTTAAAAATAATATCAAATTCCGAAAGCAGTCAGAACCTTAAATTGGAATTTCAGTCTTTGACATTGGAAACAAACATACAAGACAACTGTTAGCATTCTGCATTGTGCAGATAAAGACACAGACTAGAAGCAAATTCTTCTGAGAGACATGCCTGATAAGATTATAAATTAGGTTTTACAGAGAAAGTGCACTTAAAGAGAGATTTAATTGTTTGCCAATAAAAATCTCACGGTGCATGGATATTTCAGAGCTCATTTTAACAGTCGTTACTATTCAAATGCCTTGTTTTAACACTTTAGGGGTTTGTTTGGTTGGTTCAGTTTATTGTATTCATTGTTCTCATGCAAAGCTTCACTATTTTTTGACTTTTGTGTCTGGTTAAAATTTTACTTTCTTTAGCAGAGTCTGTGTTGCTCTGAAGTAGGTAGAAAACGTAGTGTGTAACTACATATCTTTTTGACTTGTTAGATTTAAGGGAAGATGAAGTGTGAAGGTCTAAAACTCAGTGCTCAAGACTGTGAGCCAGGTACTGTTGGGCTGCTCGCCCATGACATGTGTATAACTGCTTTTTTGGGAATGTAAACTCTGATTTTGGATTTTTGGGCTCATTCAAACCATTGGCAAAGTCCAAACAGAAAGGCATGTGAGACTACATAAGAATGTGTCTGTATAGATACCTGGGTAAGAAATACAGTTTGTAAGCTCGGCTGATTCTAAACTGCAGCCATAAGTGGGAAAGAAGCTGCATCAGAAATTTGGAAAAAGTTCTGTAACACTTTCAAGTTCATCCTTGGATAAATTGCATTAAGCAGGAAAGGATATTTTAATCTTTAGTTCTAGCATTCAGCTTAAGGAAGATGTTTTTGAATGCTTAGAACAAAATATTTGCTACATTTTCCTTGCCTGAAATAGCAGGTGGCAAAGTGTCCACTGGTCTAGAAGTGTGTAAGTGCCCCTTTGTGGGAGATTAATGCCTGAGGGTCTTATCTGAATCACATTAAAATAATGAAAAAAACAAGTGACAGGTCTTTGGATCAGGGCCACTAAGAATACCAATTCTTTAGGGTTCATACCACAGACTGCCAGCAATTTAGCTTGCAAATATAATTTCCATATACATCTGCTAATCAGCATTGGTAATCTATTGAAATCTCCATGTCTGTACACTCATAGTGAAAGACAAGGTGGATTTCTAAGACATTAACCAAATTCTCTTCACATCATCTCCTCAGCCTCACAGTTTCTACATATTTAACCTTCTGTTTTCAACAAACACCATCCATTTCATCAAAGGGCTTTAGGACACCCAGTTTTGCTGACACACTCATGCTGTGCTTTATTTATGCATCATCAAAGTATGCCACTGCCCAAAAGGTGAAAGACCTCTCTCCCCTTTAACTCATTTCCTGAGTAGACCAATATCATCCAACTTCAGACACTGACAAATGTAAATTGAGGTCCGTGAAATTAGAAAAGTGCTGAACTAGAGTACACAGGAAAGTGTGACATTCTCCTGTTGTGAATAACAATCTAATACAATATCTCCCATAATGAGAAACTTGGATGTGGGATATGCTTTACCTATTTGTGATGTACATAGTAAAGCCTCTCTAATGCTGTTGATGCACAGAGAAATTGCACACCCCAAACTCTATTAATTCTGCTTTTGTATATCCAACAGCAGGGAGAAGAGACTCTTTGCAAGGTTAAACTGAGGGTCAGAATACTGTTTTGAACTTTCTTGCAGTAGTTTCTCACAGTACAGCTGCTTAGGTGGTGGTCATGTACTTGCCAAGTTACTGACTAGATATTTAGAACTGGAAAACAGAAGCAAAAGCTTCTTAAACATCTCTTATAGCCTTCAACATAAATTATTAAAGAAAGAGACTTCCAGAATCTCAAAATACAGCTTCTTTTTTTCTGAATTTGTAGAATCATAGACAATAACGAGAGGGCAGCTGTGTCTTATAACCATTTCAAAGGATTCCTTATAAATTTTCAAAGAGCTTTTTCCTGTTGATTGTTAACATAGAGTGTCTTGGTTTATGAGAAAGTGGCTTACATTTGGGGTATTTTTGAATACATTATTATATAGTTTTCAAGCATACTCTGCAATATTATCTATTAGCTCAATTTAAGTGGAAAATAAAAATGGGTGTTAAGGAAACCACTCTAATTTTCATCTANGAAGTGAGATTTTGATCTTCCTTCATGTGCCTTTGCTCACCTTTTGTACAGAGCTAATTAGCCTTACATTCACACCAGGAGAACTTTTTTGATAAAACTGCATCTTAGTCACTATGAGAAAGGCAATTGTCCATTTGACAGGGATTTAGTTATTTAACACCCAATACATGGTTCTAACTCTGGGAATACAAAAGCAATGTCTATCATTTGACATTTATGAGAAGTCTTGACTCTAAAAATACCCAATACTCCCAAAAGGAAGGTTACTATTTTTTGGAGCAGCCTTGAATTCCTGTAACAGATGGACTTCAAATAAGTTCCACTGCTGGTGTGCAGTGTGTCCACAGAACCACGGCCTGGGGGTGCAATGGTCACCCTTTGGTCACACACAGTTTCAGCTGCTTTGTCCTCGTGCACAGGTGCTTTCCATTTGGCATTCCACAGCATTCCACCAGAGGTTTATGTCAGCCAGGGTAGCAGATAGCTCTACACAATAGTGTGGTAGCATGTGCTGTATCATCTTTTGATGCCCTGGATTTTGGTGTTCAATGGAAAACAACAATAAATTCATGGAGCTTTACTGCCTCTGCCAAATGTGACATCTCTCAGAGTATAACATGCTGAAAAGCTTGCACAGTCTGTGCCAACTGCATGATTTAGCTGCTATAAAATCCCTCTGAATCAAAACCATTCTGAAATAAAGAAGAACCAGCCTGAGAATTTCATTGCACTGTTGGATATCCCCTCGAAGATCAATCACCTGTCCTCATTCTGTATTCTTGCTGTATTTTTCAGCTTAATCTTTTCTGCAGCTTACCTGTTTCATTAACGCTGGAATTTTAAAAGACTAGCAATTGCATGCAGAGGCAGAGAGTCAAGAGTGAGAAGTGTCAAACCTGGACAGCATAGTTCCGTACAAATTGTACTGTGCCATTAGAAACAGCAATTCTTTCTTCCCTCTTTGTTTCTGTGGGTCTCTGTAATGCCTAGATATGCTCAGTATAAGTGTTCCAGGGTTCGGCATCTTAATATTCCTGAATTCTGTCCAGCTCTGAGACTAGCCTGGTGCAGAAAAGCAGAGCTGGCTACCAGGGAACTGATTCTCTTCAGTTTTCCTCTCCAGGTAAAGTTATATACAGTACATGTCACATTTTGAACAGCCTGTGGATTTCCAAGCCTGGAATCCCAAACAAGAGGTGACTTGTTCAGAAACTAAATGAAAAGGAAATCTTCAGGAGCGGTGCACAAACCAATAGAAAATACAGCAGCAAAGGACTTTTTGTGTGTAGGAAAGATATTTCTCCCTTGGACTGTTGCACTGAAAGGATGTTTAAACAACACAGAATGATGCATAATATTTGAATCATATGAAAGGATTATAATTATTGTATTAATTTGTTGACTCACTCTGTGAAACATTTCTAAAAACTCCACTCTAGAACAGACTACTAAAATAATAAATTATCACTGCAACATCTGATCAAAAATTCAGTAAGTTAATTAATGCTTCTTTTGTCCTAATAGCTTCTATAATGAGGGGAAAGTTTGCTAAATTAAGCATAGTGAGAAAATTTTGTCACTAGTTTGAAGTAGATGTGGGTCATGTATTCCAAAGTTGTTAGGAGACTTAATAGCGTGGAAGGGTAACTGTGTGGACTGTTCACGTGCATGTGTGTGTGTAAAATGCTCCTATTAGACTGGGGTGGTCCTATGGCTGTGAGTAGGACTGCTAGCAGGAGTTACACAAAGTATTTATCATCGACTATTTAGAATATTTGATTACAAATTTACATAGGAAAGGCAACAGCCTATAATGAGAATATAAATCACATTGGAATAGTGCCTTGACTGGAATGGAAGTGAGTACCCCTTGTATTCACCTGAGAGCATGCTAATAGTGGTGCATATTTATTTCTAGGCCATGTAATTAAAAACAATTTGAAGAACTAATGTTCCAGCAAGTAGAATAATGACTGGAGAGAAAAGTATGGTTAAAAAGACTTTCTTCCTTCTCATGATGAAGTGTTTCATCTTGACTTTCCATTTTTTCTAGCATTTAGTTTTATTATGATCTGGTTCTGAGTCTGTCATGAATACTTCTGAAAAGCCATTCATTGTCCCCTTCCTCTTTATTATACTCTTGTCCTGGTGAAAGGACAAGTTATTCCCTTCCTCATGGCCACAGAGAGAAAACGTAGGTGAGCTCAGCTGATGGCAATAGATGGTGACTGACTTTTAAGTACCTACTTAAAAGGCAATAAATCAGAAGTCATAGTAGGAATTTGGTGGCAGGAAATGATCCAAAAGGGAATGTGCTTTTTCACTGATAAAGGTGCAGCAGCAATAAACACTCTTTAGGAAAACACTACTGTGTCAAAGACAGACTGGATGCTTGATTTCTGTTTGTACCTCCATGAAGTTAGTAGGAATTTGCTTCAGACTGAAAGGAAGGTAGAGCAAGGTGACATGAAGCACAGTCTAACTGAGCTTGAGCCTTTGCTCCTGTGACACACAGCTTTGGTGGAGAGACTGCAGAGCCATTGACTGCACATTGTTCTGGTTCAGGCCCCAGTTGTGGGGTTGCTGAGAGAGAAAGAGGAAAACAAATAATTACTAACTTCTTCCAGTTGATGTTTCATTAATGCCTTTCAGCTGCTTCCGGAGTCTCACTTCATTGCAGTGCAGCTCATCATGAGATGTTTGGCAGACTTCTGTGTTTATTAATTTGACTTGGGCCATCAGTACAGTTCAGCCTTGGGGCTAAAGCAGACCATGTAACTGGTTTAGGTATCAAGCCTCTGTAATCTAAGTACCAAAGCAGTCAAAATTCAGGTTGCGTGTATAATTTACTGTCATTTATAATGTTATTCTGCTTCTACTGGTGATGTGTTGACTGTAAGAAAACACATAGAGAGAGAAAATGCTGAAGTTCTTAATTGAATCAAATCCATCAGGAAGTACATGAAAGATTTAACGAGATTCTCAAAGAGGAGTCCTGGATAGGTCTGCCTGTGAGTTTGCTCCTGGAGAATGTCCTGAAGCCTCTGAGGCTCAGTTGAGTGGTGAATCAGGACAGTTTCCACAAGGGCTGGGTTCATCCAAAGCTGTCACATGTGCTGTTTTCCTTCACTGGTGTGGGCAATAGGGAAGGAAGAATCCACATTTGTTATGGTCAGAATCAGTGATGCTGGTTTTAGCTTGGTTATCAGCCTTGGCAATTCCATATTGTTGTTTCTGTTATTGTATTTTTCCTGTCAGGTTTTGAACAAGGCTCAGTTCAGATTTAGCTGTGGTGGTTGTTTCTAGTATGGATTTTGTTTAAGACAGTTGATCTCTATTACTTATTTTATCTTTATGTGTGTGCATGTGTGTGTGTGCACAGCACTTCTTTATTGTATGGTATTAAATCTCCCTTTAGACATTTCCTCTCCCCCCCATTTTGCCCCTCTAATCAAAAGAAATAGACACATTTTGTTCTGTCTCCTAATGGTTGTTTTTATTCTAAGTATTTATGGCCTTTACAGGAGCAGAGTTAATACTATATGATGTCAATATTCTTCCAACATAGTTGTGCAGCTATCTTACATTTATGACCTTTTCCCCCTATAATTAGTTCCAGCTGAAATTAGATTCAGTGAGATCCTCACTCCAATTACAGCCAAATCTGAATAAAACTGATTCCACCGTGGTTGTCTGGAGAAAAAAAAAAAAAAAAAAAAGAAGAAAAACTCTTTCCAGTTTGAGTGTAGATAACTAAGTGTCGCATCTCTGCAGTACATCTGCACTTAATAAAAGTGGAAAGGGTCTAAGGGTTGCCCTGGAGAGAGTGGAAAATTTTCAGCTCTGACAATAACTTTGAGTCAGTTCTTTATGCCCCCTCTTGCCTGTTGTTTTCCCTGTCTTCCCTGGGGCAGGAGAGGCCTCAGGATCCATTAGTCTCCTGGTGCTGAGATGGGCAGCAAACACTGGGCACTGCCTGTACGTTTGCAAGATATTTTTGCTCTGACACACAGGTTAATTCAGGGCCAGATTCACAGTCACCCTGGTGCAGGTATGTGCTGCAGTGCACACCTGGAGGTCCTTGTTCCTGGTGAAGATGGATTTGGAGGCACACAGCAAACAAGGTGGGTGTCTGTCAGCCAGTTTTGCATCCTCCCTTTCTCTGGGAAGAAACTGGATGCACGGAGGTGATGTCAAAGCCAGAAGCCACAGCAGCCCAGCAGTGTGGGCATAGCCTTTGACTCCGATCAGCCTGAGTGAGCTTTGATTCAGCCTTTTACTGCAGATGTGCACAGCTGGAATACAAACAGCAGTGATGGGTCTTGAGAACCCCACATAAGCTTCCCAGGTGTTGGCTGCCACAAAGAATTATATGAGAAATGCAAGTAGTTGCTTTGAATTCAAAGCTGTATTTTGTAATAGCCAAATGCACACGAAGCCTTTTTGCCATTATCAGGGATATTTAGCAGGGATTAAATGTTTGTTTACCTCAGATGGGTTTGCAGCTGGGTTTATACTTTTATCACCTCCAGATTGGATTACTGTAATCCTTTATTTGCACGTTATCCTCAGCTGGTTTTTTTATTCATTTTTTTGGCCATTGGGTCAGTACAGAAAAACAAAAATTGATTTCTGGCACCCAGAGGAGTAAATTGCCTCTTATCCACACTGAAATCATTGTCATATTGGGTTCTGTTTCCAATCCAAATTGATCTTCAAATTAGATTTTGGATCAATAATAGCCTTATAATGGAATGACACCGTTAAGGCTCCTACCAGATGCTGTGACCCAGAGAAGCTGATGAAAGCATCTCATCACTGTGTATAATCTCAGAAAAATTAGTGCACATCCTGTCCCGTTACCTCGCTGTTGTCTGTTCCACCAGGGCGATAATGTGTGTGGGGTCGGCACTGCCTTTAGCCACCCTCACACAGCCAATTCTCCAGTTCAGATGGGGATCCCTGGCCTATCCCAGCAAGCTGTGTAAAGTTTTGCCAAGGGATAGATGTGTTTCTAACCCTGAGCATCCAATTCCAATTAAGTGCCTTCTGAGACATAGTGAAATGGCCCTACAACATTAAGTGAAATGAATCTAGAGATTAATTAAAGTTTTATATTAAAAATTGACAATTTAAGGAAGAGGAATAAACATTTAGTGAACAGAAAGAAGATCTGGTATTCTCCAAAGCCCCTCCAAGAATCAGGAATTGCAGCTGAGGTGCAATTTCCCTTCAAGCTTTTCCAGGCACTTAGTATTTCAGAAGTGATTTATCTGGAAATATGTGTGAGTTATTTTGAGGCTGTTATGATTATATCATTTGATGAGATTTTTTTTTTCTTCTCTTTTCTGCACCGAGGACTTTAAAGTGAGAGAGACAGTCTGTAGATAGCTTGCGGTTTGTTTAATTAACTGGCTTTCTTTTTATGGATGGCTGCTTGCAATGCTGCTCTTTCATTTAGTGATTGTTTTTGTTATTAATGGTTTCAGACAGAGCTCTTCACGTATCAAGTGCAAGTTTTGCAAAGCCAATGAAGGAATCACACAAGAGGGTTTTTTTCTTCCTCTTTCCTGCGGCTCGTGTTTATTTTCTGTGGTGCTGCTCTCCGTGGTCTGCTGTGGTTGTTAGCATTTTGCATTAAAAAAACAACTATATAGGAGCTCAAAGTTTTCTATCTCAAATTTGCAAAGGGCTGTTTGTTTGGCAAAGTTGTCAGGAAACATTCTAAGGTTTTAAGATTCATGCTAATGTAGTATGTTAATAAAAATTGAGGACTTTTTAGTTCTAAATAAAAGGGAGGGGCAGCCCTGGGAATAAATTTGATTATGTTCATTGTTCATGTAACTGAGGAGGGATTAACTCTGTGACATCATTGCAGTAGGAAGGTGTCTGTGTGGTCTGTAGGAGGGATGAGTAGAAAGAGATAAGGAGGAAGGAAGAGATTCTTTTATTTATACATGATTTAGGCAGGTCAGAAGAACAGGGTCAGTGGTGTAGGTGCTGATTAACAGTTGGGGGGGGGGGAGTAAAATAAATGTTATGTGCCTCTTCCCTAAGATATCCCACGATTTTATTTACCAAAGAAAACTGAAGGCAGTTATTCAGGTGAGCTCCTCTTGTTACAGCCATCCAAGCTGAAGGTCCAAATAATTTCCAAGGAATTTCTCATTCCAACGCTTGTTTTGACCTTCACTGTAAGCCTGTAGATACACGGTCTGACCAAAATCCATCTTTCCTTTCTCTCCCCACTCCCTGGCTTTATTGCTGCTGAAAGTACTATTAATGCAGACACATTTTGATTCAAATCAAAGGTATCTTCTATTTTCAGAAAGACCTGCTCCTTTTCCTGGCCCAGGCCAAGTCTGCATGAGCACTTGTACAACAAGGCTGAGAAAAAGGAACACCAAAGTGAAGGTGGCAGGATGGCTTAGGAGCAGTACATTTTGTGTAAATCATGGTAGGAGTGTTTTGAATGTGCCTTTGGAAGTGAGTTACAACTTTCCTTAAGTATGTACTTCCCACTCAGCTCAGTCAGAGTTGGTTTCAGCAAGGCCTTAGGAACTTTTCAGTACCTGCTGAGTCATTTTTTCTTTCAGCATCATGCCTTTGAGTATTTTACCCATTGCATTTATCTCTTCTACTACTAAAAATCTTTCCTTTTATCTTGTTAACTCAGTATGTATGCATTGCCGTTTGCAGGCTGAGGGAGTGAAAGTAAATACAAAAATGAGAGCATAGGGACCATTCCAGGAAACTAGCAATGGTCAACTACTTTTATCTTTCCCTTCTGAAGGAAATGAGGTGAACATTTTCTGACAAGAAACTCCTTAATAGCTAAAGTTTGTTTAAAACCCATGCTAAATCTCAAGCTCTCCTGAGAAGTGCAATCTCTTCTCTCTTCTCGTGGGGCTGAATCATTCAATCATGTCTCCAGCTTCTGACCTTAAACATTTTGTTATTGCTTGAGAGCAGAAGAGCTGGATCTGTTTATGGTTTCTCATTGAAATGCATTATAAAGTCTTTTGTAGATGTGTGAATGTTCCTTGCAGTTACAGGGATCCAGGGTCCCATTAAAATAAACAGAATACCCCAGGAACTGTTGTACAGACACTCAAAGCATCTGTTCCTCAATGCATTGTAGAGTTTGCACTGGGGAGTTACTTAATAAAGGTGGCTTGCATTGGAGACAAGCACAGAGGATGAAGGTAACATAATTTTAGGGGTACCTAGAAGCTTTACATTCTCTGCTGCTGTTGGTAAGGATTAAATTGCTGAAATAATAATCAGGAGAACAACAATTAACTCTACTAGAAAAAGCAGAAGCTGAAGGTTTCTGCTCAGGCAGTAATTTGAGACAAAACTTTTGGGATTGAAAGTTTCAAAGAAATACAATGGTTTGGGAAAGAGTAAAAATACTTTTTATTTTCTTCATACATGTACTTCGTAAAATGTACTTTAATGTAACAAATAGCTGTGGCAAAGTAAAGCTCCTTTGACTGGAGCTGTAACATTTCATTACCCAGAAGAACTTCCTTTATTAGACTATGGATAAACCACTAAGCTATTATTTTATATTCTTATGTATCAGCAAAAACTTGTGTGCAAATGGTAAATTTTCACTAGCTGTAGTGAAAACAAGTGCAACTCAAGAAAAACTACTACTATACCAACTCCTGCTGGGAAAACATAAACAAGAAAACCGTGTTCAGCCTATATTATCTCCTGATTATAAAGCATTTTAATAATGTTCTTTACTAGTAAATAAGTGAAAAATGTCCATATCAAAGGAGATTTCTTGCTGCAATTGCCTCATTTACAAAACAGCTGCCATAAGTCGCCCTATTAGCAAAAGTATAGCATACTTTGAAACAATGAGAAAACTAAGTTCCTAAAAATGTTTTCTGATTAGTAAAACTTCCTTTTGTCTTAAATAGATCCAGTTTGACTGGAAATGTGCATCCTGGCAAAATGAAACAATGACATTTTTCTGTACTAGTGCCAGAGGTATGGAGGTATCAGTGTTCTTCAAATCAGAGTCTGATAGTTCCAAGTAAGCCACTAAACCCACTGGCACAGAGGAGGGGGGAAGTGTAAGCCTTTCATAGCTCTGAGAGTGCAGGATTAAAACTTTGGTACTGAATGGTTTCTGATGGGGTCTGCTTGACAATATGCTCTGTCTTTCAGGTGGGCACTCAGAGGTTCTATAAATAAATGTGCAGAGTAGTAGTGAGGTAAAAAAGGGTTTGGGACCCTACCAACTCAGTCCAAAAAGCAAAATTTTCCTTCTAAATTAACCTCCTTTCTGAACATACCTGCAATTTATTCCTCTATATTTCAAGTGACTGATTCATTTTCCTTATTTATCCTCTATTTAAAACAAAACAAAACAAAACAAAAACAAAAACCCAAACAAACCTAAACCTCTGTCAAAGTCTCAAACAAAATATACCTACAACTTGGCAAAGTTTCTAATACTTTTGATCTGTATCAAATCTTTCCAAAATGTAGTTGATCTTATCTACTAATCAACTAGAGGCTTCTATAAGGCATGAAGTCCAGGAGAATGAGGAGTGAAACCACTCACTAGTCCTTTCAAGCTCTAAATTTATAACAAAGTGATTTGTTGCTAAATCCCAGGCCTGTAACCAACAGTGATGCTGATTGTGAATGCTTGAATTGGATATGTTTCAGGGACAGTCTTCTCTGGTTGGAGGAAAATGTGATTTGTCAGATGTAAAAAGTTTGAGAGGCATGTTTTAATAATGTTTCATTTACTTTAAGCAGCATTTTCTTATGAAGTGATGTGAGATTTCTATTTTGCTGATTGTAGAATGGAAGAGTGTAACCTTCCATTTTGAAATTACTTTTCATTCTTTATTTCCATTTTACAAAAAACTAAATTCAAAATCAAACCAAACTTCTTGCCAAATTAATGGAGTTTTTGTGCTTGTGTGTCTTTAAGTTTTGTTTCATTTAGTTTATTGGTTTTGTTATTATGATTATTGCTATTGTTATTAAAATTAATAGAAGTTGTACACTGGAATATCCTGCCCAATGCACAGCAGGAAACAGCTGTGAAAGTGATAGTGACTCATTTTTAAAGTTGATCCTGAAACACAACTTTGTTCCAGCCCTCGCAATTCCTTTTCCTTTTTTTTTCCTTGCCCTGTGTATAATCATGTTTAAGCACCATGTGAGCTATCCTGAAAGCTCCTTTGGTTCTTGTCCAGCATTATCTCTTTCTGGGAATATATAAAGGTAACAATAAATGTGTGCCTCTCCTTTTGCTGGCTGGACAAATTGGCTTTTTCTTTACCTCGAATTTCTTAACTTGAATATATTTTCCCTCAATTATAGCATATTTTTAGGTCATAATGTACAGACTGGGGAGAAACAAAATAAACATGTATGGCCTTGGGCTTTCAAACTAAATTCAAGGTAAGCTCAAGAACATCTGGATATTTGTAAACAATCCATGGCAACATGCCTTAGTATTGAGACTGAGCCTTTAACATGCCCACTGTCTTTTACACCACTTGATTCCAAATCTATTACCTAAATATCATTCTGAACACTATTATAAAGAAAACTTGAACAGACGCCAAAGGTACATGGAGTTCTTTCATTTGTAATTTGCCTTACAAAACATATCAACTGCCTTTGTTTTCATAAAAGCACTACTGAAAGGTTACACACAGTACTGTGTTCCTGGGAGTGAGAATGGATTGGGAAAAGTCTAATCACTGTAATTACATGACTGAAAAAGAGAGTCTTGACACATTAAGGCACTTAAGAGAAGGGAAGAAAATACCTTACAGAGAAGGAATTTGTTCATCAGATTCAGAAGTAGGTTTAAAAGAAAGCTGAAATAAAAAAAACGGAAGGCAACTTAGTGGTTTCTAATTACTCACGTGCTTTTTGATCCATTTTATATTTCTTTTGTGACTCAATGAATTAAGCATTGAAAAGAAAATATGTGGATGGAATAAATATCCTCCATTACATAAAGAAAGGACAAACTCCATGGTAAACATGAAGATATCATAAAACTTCTGTGAAATTATTAGCTCTGCCTTACCACTAAATTGATTAATCTCTTGGTGAATGTTAGTAAAATAAAGCTTTCAAATCAAGATGCCAGACTGCAAATTACCTTTTTCAATTACCTACTTGAGTCAATTATTCTCGTGTCAAAAAAGGCCATAAATAACATAAAGGAATAGCACGTGTGTGTTTGATACATACATATTTGAATTTTGATGAGTTTATTACATTAAGGAATCGTGGGTTAATCATTGTTTTGGATGGGTCTGTGGTCAATTCTGAGAAAAAAAAAAAGAGTAATTGATAACTGTGATGACTTTGGCATAAGGAGAAATCTAGGATAAGGTCAACCAAGAAACTAACTAGCTGTTAACTTTGGAGCATCTATGCCTTTAACAAAAGTTAAATCTAAATTTACTATTATTTCTTTGTTAAATCTATGTCAGAGTGTGCCTGTGGGTGCTTCTGAACACACAGCTTGGAAATACACAAATTTGTGTTTAAATAGAGTGTTAGTTGGTTTCTTGTTTTTTTAAATGATAGAATTCCAAACATCATCAACTCACCGTTTGCAAAACATGGCCAATACTTTGGTTTCCAACTCCATGCATTTATGTACTCAAATGCATCCTGAAACAAACAAAATCTTCATGTGAAAGTATGAAGGTACCTCATGTTTTCCAATTGTTAACATGCTGAAAGCTGAACTGATTGTTGATGCCTTTGTTGAATTGCAAAACCAACATTTTATAAATACCAGACCTCTAAACTTCATTGTGAATTATCCTGATATTTCATTTGCATGACCCTGTAGCTCTGACGTGTGCTCACGGGTAAATTCCATTAGGGAAGACTGACAGTTCTACTACACAAAATTCTCTTTATTTTTCCACAGACCAGGGTAGCTGTTGGTACTATTGCACAGCTAACTTGTGGTTTAACACTGGGCAAGATAAATCCCACCTGAAGTACCAACGAAGGCAGAGACACATCTGGAAGCATTTTATCTTTATATGTAATTCTTTCCATATACTTTCTGAAAATAATTCTACTCAAAATAATGGTAGGTGGAAATGGGGCTCACAGACATTAATTCACATAAACATTTAAGTTTAACCTTGCACAGACCTCGAGAAGTTCATCTGGCGTGGGACAGAATTCCATTTTGCAATGCTGGAGGTCATGTCTACCATTTGAACTCAGGCTAAATTATTTTAAAAAAGGAGTGGATGCAAATTATCCTGTATCAGAACAAATACAGTTTTGACTGGATTGGTAGCAAGTCAGAATTAGAAATTTGTTTTTTATATGTTGCTAATTTCAGACACACTACAGAGTGAATGATGAAAGGTTGATCACTTTAAAAACATCTCAGGTACTCATTCATGAACAATCTGTAGGCAGACACACATTGTAATAAACCTTTCACTAAGGGATTTTGAATAATGAATATGTCTGTAAAAATTGAAACATATCTACTGCTCATTCACTACCATAAAGAGATGAGTTTGTCAAACATACTTCAATAAGTTAGCTCAGTCTACCTGGAATAAAGGGTGCTTGGCTTTTTTAGGTTTTGGAGATTAAACAGAACTTTAAAAAATATCTTAAATGAAACCTCAATCTTTATGTAGAAAAGATCACATTTTAAAGTTTGGGGGTTTTTTCCCCAAAAGCTAGAAGTAATATTCTAATTGTTTTCAGTAAAGATGGCCTTCAGACTTACATTTAGTGTACTTATTTGCCAAAACTTTCAACTACTTCTGCAGTACTATCAGCACTACAAAGTCATATTGTCTAAGGAAATTTTACACAGCATTTTAACATTTTACCATAATGATACCTTGATACTTACTCTGTAAGTGTGATTTGAAGAAGTATGTTTGTGTGAGTGTAAGTATGCAAGGCTTTATCAAATAGTAATTCTTTATTATACATTTTACTGCTATTGGTGTCATTAGTTCCTTGTTAGTCATTTTCTGCCTGACTTCCTGCAGCTTTTCTTCAAATGTGTAGCATTAAGAGTTGTATTTGCTTTTAACTAGATCCAAAGAAAGAGAAATACGATATGAATATACTCAAGTTAACAGATTTTTTTTTTCTTTATGAGTTGGTTGTGCATGTAGAAAACTTAAGAGGTAGTTCAGTAGACTTTGTTAAATGACTGCCACTATTGCCAACTTGACCAACGCTTGATCCCAAGACATGTCGCTAGCAAGAATGTGCTAAGAATGTGTCAAAAGAGAACAAAATCTTTAGTATTGACAACGCTGCTGTTCTTTGTGTAAGGATCTGAAAATGTGGGGTAACATGTGCTACAGCAGTGTCAAATTCTGTCAGTGATACTCTCATTTGACACACAAAACACACATATCTCAGCCTTGTTATTTGCACTTTAAAATCCTTCCTTGTTTGTTTTCAGACAAGGTGTTTTCTTCACATCCCACTGGCAGAATGGCAAAAGCAGCTTCACAGTTTTGAGACATTCCTTCTAGAAAATCACCAAATTCAAATACTTACCATACTGTTTGTGACATCGAAGGCTTTGCAAACCACAAGATATGTTTTGGAGTAAGTGCTCATTCGTTTCACTGGCAAAAGGGTTCTGTGAAAGTTTCTCATAATTTGGTCCAAGATGATTTGTATATTTGGGAAGAAACCTACTTTTGGGGGCATGACTTTAGCCTGGGCAAAAGGAAACTGATAAGTGCACAGCTTTTACTACATCAATATACATTAGACAATGTGAGTAATACTAATAAACAGTTGAGCTAAAATCCTACACAGGAGTTATAAAAAGGAGTGACTTCATGAAATTTGGCAGTTGTCCATCTTCCTGGAATGTCAGGTTGCAAACAGTGAGCAAGAAGGCGCTGTCTTATCCCCCTCTGCCCTTTTGCAGGACTACATTCAGCATTTGGACTTGCTGAGGGACTGGATGACTGATTTTTAGATATGGCTGCACAATAGTTGTACATACAAATTGGAGGAAGGATTCTACCGCTTTTTGAGCATTAGCTATGTCTCACAAGAGTAATTTTTGTGCTTTTGGACTGGAAGCCAGGTCTCCTGAAACCCTAATTCTGGCACTGACAATAATGACATGGGTCACATCTGTTGGCAAATCTTTCTGAGCCAGATCTCCAGAGGGACTTTGGTGTTTTGTTGGCTCCTGGAATACAATGTGCAACCCTGACAAATATACGGTGAGTCAGCCCAGAATGGGCCTTGGCGCAGGCAGAAGATGTTGCTTAATGTAGCAAAAAAAGGGTACAACAAGAGAATTAAAAGCTGACAGATCTGTGTTATGCTTAGACATATCCTATGGTTGTTTATTTTGAAGTAAATGTGCCTCTGAGAGTGCCTACTGCAGACATGTACATTTTAGAAAGCTAAAGGTGGGTAAAATGACTTCCAGCACTAAGACACCTAGCCCTGACTGGGATTCACTTCCAGAGATGGATCTACACCTCATTTTATCTGCCAGGAAATAGAAGCAAAACTTCTTTTGGTGCTAGGGAAAATATTTGCATACATTTTTAAATCTGACTGTTATGATATGAGGAGAAATATGGGTATGAGATAACAGCAAGATTTTCCATGCAATTTCAAGATTGATTTACGATTTAAGTGGAAAAACATAGAACTTGTTCATCAGCCATGGCTCACATACGAACATTAAATGGCCCTTCTAAATGTTGTCGCTGAGACTAAAACCAGTGCTCCCTCTTTTCTCCTACCCAAGTTTGCCCTTTGAAGTGTGAAGGATGAGTATTAGTCTCAGTGGAGTCCAAGCTAGAGACATTTTTCTAGTTTTGTTAGGCATTTTGCTCACATTAATTAGGAAAAATGTTTGAACCATTTCTAATAAATCAAGACTGTAACTTTAGTAGCAGCATTCCCATTATTTTGAGCACTGCTTCATTTCAGTGCTCTTTGGAGCCTACATGCTCCGTGCTCAGCATACACCTGCAGAAAGAGGGGATAGAGTATGAAGTGGTATCAGTTCTAAATGGAAAGGAGATTAATACTTTAAAAAGGTAATATACCAGTGATGCAGTGCTTATTCTTTTCACTTGTGCTAGCTCAAATCCTCCAGTAGGTATTAGAAGATAATGCCCATTTTTGGTGTTCCACATGAAAGGTCTCTTATGGACAAAAGAAGTGATGGGATTTTATTGCCTTAATGTTTGCTTTCTGTACTGGAGTCTCACTTGCCTCCAAGGAACCTAAATATTATTTGCAAAAGTAAAAAATGTCATTGAAGAACAGCAGCTATGTACTTGAAGAAAATCTTTTTTTCACTGGGGCATTTGGAAAAAAAATCTGTGTTCCATTAAATTATTATTTAAAGATGCAGATTTGAAGGTTTTGAAATTTATATACCAGCACCATGTACAGTTATCTCCTCTATTATGGTTGCAGTGCAAGGAAACAAGAAATTACATACTTTAAGGATCTATTCCAGGTTCTGACAGACATTTGGCATTTATAAACTACTAATTGATTATTTATACAAATTCTAATCATCATTATAAACTAATTCTCTGTATGTAATGCTACCAAGAATTCTTATGTCTCTAAACTGCTGTTTGCTCTTGTAGACAACATTATAGGGAAAATGGTCTTGATGGATGTCCTGCAGATAGAATAGCTTAGGAAAACAGGAATGGTTCAATGAAGCCTCATTTCTATTTTATGCTGAGTGCACATGAGGATGCTTTCCTGCTTCTCACCTCCACTGACTGACATTGCAATTTCCCCTACTTCATTGTGCTTGGTGGAGATGTCTTACATCTCAAGCTTCCTATTTGGCTATCCTGGTGATTCAGTGCATTTTTTTGTGGCTTGGAAATTCTGAAATGGCAGCCAAAACATGGCATCATGTTGGAAAGTGCATTTCAGATGACTTCTAATGCCTGCACTTACTGCAGAGTTACATGTGCTTTGCTATACCACACAAAGACATAGATTTGTGAGGAGCAGGCTGCAAGGAGCAGGTACCCTCTCAGAATGAGATCACCTCTTTTGCTGGTAACAGCCTTTTTCAAAGTAGGATGTAAAATCTGTTTTGGGGGAGTTCGCATTATATATCAGTACTTTTATATCCGAAATGAGAATGTAAGGCCCAACTGATGGTTTAAAGCATCACAAGTCTAACCTTATCTGACAGCTTGCTTATCAAAATCAAGAATTCCTTTGAATCTTTCAGAGAAGGCTTGATTAAGGATGTTGGGAAATACCACATACAAGAGCAAATCTGCTAATCAATAAGAGATGCTTCATCATGCACTCTTGTTCCAACCAGTATTTATATGAAACAGTCATTCTGTCCCACTGAATTTGATGATGTTGTCTAAACTAATGGTAATGTTTACTATCCAAAATGTTCCTTGTGATGTCTGAATGCACATGTAGTAGGAGATTTTGCACGGCACATACATTAAGGATTGATACTAGGCAAAATAAACAACTTGTATAAGAAAAGCTCTAAAATGACAAGACTCATAAATACCATGAGCATTTTATAGCTTTCCCTTGTCTCCAGCTGAGTATTTGTAGCTATTTTAGTATTAAAAGGATACCATAAACAATTACATGCTATCAGTGAAAATGCAAGGGCCATGACTGAAACTCAGTGTTTACACTTGCAGCTATCAGAGCCTTTAGAGAGCTGAGACATTCCTGTAAGGCTTTAAGCACTAAAGTAAATGAACTCAAGTTTGGGCAGTGGACCTTGCAGTGAAAACATATTTTAACACATTCTTTGGGGGTTGTCTGTTGTATTGTGTTGTGCTATTGTTTCTAGAGTTACATTTCTGCAGATATGGTTTGCAGACTATGGTTTGCCAGCATGCTGGGCCAGCACAATGATTAGGAGGAATCCAGGAAGGCTAAGTGGGAAAAGTAGGCCTGATGTTAATAATTTCTAATTTGCTTTGCCCTGGGGCCCTGACAGTGAACAGAGATACTGATGTCATCTACCTGGACTTGTGCAAAGCATTTGTCCCATACAATATCCTGCTCTCTTAACTGGAGAGACCTGGGTTTGATGAATGGAACACTCAGTAGATAAGGAATTGGTTGGACAGCCTCACTAAAAAAGTTCCAGTCAGTGGGTCAATGTCCAAGGCAGGGCCAGTGACAAGTGGTGTCCTCAGGGGCCGTGTTGGGACCAGCCCCGTTTGGCATATTTGTTAGTGACCCGGATAGTGGGATCAGAGCTGTGTGGTGCAGTGACACTGGAGGGAAGGGATGGCATCCAGAGGGACCTGGACAGGCTGAAGAGGTGAGGCTGTGCAAACCATGTGAAGTTCAGCAAGGCCAAGTGCAAGATTCTACACCTGGGTCGGGGTAAACCTAAGCACAAGTAGAGGCTGGGCAGCAATCGGATTGAGAGAGCCCTGGGGAAAAGTACTTGGGGGTGTTGGTTGATGAGAAGCTCAATATGTCATAGCCCGTGCCCTGGGCTGATCCCCCAGCGTGGGCAGCAGGGCAGGGGGGGATTCTGCCCCTCTGCCCCCTCAGGTGAGACCCCACCTGCAGAGCTGCTCCAGCCCTGGGGAACAGCACAGGGAGGACATGGAGCTGCTGGAGAGAGTCCAGAGGAGGAACCAAGGTGATCAGAGGGATGGAGCAGCTCTGCTGGGAGGAAAGGCTGGGAGAGCTGGGGGTGTTCCTCTGGAGAAGATAAGGCTCCAGAGAGTCCTTAAAACCCCTTCCAGTGCCTAAAGGGCCCCCAGAAGAGCTGGAGAAGGACTTTGGAAATGCAAGGACAAGGAAATGTACTGATGAGACAAGGAGAAAAGGTCTTAAACTGACAGAGGGCAGGATCAGATTAGATATCAGGAAGAAATCCTTCCCTGTGAGGGTGGTGAGGCCCTGGCACAGGGTGCCCAGAGAAGCTGTGGCTGCCCCATCCCTGGAAGTGTCCAAGGCCAGGCTGGACAGGACTTAGAGTGACTTGGTGCATTGAAAGATGGCCCTGCCCATGGCAGGGATTTGGAACTAAGTAATCTTTAAGATCCCTTTGAACCCAAATCATTCTGTGATTTGGGTTTTGTTTGGACCTTGAAGAATTATGATCCCATTTTCTGTTCTCAGCGAACAAACCAGAAAACAGCCTGAAGCAACAGAGACTTTTTCACTGTTTCCCAGAGTGCAACCGCTGGTGATCCATAGGAGTACAAGTAGTAAGTCGAGCCAAGTTATGGTATTAGTCTTAAATTTGGTGCAGGAGACTGTAGTCCAATGGAAAATTTGTGAGGTTGATAGTCACCCAGAATGTGTGGGAATGACTCACTCACTTAGTGGAAACCAGCATTGATTGACTAACTAATGATATTCTATTTAGTTTGCCCTGCTAATTAGCTCATTCACTTTTCTCAAGTTAATTGAAAAGCTGTAGTCAATATTGACAATGTTGGTGGATTGGATCATACAGACTTTTTCTCATGCAGGACATCTGTATGTGTCACGTATCCCAAAAGATGGATAGAATGTGAAGTAGCTGCATAGACAAATTGAACCAGATTCTCAGCTGGTATAAGCAGGCTTAGCATCATGAAATAGTACAGACATATTTAATATACTGTTGGAAGACCTCAGAAAGCAGATTATGGAGAAATTGGAAGCCAAGGGTAAGGAATGTCTCAGGCATTCTTTCAATAACCTGGACAAATGTACATAACAGTCACGTTGAGCAGCAGGATTTCTTGAGGTGTAGCACAGAGGTTGCACGTGTTAAAATGCAGTGCTTTTAAGAATTCATCTGTCTTTATGATAGATATTATTTAAATGGCAAAGATAATTAGGCAAATTTTTATATGGCATTTTATTGATGGAGAGTTGAGGCTGCAGGCAGCTGTCAAGAGAAGGTAAGGACTGTCTTCATCTGAGAGCTCATTTTTTGTCTAGTGGCTTTGTTGGAATCACTTTACAGTAGGTACATACAAAATAAGATACTTTTCAGCATATGAGCTGAATAAACTGATTACACAATTTAATCATTTTAGTTCCTGACAATGTATGATTCAGAACTGAAAGTCAGGAGAGATCAGGAAATTTGCAGAACTGAGCAACAAACTAGCATAGGCATAATAATAATGTTTTATTTGTTAAGAATCTTTTTCACAAAATATGGGTAACAATCTAAGTAACTTCCAGGGGGGCTTATTTGCCCTTCTTGTGAGCTTTTTGTTGCAGTTGTAGCACTTTCTATTACTGCTTCCCCCTCATTATTTCAATGAATGTTACGACTTCCCATAAATTCAGGCCTCAGAAAGCAAATAGATTCACCAGACATCCTCATTACTGCAGCATCCTGTCCATGGCTGCTCTGCACAGGGCCTTGTCTAGTGATCTGTGTCATCATTCAAACCCTACAGCAAAACTCCCAAAGAGTGGAAAATGCTACAATATCAGACTGGGACACCTTTTGATTGTTACTGAAGTCTTCTATTCCTCTTTACTTAATTTGTTCCCCCTTATACTGAAGATCACACTTCAGTTGCATCATTTCCCTTTAGAACTGAAGCTGTGGCATCTTCTTTTGAATACCACAGTGTACTTTTGATCCATCAATCTATCGGGGTTTTTTGTGCATCCTCTCTGCACTAAGGTGTACCAAATTGTGTCTATTAAGGAGCCAGTTTCTGGCAATGAGATCATGCCAGCTGGAAACATGCCAGGTTTCCCATCCCTCTAACACATCTCTTTCACTAAGGGGCTAAGCTGGGTTCAACAGCAGGAAATCTCTGTCACAGTGGAACTTGCTTTGAGATCTGGTTTGGCTGCAGCAACTGAGAGAAGAGCTCAATAGGATTCAACTTCTCAATGGCATCTTGCCATAGCTGATTTAAAGACATGGAAACCTGAAGCACCCTGCTGGTAAGGACTGTTGGTCTCCCAGGAGGTGTCTTGTCTGTCTTTTCCAGTGGAATCCTCAGTATTTCTGAGGCTGCTGCAATATCTGGTTAGTTCTATATCAGAAGTAATATTTCCTGTACGTATATTTTAGAAGACAAATAATTTTCAATTTGCCTTCATCTTTTGATGGAATCCACAAGTGACACAACAAAGAGAACAAACTTGTCAGTATATTTTTGAACATCATCTCTCTACTCATGTTTTGTTTAGTTCTGGAGCTTTAAACAGGCTGAAGATACTTGATTACTGTTCCTACAAATTACTGCAATAAAAATAAGACTGTATTGAGACCAAATATTAGCTTTTATAAATTCTCCATTGCCTCTGTGATAATGAGCACACTGTTTTTTCAGAAAGTCCTCATAAAGAATTATAAATATATAATCTGTTCATACAATTGGGGCATGTTTCTCTACTATTTTTGTTTTCAATTTTCCACTGAAAGAACATGGAATACCACTAAATGTGATGATTTTCAATTCTTCACATGGATTTATAGTTCATATTTCTGGAACACTAATGTTCCGAAAACTTCTGACTCTACACTTTAATCCATAATGCATAACTCTCCCTATCTTTTAATCATCTGTCTTGTTTAAATGTGGCCATATCCCCGGATATGGTATAATATATGAATGTTTAAAAAAGCTGATGCCAGGCTGCCCTCTAGACACAGAAACTTGTTCAGTGAATGTGTGTGAAATGAGTGCTTGGAGAGAAACAGCTGCAAGAGGGAGTAGGTGATGTTCTGTTCACCTCATCACTTCTTGCCAGGGAATGAACCTGGGATTTTCAAATCACTGCTCTATGAGCTTCTAAATCTGCCTGTCCATGCTGTGGCACCAGTACCAAGTTGTTCCATCATGTTGCCACTTTTAAGTTTACAGAGGGTTGAACAGCAATTTATTTATTTCCAAGGAATCATAAAAATAAGAATTCATGTATAAGCCTGAAGCAATCAAATCATGCCTACCCTTAATGCAAAATTCTTTAAGGTTTGAGAGAAGAGGCTAACTTCTGAGAATCATATTACAGAATGTGATAGCCAATTATGGATTTGCTTTAACATTGTATAAAGTGGCATAAAGCACAATGTCTAGGATATACATGATCCTTCTTTAACACTGTGAAAGACTGTTAAGAGGAGATTCTGTGCAACTGTGATTTAATTTAGTTGTACTGGTTTCATTCCTGGCAGTTGCTGTATGGCAAACATCTTGCTATACGTGGAAATTATCTGTTCTTCATAGGCAAGAAGGAATGATCTAGCAAGTACCATGTCAGGCTTGTTTCTGGGGAGACATTCTTGGATCCTTACTCTTTCAGACATCCACTGTGACCTTTCCTGAGCCATCTAATCTTTGCTACCTTAGTTGGCTTCAAAAGAATGAAAATATTACCGTTTTATGCCACAGGAGCTTTTCTGAGTCCTGAGATACTTTGTCAGAAGTAGAGGAGCTCTTATGATACCTTTATTTTTCCTTCCTATTTTCACCCTGTGAATGACTGAGTCAGCATTTTAGAGCAATAATGTAGCTTCCCACAGCACTCGCTATCTCCACCAGATATTTACAGATATTGCATGATTTATGAAGGGGTAGCTACCATCCTGCATCCTGTGAGACTTTCTGCTGCTTTAGAATGGCAAGCACAAGGCCTGGATGCCAAGTAACAAGGAAGATTGTCTAGCAGGAGCAGCTGGCTGCTTGGCAGATGCATCATCATAGCAGCTTTGAAGCTGCCCATGGGTCTGTCATATGCTCTAGCTACCGAAAGGCTGCTTTGGCTTCTTGTCCTTTATAGATGCCATTTTCTATTACACATTCTTTGGTTCTTTGGAATATTTTGTGTTGTGCACTTGGTTTGTCAACAGGGATTCAATTTTCATGTGGAAAGAAAGACTCTGAGTATAAAGAAGTGGAAAAAGTGGCGGAAATGTTGGTGGAAGATGATTTGCATAAAGTAAAATATTCAGAGAATATAAATTTAATTTGAAAATAATTGATAATCCGTCATCTGAAGTTATGTTTCTAGTATGTAAATAGGAAACAAGTAAAAAAGCTCAGTCATGTGTAGTGCTCTGCTGAAAAGCAGTTCCCTGCACAGATCTCAGACTGGTTTCTAGAAAATTTCAGAACACTTTAAAAATAAGGTGCTCGGATTTTACAGAGAGGGTATGTTTCTACAACTGGTTTTATTGAATGCAAATAATTAAATAAACAAATATGCCATTTGACTTCACAGTCAAACAAAAAGAAAGTTAAAAAAAAAGCTCTCTCTTCATGTTTAAGCCAAACTAAGGCTTTCTACTTCCATAGAGATGCTATTTATTTAAGCTAGTTCGGAGCTGATTTGTCAAAAATAATTTGGTAATGCATCATACACTATTAACAAAACAGTTTTAGTCCATCAGATAGTTCTGAACAAAAAAGGCAAAATATTTCCTTTTTATATAAGTCTTTTATCAAACACATTTCCTGTAAAGTTTTCAGGACTGAATTTACTTTCCTAACAGACATGAATATGTCGTTCATGCACATCAATTTTTATTTCAGATTTTCTTCTGTCAGTTCTTACTTCTAAATACAAATTCAGCACAAAAATTACAAAAATTCTCTTTTTTTCATGCCCAAAGGGAAGAAAATAGAAGTTGTTTATGTGAGCTTAGCAATTTAGTGGCTGTGAAAGTGCACTGGTTGAGAGCACAGGTAATTTCATCAGGTGCCTGGCTTTTAGTGTATCTAAAAAGTTAATATCAAATTCTCCATCCAGGTTCTCTTGGCTTAATTTCAAGATATATGTTCATCTAATAGCAAACATTGTTGAAGAAACGATGAAAGATTGCTCTATCAGAGTTTGACCCTCTCTTCTTTAAGTGTGATTAACTGCATGTCCATATAGTAGCCCAAGAGCCCATTTTCAAACTGTCTTGGCCTCTTTCAGTGGATTCCCAGCATTACCATCTGGATGTTCCAGAAATCAGATTTTGGTCTGTGTAATAGGGTTAAGCTGCAAAAATGGGTAAAGGTTTCAAGGTGGGGTTTTGCTGAATGCTGTTTCTAGAATCAAGGTAGAAAATCATGTGGTAAAATGGCATTTCTTTGCAATGAACAACACTAATAACAGGGAAAGAACAGGAGGGTTCATGACCAGGATGTTGCTGAGAGCAAATGAATTATATATTGTTTCCAAATTAAGCCAAAGTAGAATTCACCTGCCTTTGCTGTTGTGTCACTGGTCTTTCTTCTGGCAGCCCACCCATCCTAATGTGTATGCTATGACAGAATATACAAGGAATGTGCTGGGTGAAACTGGGGTGTAGGAGGGGCAGCTTCCTTGGGAAAGGTGTCAGAAGAAAAAGAGAGGCAGTCTTTTTCTGTGTATCATTTCTCTGTGGCCTCCAAGTGCTGGATTAAAGATAGGCTTTTTTCTCTGTAATATAAATGACAATTTCTTTCTGTATTTTTCCTGATTTGGGGTAATAGCAGGCCTCAGATTGCTCAAGGTCAAGAGACAGTAGAAGGGAAAACTTAGGAGTCTGCTCTTCTACTTCTTTTCTCACAGACAAGAATGGATGATGAGACAAAGCACTGCCTGTGTCAGGCCCTGATAACAGAACTTCATCCCTCATTCCCCACAAGAAGGAGAACCGTGGCATGTACATTTTTAACCCAAATTCCCACCATATATATGTCCTGGGGTTTGTGAGAGTTTGGTTGTTGTATTTGTTTTTCTTCTGGCTTGTAAGATGGCTCTTAACAGCAGAAGTTGGAAGATGGGATCTCCCAATTTTTGTCTCATTTCTATTCATCTCTGTTTCCTTGGAGATGTTCCGAAAAAAGAAATATTAAACTATCCTAGTGTACTGAATTCAGATGGAGCTCCTTTCTCAGACAGGTCCCATCGGAGGGGCTCACACAGAGGTTTCTCTGGCACTGACAGTTGGAAATTACCATGTTTCAGAAGTACTTACAATTCCCATGCTTAACATTGGGGAGAAGATCCTGCATTAAGGGAAGAAAAGAAAGAAAATCTTTTGTAGATAGATGAGTGACATACAATGTGTTTTCATTTCAGCTCATTTTTGCTGCTCTTATTTTTTAATCTGCTGATCTTGAATCTTGATCTCTGCTAATCCTAAAAAAATTACCAAAGTGATTATTTGAAATGATACACTGGAAAGCCTGTTATCTTTTATTTAATCTATCTCTTTATAAAGCTACCCTGCCCCTCCAGAATTCATCCTAAATCATATATTTTAAGTAGTATCAAAAAGAATTAGTCATACCAACATTGAAGCTGTGACCAGCAAGCAATGATTCCTGTTATGTTTCAGTTTACGTCTTGCTTTTTAAATGCATGACAAAAGGGTATTGGCTTAATTACCTGTGGTGTTACTGAGTAGAGGGGAAAGTTCTCAGTTTGAATTTGTTTATAAAAAAATAAACATGCTTATTGTAAACCACTTCAGTGTCTTTTTCCTTCTGGTTGACATTTATAAATTGTCTTCAGAGGAGCCTTTTTTGGGTTTATCATGCACAGATAACAGAATGACCTTATATAAAACTACAATATAAACGGTGTCACTGATGTACTCCTTACGATTTTGTGCCAAGTGCATGTGCAAATATGGAAAACTACATGGACTGCTGACAGAAAGATGGCCTAGCTGATATCTTGCTTTATGTTCCTTTTTGTGATCTAAAAGTGATTTTGAAATACCACAACTTGTAGAAGTCACAAGTGTTGTTTGGCTTTTGTGCTGCAAATTTTGCCTTTGCTTTCACACCTGTTTAAGGCCGCAGAAGCTGCACCAATATGTAGAAGGTGTGAGAGGATCTGAGTTCTGCATCTTTAACCCATGTTTAATTTTTCAGAATAAATAGTTCCACATTTCTAGGGCATAGTTAGTCACTAGTAGTGAAGCAGTCAATGTCACCCCACTAGAAAAAGGGTTTTGTGGGTATTCAGACAAGCCCCAGTAGAAGAAAGCAGACCAGCTACATAGAATGGTGATAATATTTTCCAAGTTACATATAACTAAACCTTTTCATGAATCAGTATGTCTGCCGTAATTGTACCATGTCTCACAAGAGGTTCTACCACAGAAGAATTCAGATTTTATGTTCAGCATCATAAATTTCTTGCTAAGCCTTAGGCTGAAATCTCTCTTACCGAAGTATAATTTCTGTTGTAGACGAACACTGGAACACTATAAAGCACTTGGTTTGTAATGAACCTGCTTGCCTTGAAAACAAATAAACACAACTTTAAGAGCTTTCTCTCTAAATGTGTAAGGCAGACTCTGCTTGCGACTCTTCCTATTTAGGAGTTCTCCCTTTCAGCAGAAAGAAAAGAAAATATGAAGCAACTCCTCTCTGTTAATGTACCTTTCTCTTCTTGTTGCTTCTTTGCCTCTTTTTCTTCCCTATGTGTCCTGTTAATGTCTTTGATACAGTGGGGTAATTATGGCATATCATACTTTACCATTGAAGGATAAAACACAGGTATGTTTCCGTGGTGAAAATAGATACTCTAGTAACTACTGCTACTGCCTGCACCTAGGAGATCTCCGCTTGCCTGTACAGATAGGCTGAAAATAACTAGTCTGGAAACCCACCAGACATTAAAATTTGGTGCTTTTTTCTGAATTTAAAGAAAACAGGTAATGTTACCTCTTTTTCTTACGGATTTTTATCGTGGCTGGCCAACAGACAGAATATAAATCCTAGCATCAGTCTAAACTTGCTCTAGACCGTGAATCCTGAGACTCTAATTAGATGAGGTGGCTGTAAACTGCTGCTTTTTTCCTCCAATGGAAAATGGTTCTTAAATGAAACCGTCAAAGCAGGGCCACCTCTAACTCCATTGTACCAGGGAAAGCTTCCCAGGCATAGCACATTGTGTTTAGTATCACTTTAGAATTCTATAAATCTTTGATCAGCTTTTATTTAATCTTTGTCTAAATTGGAAGATAGCGATGGTCCCTTAAGATTTTGTATGGAATTGAATGAAATTTAATAAGGCGCCTGACAGTTATTTGATTGTGATTCGTAGCACTTTCATTTTACAGACTTAAGCAATACTGACCTCAAAAGGACTGTCATTCAGACTAGGTGGAGGGTGGGGAAATAAAATATTTTATTCTCCTTTGTTCTAGTCCCTTTTACTTGATAAGCCTTTAATAAAAGTCGGAATGAAGTCCTTGCCAATTCTTAGACTGATTCTCTATTAAGAGATAGCAGATTCATTTCTGGAACATTTTAGAGTAGGAAATGCAAAACAAGACAACATCTTAAATGGTTTCACTTTGACAACCTTGACAGACTGTATAAATTTGGAGTAGAAAAGGGCTAGGAGATGAGATGACAAGGGTAGTTTCTCAGGGGACCACCTGGTGAATTTTGCAGGTCCCCAGAACAGCCCGTGGGTTACCCTGAACTACAGGAGGTCCTCCTGCCCACTCAAGCAGAAACTGTGTGTTTTGAAACGATGCGTCCAATTATTTCAGCCTGATGCACAACACAAATAGCTGAGAGAATAAACCTGATCTCTCGCAAAGTTTTCATTTATGTCTCTTAGAGATGCCTCTCTCCCAGGCTCATGTAGATGCCATCTCGATTATTAAAGCACAATTATATTAGTGACGAGCTGCTTCCCTCAATTAGTTTTGACACAAGGTAATTTTATGGCTCTAAGGATGTTTATCTTTGACTCCTGATGGATCTTCCTGTGTCCTTGTTTACCACCTAAACCACCTTTTTGTTTTCTTTTTACATTTGTATAATGTACTGTTTGGTGTTTCAATTTCAATCCTAGTTATGTATTATTATTTATTATTTGAATTACACTAATAGCTAAATGTCAAGACCCTGTGGCATTACACACAATAAAAAATATTAAGTGTCTTTTTAAATCATTCACAGATACTGCTGCTTACAGTCTCTGTGCTTATAAGAGTTTGATTCAATAACAATGAACAGTTTATTTTCTATTTGCAAGTGAAGTAATGTAAGAAAGAGCAAGAAGAGCAAAAAATGAGCAGAAAGAGTTGGTTCTTAGCAGCGATTTAATTGCAGTCTCTGGCTGAGTACTTGATATTGCTCTGACTTGAAACAGATGAACTTCACTGAATATCACAAGCACATATAAGGATCTTCAAGAAGCAAAACTACTGAAGAAGCATAAAAACTGCCATCTGACCCAAACTGCAGCTACTCCACTACTTCTGACAGTAGTTGCTCTGAAGGTATGACAGACAGATAGCTTGCCCTGCAGAATTCCCATCCTAGTCTCTAACAATAGTCAAATTAATGAGGGATCATATACTTTACAAAACACATGCATGGGAGCTGATTCTGGCATACTGCACAAAGAGGGTACTTTATGAGAATATTTGGACTGGTTTTCTACATCTGTTTGCACATATTTATCTATAATATTATGCTGCTGTTTCGAAAGCATGGGAGACAGAAAAACACAGTATCAGTATTCAAGGCTGGAATTCCTTTCATTCTGAATGCAATTCTGACAATAAGCTCCCCATTTAGTGAAGTGTTTCTCTTACTATTAACTTCAATAATATGAACAGCTCTATTTAGCTCAGTTTGACCTTTCCTATACTCAGGACAGTGCCCAAGTACCATCATCAGGTGCTTTTTGTGTACACTTGGAATAATTACTTTGAGTAAGATTTTCAGTGCCTTGTAGCTGACTAGGAGATAAGATTAAAAAGTGATCTGGATACCTCCAGATGGTTCTGAAAACTTTTAAGTGGCAGTAAATGAAGATAAGTAAAAAGCAGAAATTTCTGAAGTGCCACTTGGCCTCCTTTCCATTATTCTGCTCTACCTATGCCTCCAGATCTTTGGAACTCTAGAGCTTGGGAACTAAGAGTGAGAAATAGTAACATAATAGAAAATAGTATCATAGAATCATTTAGGATGAAAAAGACCTTTAAGATTATCAAATCCAATGATCAATCCAGCACCACCACCATGTTCACCATCAAACCATGTCCTCAGGTGCCACATCCACATGTTTTATAATGACTTTTGAGGATGATGAAGCCACCACTTCCCTGAGCAGCCTGTTCAGTGCTTTACAGTCCTTTCCATGAAGAAATGTTTTCTAATATCTAATCTAAAACTCCCCTGACCCATAGGTACTGAAGGAGCCCGAAGCTGTCCTTTGGTACATCGCTCCTACTCCCCATTAGGACCAGCTCTGTCTAAACAATTCCTGGTGATAGTTCATCTAAACTGTCCTGGAATTTTCAGTGCTGGAAGATGCCCTGCCTGTCCATGCTGTTTATTCTAGTAGTTTACCATCCCTTTTGTGAAAGAGGTATCATCCTCCCTCATCCTTCTTGCCATTTGAGCCCATTGTTTATTTACCTATTCCAAGGGCATGTGGAAAACAACTGCCCCTTTCTCTCAATAAATGCTTCTTCATGTGTTTGAAGACAATAATTCTATCACTGTCTTTCAATATTCTTCTCTAGATTTTTCTTTCAGCCTTTTCACAGATCTCTGGACACTGAGAAGCTTTTTCAAATGTTTTCTCAAGTTGCCTTGAAGAAAGTGTTTAAGTACCTTCATGTTTGTCTTTTGTCTTGGCTTCTTCACTTTAACAGCATTAAAATATTAATTGTGCTACTGGTGGAGCTGAATTCGTACCCAAATAGTAGTAGTAGTAGTTCAATTGGAAAATAGTACAATTACAGCCAGGTGTCAATATCTGTGAATTGATTTTGCCCAATTTTGCAAATTTTTGCTTATAATGCAAAGAAGTTATAAACTAAAGAATCATAAATCCCTCCCTTTAGCAAACGATAAAGAAAAACTGAGGCAAAACTGGTGCTGTCTAACTCAGTGTATGTTTGCACAGCCACAGTGACTGCAGTTCCACACAACCCAGACCATGTCATTGCTGAATAGATGTGCAGGGTGGGCATAGAAATAACAGAGAAATAAATGGAAGAAGAGACATTTACTAAAGCACATGGCAGGCAACAAGTTGTGTGTCCATGATAGGAACTGCTGAGAGCACATTGCTCTGTGAACTTGGACCAGAAGGGGTGACAGGCCCACAGTGTTACAGCACTGAAAGTCTGTCTGAGAAAGATACCACTTCTCTCTGGGACCAAAGGAAATGCTGCCATCCCTAAGTAGTGTTTTAGCAACATAGATAGTCCTGGATTAGAAAGTGGAATTCTGTCACTGGCTTTCTATTGCCATAGATCTGGTTGTTTGGGTTTTTTTCTTTTTTCATCTCTCCCTCTTCTGTATCCTCCCTATAACTTTCCTACTCTATTGAGTTGACATACTTTGTTTTCATCCCACCTTGTATTAATTTCTTGCCTTCAACTGTGGGTGAATTTGCAGTTCTCAGCTTTCATATATATGAGACAACTCTTCTGTTAAGCACCAAATACCTTAGAGGTGTAGAAGGTAGAGCACTGAGCACATCTGTTTTCCCTTGGAAAACAGAAAAACAACTTCTAATTCAAGGATTTCAGAAGTTTTGTTTAAAGAATCTGTTCCATTTGAAAGGATTTTTGTGTCTGATTTCCCTTGCAATGCTTTAGAAGTGCACAAAGCTTGGTAAAAATTTGTCTTCACTCCTTTTTTGAGTCTAGCTGCACGTGGTTTTTCTCAGGGCTTCTTCTCTGTAGGCTCTGGTTCTTCTTTGCAAAATTGGACAGACATCCTGCAATTCCTCAGACTCCTGTACAGGTTTTGTGTGAAATCCATCTGCAGGCTTCTAGCTGGCCTGTGTTTCAGACAGTGGTTCCAACTGATTGTAAATGATCATAAGTTTTATGAATGTCTGACAGAGAAATCAACCACTTACTTTCTATTTGAATGAGGAGGCAATTTAAAACTAAAATTCAGCAACTTATGGAGGCTTACTGTACTTTATAAAAACATTTACCTACTGGTAACTCAAAGGAAGACAAATGCTCAGTAGTGCCATGTCTTGCAAGGTTGTTCTTCCTCAGGAGCTTACTCATGACAAAAATTTATTCTACCTATCTAATACCTGAGTAGATTTGCAACAAATATCATTATAGGCCATCATATTGTGAATTGAATGAATTCAGAAGTCTCAGTGTCCTGGAAACTGAATTCAGTTCTCATTTTCAACAGTGTTATTTCAGAATTCAGCCTTTTCAACTGTGTTCTGCACCCAGGGAGACTCTGCACCAAATCTGTAAATATGCATAGCTGATTGCCAATCACATTAATAGGAATTGCACCTGTATTCATAGGAGAGAACAGAAATTGTGCCATCAGGTTTGCTATTTCTTAACAACAGTAATGATGCTTTGAGGGCAGTATTACTTTAAGAACAGAGCCCATTTAATTTGCTTGGACTTTGAAATCTTCTGGTAGAGAATAATTGCCTGACACCCAGCTCATAGGAAGAGAATTTAAATTAAATACATTTTCCCAAGCTGCAAAGCAAAATTACTAAATGCCTGATTAGAAGATCTGTGTCACTAGTACTGCTTCATTATGAGGACTCTCTTAAAAATTTCATATCAACACTTGCCTTTCACAGTCCACAGCCTGGTCTCAATATATTAAGATATGGAACAAACTATCTTTTCTTGTCTGATATAGAATGGGATAGAGATCAGCAGCAGCCTATGTTTGTACCACACCAGGAAGCTCCACAGAATACAACGTCTGGGGCATTGCCCTGGGAAGGCTCTACAGGAACCTCCTTAGGTGGAAATGACCGAGGCAGCCAGTTTCTCTTTTCGGGTCTGTGGGAGTATATTCTGATGGTTGGAGGGTTTCTTTTCTTCCCTTAAAAATACAAGCTATAAAAGACTATGAATTTTCTGTTTTTGGGAAAAAAAAAAAAAAAAGCCAGACATAAGCTGTAAATCAGGAAAATGGTTCTTGCCATCAAGGTCTAAGGCCTTACTCATCATCACACTTATGTCTATTTAAGTTAGGGATAACCAAGTGTGTCCCAAATTCAGGACTATGAATGAATAACTAGACTTAACAACCATTTCACAGGTTTGCCATTTGGAATTTAGGTTGAATTCCTCTTATAACAGAGTTTTCAGGGCTAAAGAGTTGCAGTCAACTGTTGAAATTGCTAATGAAGGGTTAATGAATTTAATTTTATAAAAATAATATTTCAGAGATCAAATAACTGTGATTTCATTCTCCCCAGTTGGGTTAATTTATAGTGAAGAAAAAGCTGTTTATAACAGCATGTGCAATTTATACCCTAATTTCTGATAATCTCTCAAAGATCTCAGTTGCATGTTTTGCTGCATGTATTTTGACTGAAAACTGGCTAATTAACATGAACTGTATGAGATTGCTCTGCCCGAATCCATTGCCTAGTTTTCTTTTGAACCCTTTTTAGTAGGGGAAGAGGAAGCTCTGTTATCAGAATGCAGTAACATTTTTTTTTCACGCTGTTGCACAGTTTTTTTATAATGTGACATTATACAGCAGCCTCATTATATTCAACTCAACAATGTGTTGCTCAGCCATGAGCCTGATGGCTTCATGGAGCATGGGGTGAGTTCAATTCCTCTTTCTAAAGGAAATGCATCTTGCTTCACTGCTTATTTTCTGGACTTTTAAAGATGCAACTTTACAAAATATTCTACAGCTCCTACTTGGGGAGAATAGAAAGTGGCTCAGTGACAGGCTGCAGTGGAGGCCATTCTGAAGAAAGCCGTGCTGTTATGGGTTAGGGCATGCCTCTCCCTTCTTTAACCTTCTATTGCCTTCATTTTTGAATTAATAATCCCTAAAACCTCTGATATTTAAATCTCAAAACAGTGCTGTTCACACTACACTGTCTAGACTTTCTTCTCCATTTCGTCTCCCATTAAAACTGTGTGCCCTCTTTCTGTAAGTTTTCCCAAACTGGCTTGTCCCCGTTAAAGGTTATTACTAGCTACAGTTCAAAGCAGACACCGAAGTCATTACTCCTTACTTTTAACTGCAGTTCTTTATTTAAAATCTCAGAGATGCCTCTTGACTTGTGGTATCCTCACGCTGAGAGGGGACAGCTGAAAGAAATGAGGCAGTTCCATATAATCTTGCCTGGATACAGCAAGTTGGAAATGAGCTGCAGTGACACTGATACAAGTGATGTGAGAAGAATGTTGAGCCAATTGTACTGTTATGTCCAAGACACAGAAGTTCTCAAAAAGCATCCTTGTGGTTAGAACATGCCCTTTCATACACTTTGATGTTTGAAATTTTACTGAATCAGAGAAAATTCTCTCTGTATGTAAAGAATGGTAGAGTCGTTTGCTTGTTCATTTTGGTAGACTGAGAGAAGCTTGCTAGAAGGAGTAGGCCCAGGGACTGCAACTTCTTTGCCTTTCTCTCCTCAGTCTACTCACAAGGACATAAATGAGTCCCTTAACATACTCATGGGACCAGCATCTGTTGTCTTCCCAAAAGCAGTTTCCATTGTCGAAGGCAGGATATAAAGTAGCTGCATTTAATAGTGTTCTAATTCCTAAATTTCCTGAGAGAGTGACCGTATTTGTCAAAACTACTTCAGTGTTTTTTCTCTTCTGTGTTTTTCAAGTGTATAACAGCAGATCATTATTTGTATTTAAAAGAACAGAATCACTTACTTCAAGCTTGGCAATGCTGCAGGTTTTTTTAAATGCTGTTCTGCCTTTGATGGGGAAATTGTCATCTGGGGAAGGATTTGAAAAACAGTCTATGTATTAAAAAGTGGGGGCTTGTTTATAGGCCTCCAGACAGCTCTAAGAAATCCTTCAATGAGTAAGTCTATTAAGTCAGTGAGAAAACTCATGAAATAAGGCTCTGCTAAACAGGGATACAGGTGTCAAAATTTACCCCTTCAGGAAATCTAGACTTGCTAACAATATAAAACTCTGGGAAAATATTTGAGTTAAAATCTTTATTGTATCCTAAGGTTTACCAGTAATTTCTGTGATGTTACAGAAATGCCATAATTCTTCAAAGTGATGTAATACTAAAGTATTCCTATAGTTTCCCTAACAATTTACCGTGAGATCTGTCAGATAAAAAGCTCTTCTTGGCAGCCTGCAGGTGCAAGGAGACCTACTTCCTGTAGATTTTTATATATATGCTTCTTTTTGTAAACAATCCATAGCACATATTTCCCTGTGAGCTGTGATGTTCCCTCTGCCCTTCCCCTGTGCCACGGCTCTGAAGCGTCACAGATGGTGATGCTGCTACACGAGGTGTGAACAATATGGGACAGGCCTGGAAAGCCTGGTGGGCTTTGTAAGAGGTTCTGAAAGCTTGAAGTGAGCACGTACCTCCAGGCTTGAGCAGTTTCAATTAGTATTTGTCATAACCAATGCTGTGTCTTTGAATTTCTTAGGCAACTCTCTTTAATACAGTAAAAGTGTGCTTTGAAAATACCTGATTATTTCTTCTTTCAGATGTCAGCATGCACGGGCCTATTTTTATTCCTGCTCAGTAGAATTCATTTGTCCGAGCTGTTCCCGCGAATTTAGTACAAGTGTTCACAGAAGAAAGGTCCTTTTTAGGGTTATCTCTTGCATATATCCTGTCGTATACAGATCTGTTACTTGCAGTTCTGTATCTCTTTGGAACTGTTACTAAATCATCTGGTTTACATTCCTGCTATTCCCACACAATCAGCAGGACTTACCCTGTCACAGCGACTGAGAATTCATCCTTTGCTCATGGAAATTCCAAGGTTAGAATTTGAGAGTTCTGAAAACTTTAATGTGTTGAAACTGTGTTAATGTTCATGGGGGGTTAACAGTAAAGAGAAAAATGCATTTGTTTTAAACTAATCCAAATAACTGAAGTCTAGGTTTTACAAGAAGTCACTTGAAAATGAATATTAGTATTGTTATGGGCAGCTACTGAATAGATTGGAAATATTTAAGGCTGCTTCATGGCAGGGGGCCATCCAGTTAGTATCTAACAGGACAGGGTTTAGCTCAGTAAACTGAAATAATTTTCAAATTGTCTTTAAAATTTTTAAAAAGAGCAATTACCTCAGAAAATATGATTTCAAAGGCAGATCTAATTTTACATCTACTTTATGTTCAGTTTGAAGTCTTTGGATGAGTTGCATTAGTGACTGTACTCTCAGAAAACATGACTAAACTTGAAGGACCATTGTTCTATGAAATGCAGCAAAACAGTTATTGATATATATCTAGAAAATAACAGAAGATCATGTCATTCCCTCCGTTCTGAACTTGAAGGGAGAAATTAGGTCCATGTTACCACAGATCAGTTACCCAACTCTTAGAGGAGATCTGGTAATTAAATTAATATCTCCGATGTTATTTTATTCAATATGTTTCTGCTTTTATTCCCTAATCTTTCAATCTGCTATTAAGTATTTAAGGCTATTTTAAGACTCTACTTTGAAAATCTAAGCCGATTTCTCTCACAAATTATGCTAAGCACCCAGAGAGAGTACAGGAGTAATGGAGAGAATGGGGCACATGATTTCTTACAATGTCAAAGGGACTGAAACCCACTCCTGGATACTAATTCTTCTTCCACTTAGCACCTCTCCATTTTATACTTCATCAGTACAATGGCTTCAAGTAATAGCTCTGTGACAGAGGGATGCAGTGGAAGAGCTAATAAACACTGCAAAGATGACCTGATTATTTTCAGAATGCTACGAAATACTGAGCATCTCCTGACTTTGGGAATGAAGACCTCAGCACTACTGCAGTCCAATATTCATAACCAATACCTGCTCTCAGGACTGCCCTTACTGACGTTGACCTGGGAGAGCAAACACTCCAGTATCTGGTTTTTTAACAGAAAAGAATTTGCATGGTAACTTTACAGCCCATCATAGCAAGCCCTGTATTTATTGAGAAATTGGCTGCTGTTTTTAAAATTTACTTTTGTGCATTTAATCTACTCAACAGCAAGCAAACCCTGACTAAAATGAATCAGTTGACGTCATTTGAAAGCAAAAGGCTCTTGCTGTGCTTGAGGGAAGATTTTCCGAACAGCGATTCTGGAAAGCCAAGTGTTCAGCTACTGTCACTGCTGGCTGGGCAAGGGATAAGAAGGCTGGACATAATGAGTTATGAACAAAACCAGAACTCCTAAGCCATGAGCATCACAGGGGTTGAAATCTCCCCTGTTGCACACATAAAACAAAAATCCAGATGTCTCTCTTTACCTAGAGATATCTTCTGTCTACACTTTCTCTGAGATGTGGTGAAGGGCACGAAGAAGCTTCTTACTTGGAACATTAGCAAGGATTTAAAGATTGTTTCTTTTCTGCTCACATCTACTTCTCAGCCTTCATTGTCTTCCATCTTTTTTGACAAAGCAGACACTGTATGCACATAAAATATTTTCATCTTCTTTTTTTTGTTGCATTGCATTATTTTGAGGAGTGGCCCAGGATCCTACGGACATTAGAACTATGGATAATAGAGCTTTTCACCATGAATTCAAATGTTACATTATCTCTCTTAGAAACAGCCCATTATTATCCTAAGAGAATACAGCATGTAGCAGATTTATCTAGGAAAAAAAAATAAATTATACTGATACAGCTATCTCTTGCTCACCTCACACATAATTAATTGCCAATCCTGTTGCAGGTTTTATAAATATAAATCCTACTAATATTCATAGGTCTTCTTTCTTCACCCCTGTGAGTGCCCCAGAGAAATCAGGCAAGCTGAATGACTGCTCTGGGTTTCTGTATATAGTTTTACTGACAGGGACAGTCTTGTGGGCCTTTAAACTCAGGTTTAGTGACTTTGAAATAGCTATTAGGGACAGAAGATTCCAGGGTGGACCCAGCAGTACTTCCCACTACTTTTTTCAATGTTATTTATGTTATTAATCTGAAAGTTCAGTGGAAATTGAAGTTTCCTATCTCCACAAAGAGCTTTAAATCTTGACAGATTCTGTTTTTGGCAACTGTGAAAACCTTATTTGCCTATCTTGGAGATTCCATGTAACAAATCCATCATCATTTCTCTCTGTTTCTCTCGTACTTGTTGAATACAGTCAAGATTTCTTGTCTGTAGCATGTTTCTCACACATAAATTCGTAGCTACTCTGGCTTTACATGGGTAACCAAAGCACTTAAATACTTAATTCTAAATGTATACTGTGACAAATGATGGAAACTATTACCCTGGAATAGCATCTTTCAAACATTAATCATAATTATTAATCACATAAAGTTTTTTTGTGAAACTTGAATGTAAGTGCAGGCCTGTAGTAATTGTTATATTAGCACATATTCAGTGCATATGGCAAAAGTAAATTCATACAAAATCATTCTGCAACAAATAAGTGTTTTTCAGTCTGATTTAATTTAGTTTCATGGCTTCAAGTCATTCTGGTGATTTTTTTAAACATTATAATAAAAATGAGTAGTTTCGAGGTTATAGAAATCTCACTCTCTTTCTGAATTGCCTGAGAAGGTCTTTGCTGGAAGTTAACTGACAATTACAGATTCTTAGGATTTCTATAGTTCTTGAATGTATTTGTTATATACCATTAGTCACCAGGTGAAGCCCGTCAGTAACGGCAATACCCTTCAGCAATAGCTCGGGAGAATTTAACACTGATTGATGGCAGGTCACCTGGAATTGGTTGGCAGAATTTCCAATTTTCTGTTGGGAAATTGCTTATTTCTTCAAGTCTATTCCCATTTTTACAAGTGGACAGCCAGCTGAGATTATACATTATTATGTGTCTAACTATAAAATTGTGATGGATGGTGTCACACATTTGAAGAGAGTTAAACATTTTATTTAGGGCTGATTTTAAGAAAAAGGCTAAGTAACTTTAAAATACAAACTTACCTGTTTATATTTTAAATGTTATATAAATATAATTTATATTATAAATGTAACTTACTTTTGAGTCTTATATGTTCATCTAAATTCAGAGCAACAGTGTTGTATCTTAACTAGTTTTAAATAGAGAATGACTGGCTTTGTTATCATTCTTTTAAGTATACGAAGGGTTATGATATCTTTGTTGTAAACATATTTTCAGTTTCTGAGGCTTATCTAGGGACTGACTGAGCAGATTAATGTTTTACTTATGGGACCTCTTAAAATTCTGGCAAAACTGCATTGACAGAAAATCAAAGGCCATTCAGCAAAGCCTTCCTACAATTCCCCTTCTAAATCGTGAGGGAGAGAAGCCAAAAACAGTCAGTCATTTCCTGTTTCCAAAGGGATGCATGTTAAATGCAAGTACAGACTTAGCATACAATATATATTATCTCTTTGAAACCTGACTGAATTGTTCTGCAACAAAGAACCCATGCCCTGCCCTAATCAAATGGAAAAGAGTCACCCAAGGAATAAAAGCCAGTGCTGTAATTCGCACAAGAAGATATGTACTTATGATGTGCTCAAAATAGAAACAAAAAAAAAAATGGCTGTGTGTTGAAGACTTAAAGCCAAATTTTAGTAAGATTGGCAGAACTGAGATAAGGCTGCCTGTGTGCAGCTCAGAGCTCTTTCTTGGATGCCCAGCTCCCTAAACAGTGACAGCAAGAGACAGGGGCCTTCAAATGACATTCAAGATAAAAAAGGTCTTGGCTTGGCAGCTCCTCAGAGTGAGCCTTTGAGGTGTGCTGAGGGTAACAGCAGTTGACATCTCACCACCTTGTTTACCTTCACCTGTTAAGAATCACAGAATACTCACAAAAATTCTGAGTTGAAAGGGACCCACAAGGATCATCAAATCAGATTTCTTGTAGCTCCTTCCTGACTTACTTAAACTTAATTTCTTTCCTATACTGTGAAATTGCTTAAACATGATGGGGCAGGGATTACCCTCCCCTGCTTTTAAGTAGCCTTAGCTTTGTCACTAGGGCTTTCTGGAAGGTGCTAGAAGTAGGATTTCAGCCTCTCTGGCAGGGACTCTCTCACTTCTTGCAGTGTGTTAGTTACTGGGCTGAGTATGAACCACCTCTCTTTTGACTGTATTTGACAAACAAGTGATTATTGAAAGTTAATTCTACAAAATACTCTCTCCTGCTCGTTTATGTGCTGCATATTCTGAATCTGCCAACATATTCCAGCGCCTCAGATCAGTTTGGGCTCCTTGTTGTTGAAAGGCAGGAGCGGGCACAGCTGAGTGCAGAGGTGCCTTTGCCTTGTGACCACTGGGGTAACTGGGCTGTGCCTTAGACAATTGCAGCCTCTTAAGGGGTTTAGTTACCTATAGGCAGTGCTGCTTCTTGCTTATGTATTTGGCTCGAAAAGCAAAAAAATTAGTTTAAATTTTCCTTCAGGTATTAAATATCTTCCCTGGATTTGGCCCTCCTGTCTGACAGCTCATCCTCTCACCAAGGTTACAGACTCATAGTCTTAGTGCAGTGGTTTAATGGGAAAGGCTGCCCAGGTGGAAGCAATGGGTATCCAAGGTACAGTAGGTCTCCCCTTTACGAAATTCAGTGCTGTTAAAATTTGGCCCTATAAGAAATCAAAGATAGATCAAGTTTTTCAGCAGCTACTTCAAGCACACAAGAAAATCCCTGTAGAAGATGGGAATTGGCAGCATTACTTCAGAGGCTTTCATATTCCAAAATTTAATTAGATCTGCTCACCTAGAACTGTTGGAAGTATGTTTACTGCTTTTAGATCTTTCTGTCTTATGAATTCCTATTATGAAGAAGCTATTAAATATCACACAGTGTCAGATTCAGAAGTCTATCCTACTAGGAGAAGCCAAATGTATTATTTACTGTTTGTTTCAAATTATACTTATTTATTTCACAAACAAATATAGTGTGGTTTTATTTTTCCTTGAACTAAAAATGCATTTAGGATCTGTCTTTATTTTCAGTGTACTCAATTTGCACTGTATACTATCTAATTTTTCTATATTGAAAATTAACTGATCCAGAATTGTTTTGTATGCCTAAGCTAGAAACTAAACAAGCGTCCTAATTATTGTTTTTAACCCTGAGAAAGTATAAAAACTAAACATGTCTCTGCAACATTTGGAATCATACAAGCGTTGCTTTATTTTCTCAGACCTAAAAGCCAATACTTGCATAACTATTTGATGCTTTTTATCAGAAGCATTGATGCACATCAGTGAGAACTTTCTACCACCTTGAAAATGACTTTTAGAATATTTCATTAGCAGACTGTCTTTCAGAACTCAAGTTGACATTCATGTTTCTTCACACCAGTCTTTCATCCACAAAACTCTTTGTTCTGCTGAACAGTTTCGAGACAATATGGGCAATCAAAAAAGCAAAGGCTTATGACCTATCTGCATCTTCCATTCCAACATTTGATCAGTCTTATTCAAATCTCATCTTTTAATACTCCTTTGAGAACTTTCTGAGGATTTTATTTCCTTTCTTTCATTATGATTATATTATTTCAAAAACTTCAAACTTAATGAAATGGTAGCTCTCTATAAAGTGAGAGGCAGACGCCATTGGTGGCTACACATTTATCCATTTTCATCTCTTTCAATAGCCTACGTGGAAAGAATTTGAAATCCAGAATAGTGGGAAATGTCTTTTATATGTATATTTCACGTTCTGGGAGATTTATGGTTATCTTGCAGTTCTGCATTTTATCTTAAAAGTAAAGCACAGGAGGAAGTTGCTGAGCAGTTGTAGGGAAGTAGAAAGCTGCCTGAGACCCACGAAATCAAACACAGTTTATGCATTTAGAAAGACAAAAGTCTTTATTATCAATCAATACCTCTTCCTCAAATAACATGACGTTTCTTCAAACTTTGCTCCTTACTGTTCTGCCAGCTGCTTGCATGTTCTTCTGTGTCCAAGGATATATTTGTGCTTTCCAAGTGGATTAGTGGATGCACTGAGACTTTGTGACCACACAGAGAGGGGTTCACTCACACAACCACCTCACAGAAAAAAAGATAAATAAAAAAAAAAATAAAAAATTGAAGGAACAAATTGTGTGACTGGTTTAGGAACCCAAGGCTGAAAACCAGATAAACTCAGATACATTTAAGTTAGAGCTGGTTAGGGGCTCTTTGTTTCCCTCTTCGTGTCCAGGTCATCTTGCTCCTGCAGTCTATAGTAATAACAACTGAGCATCCTTTGTTCCATAAGACTGCTCTAAAAAATGAAGTCATTACAGTGTTGGTATTAAATTCTGCATAATAAGGTTCCTTCTCTGGAGTTTGTGCCTGTTTGGGTTCCTGCTCCAAAAGGCAGTGCTTCATTTGTGTGTGCCACACAGAAATGGCTCAGATTCTCAGCTGGTGAAAATTTATGCCCCAGTAGGTAGTGAACCAATGAACTTTTTCCCATCACACATATGCACACAAGCTTCATCAGCAACTGTCTTTTTTTCCCTAGATTTTATCCTACAATGGAGACAAAGATTTATGTGCGGCGTCTGACAGAAAAAGTTTTATGTGCCGCAGAAGTTCAACTGCTGATGAGTGGAATCTTCTCTGTCAGTAGTTGCATTTCACTGCCAGGTAAAATCTTTTCTATTAGTAAGCAGATAAAACCTGCTTTGGCAAACTGTGCTCCTCTGCAGGTAAAATGTTCTCTATCAGCAACTATACTTTCCACTGAGATTTAATTTTCTTTATCAGAAGTTGCCCCTCTGTGGCAAAACTTCAGAAGTTATTTCACAAAGATCTTGCTCCTATTGACACAAACTATTGAAAACGTTAAAATACTTTTAAAAAGCTATAAAAATAATTCTTTAAAATATTATTGAATGAAACATTTAGGCTTCTGCCTATAATATTACTGAGGTCAAGCTTCAAAAGCCAGGACATAAAAACTTAAGCCACATTTTATTCCTTATCTCCCTACATCCCTTGCCCCAGAAGTACATTTTATCTCTGCTGTAACAGCATTTACCACAGATGTTACTGGATATACTTATTTCTCTTTTTGTAAATGTTGCCTGAAGAAGATTTCTGTCCATAATATTGGACTTCTCTTAAATATTTTAGGGTAGTAGGGGGCTTAAACGTAGATGAAACATCCCCTGGAACTGTAGCAGGTAATGGACTGGCAAGTACTTGCACAGTGTCTTCAGTTTATTAAATAGGCTAAACAAATTAAATGAATTACCACATCACTGATTCCCATGCTACTTGTGAGATAATAAATGTCATTTAAAGCAATGTGTACACATCAATATGCAATCTGAATAAGCACTGTCCTCTATAATCCACAGGGCATTGCTGGGACAGCTTTGTTGTGCTATGAAACAGTACAAATACTTTTCCAGATGAATTGTCTAATTCCTCCATGAACAGTGCCAGTTCAAGTTCCCATCAGTCTACTCACTAGTCCTCATTTAACTTGCAAGGTATCCAGCTGTTGGTGATGGAATTTGTCAAGGTGGAATCTGGTTTTCATGTGGAGTTACCTGCTTCATTGTCAGGTGTCTTGAAGGTGTCTGGCTCCTGGAGACCTTTTTGCTGCTGTATCAGACAGAAAAGGGAATAGTCTCTTGTTGTTCTATAGTCATAAGGACACTATGGGCAGCAATCACCATGTATTTCACAATAGCAGCTGTAGCCTGAGCTCTTTAGAATAAACATGCTGTGAAATGTATGAACCACACTGTGTAGTGTGTAATGCTAAGTGTTCTAATTCCTCAATTAATTTAACCTCCCCTGGTTAGGGGCCATGGGGTAGTGCCCACTTTCCAGTCTACCAGCTCTTTAATGAACAAACAAACAAAAAGTAAACTCCAAAACCCAAAAAGAAGCAGAAAATTACTTTCACTGATTTACTTGGGTAAAAGTAATTTCTCACTCTTTGGCCTAAAGGATGAGAGTCCTCACTGTAAAAGATTATATAGGTCCACTGTTTTCCTCCCAAATCTCTTTTATATAGATATGATTCCTTTTATTCAGGGACAGAGGAGAAGCTGCAGAGATCTCTTCTGAGTAAATTAAAAAACACCTTTTAGTTTTCTCTCCTCCATCCTTCAAAGAAACTTGTGACTGAACTGATATTTTACATTTTTGAACTTTGGAAACGCAATGTTTTGTTTTCTTCGTTTTAACCTCATAATAATACTGTTTCTTTGTTACTGTTTCTCGCACTAGCATATTTTTTCTGCTCTGTAAAAAGCTTTTAATGGTTCTTAGCAGACAATTTGGCCTGGGCACTGTGAGATTTACATTAGTCTGTTCTTTCACTGGCTCAGAAATCTAGACTTACAATTACACACCGTATCACAGTCAGTATATTTTATATTTTTGGTTTTAAGCTCAGCCTTGATTACCTCATCTATAGTGTTCAAAAATTGTTAGACTTTGTTGATATACTTCAGAGCATTCTAGCAGGAGACAATGAGCTGTTCAAATTTGCAAGCAAAAATGGGCTGGAGAGGATTGCTCCTGCCAGAAGTTGTGATCAGAACCAGCTAAAGTGAATATGAACTTGCCATACTGAAGGGGAACTAAACAGTTGAAGGTGGCACCTTCTGACGAACTTCCAAATCAAACAGTTACATTGAACAAACCAGCAGTGTAATATATTGATAAAGACATTAGAGAATAACAATGGAATACTTAAAAACTAAATGAGTCTGTTGTCCCAAGAGTACTATCATTTAACACAATTATTAAATATCACTATTTTAACAATTAATAGAAACCTGTATTGCTGTAGGCTATTTTGATAACTGTTAATTAAGTATCTACAAATTCCTTATGAAGTCCATGTGTTATTAAGAATGAGATTAGACATTTCTTGCTTATGTAATTTTGAGCTAATTACAAGACTATTAGATTTATCTTCCAAATACTCAGTAAGGTCTCTTTTAACAATCATCTTATATTTAATTAAAAATCAGTATCTGCCTTGCTAAATTTGAATTAAATGTTTGCTGAAGACACTAAATTGAAGTGTTAGTAACATTTTACCAATGAATAAAGGACCATACAGATATTGCCATAGAATAGTTATCCAGAAAGCAAATAAATAGACAGGGATTTTCAAAGACCTTGAACTTCTTAAAATAGAAAAAGCCCATAATGCTGCTGTGCTACTTCTTAATCAAAACTGAATTGTCAAAAGCATGCATGTGAAAATGTAATGGAAATGACTGTTTCATTTTAGAAGGGTAATAGAGGAACTATCATGACTGAAGTAATAGTTAATATTTGTTTATAAACCGTCAGATAATTTGGTTTCTTTGGACAGTAAAAATAGAAAAAACCCTCATTAACTTTTTTGTGCTTCAGAGAATATTGACAGTATTAGCATCATCTGTGCTTAGATTTTAAAAAATATTTAGGAATCTAAAATTGAGTGGTTTAAAAGTGTCTTATTCTCAATTAAATTATTTACTCTAAAGGCAGAAAAAATTGCACGTGTTTTTATTTATTTTATGGCCCTATAGAGCATTGTCCATATTAATACATTTTTTCTACCTCCTTTNGTGTTCCTAAAGAAAATGACAGCCTTATACACCCTGCTTAAAAAATACCATGAAGAGAAATTACAACTTGCTTTTTGATTTCTCAAGAATCAGTAGTGGTAGGGACACTGTTACATTTTCTGAGAATGAGTTTTAATGTTTCAGTGCTGCTCATAAGAAAATTCCGTGTCTGTGTATATTCACGACAAGCTTTTTGTGCACAGTCAGTGTCGGGGAAAGTCAGAGTGTTTTTGAATATGAAAAGAAAGGCTTAAGTGAAAGGACAGAATATTAGAGAACTATGATTTTAAAGTCATAGAAACTTAGTTGTTGAGAAGTATAAAGAAATTGAAAATGAGGGCTAGAAATAGGAAGTCAGTCTCTTTCTTTGTTATTCTTAATAAACGGTTGGACATCCTATTTTATATACCTCCAAAGGTGGAAGTACTGTACTCTCCTCTGGCAATTTATCTCATCATTGTTTCACTGTCCTTAGTGCACAAATGCTTTTCTAAGGTCTAGCCTTAACACTGTGATACAATTTGAGCCCACTACTTCTTGTTTCATGTTTCACAGAACTACTTTACAAATAATTCTCTTATCCTTCCTCACTGCTGTCTTTTACATGTGAAGGCTGCTCCTATATTCTGCCTCACCCTTCTCCTCTTCAAGCTGAAGGACTTCATTTCGTGCAATTTTCCTGAAAAGTCAGATCCTCTGTATTTCTAATTATTGCTCTTGTGCTGCTGTAGTTCTTGCCACACTGCCATCCAGTGCCCAAAACAGACTCTGGTTCAAGTCAGCGCTGCTAAACAAATCAGGGAGCATTGCCTGTGTCTTGCAGCCTACATCCATCCTCCTTTGGAATGCTTTTCATACCAGCATGTTCTTATTGACTCATGTTCAGATTCTGATCCAGTAAACACCGTTGGATTTTTACAGAGCTTTTTCTCTCCTGGCAGTTTCGTGCCTCACATGGCTCTTTCTCCTACTTGTGTGCAGAGCTTTGTTCTTATCCCCAAACAATTGTACCTTGTTTGGAGCATTTCTCTAGTCTGTTATTGCCATTTTTATACTTCCAGCAAATTTGCAGTTCCTTCCTCCCCAGTTTTCAGTGCAAATTTAATGCCTGCTCCATTAACCAAGCCATTAATTTGAAACTATTTAACTATACGGGATATAAAACAGATTGCTATGGAGACTCACCTGAAATATCCTTTCAGTAAGGCCATGAAATATTCATAACTAATCTCAGCCTAAAGTTTTCATTCTGTTTTTCCTCCCCTTGTAATTCTTTCATCTGTAGGATGCTCCTACAGGTTTAGAAAATGTTGTGTGAAGCACTGTCAGAAGCTTCAAGGGAACCAGTATGAACATGTTGTCTTCTTTAAAATTCTGGTATATTAGCTCTTTCAGTTTCTTTTTTCCTTTTGAATATTCTTCTGTGAGGTAGAAAAGCAACTGGCACCTTCTGCCTTCTGACTACTCCTGCAGAGCCCCCTGTAACAGCAAGAGCAGAATTCCGACACCATTCACCACAGGGCACCTCTGCTTCAGTCCTACCTGTTTTAATTTCACCAGGGCAAGTGGACCTTAGGCCTTGAAAATAGGAATTATTTACACATCATACTTTGACAACATAAAGAATACATCACCTGGCTAACAAATGTTGAGCCCTTGCCTGATGTGCAGATTTACAGCTAAACATTCCAAGGTGCCAGGCATACAGTGAGGAGTTCATTGTCTTCAGTGCGACTCAGTAAGCAACAGGCTTGGCACTGCCTTACCCAGACCTGTGCTCATCAGGCATATCCATAAACTTCTTGTTATTGTGCCTTTGTTCCAGCCTTCCAGCAAAGTGCAGGAGCTGCTCTAAGGTTGTATCATTAAAGACAAGCATTATCTCAATTACAAGGTGAAGATAACAAAAGGCTCTTTATATTTTCCTTATTTCTGCCTAGCTCTGTGTGTTTTCCATCTTTCAACTGTGCTCTTTTCATCTGATTTATATCCTCACATTAAATGTTATCACAAATCATGAATTGTTCTCACTTAATGTTTATTACTGCAGATAACTATTATCTCTCACAGTCCTCTTGGCTTTATCTTTGTGCATTTCAGTGCCTCCTTTAATTATTTAATTTTAAGGTGCTTTACTTCTACCTTTTTACAGCTGGATATGTATGCAGTCTGCAAACACCTCTAACAAATCTAGCGAAGGACTCAGTGTGAAACTTCTAACTTTGAAGCGTTTGACTCCCACTGTGAAGTCCCAAGTGTGTGAAGCACCTTGGTACATCTCTGCAACTACAGGAAGAGTTGAGTACCTCTTAATGGAATCTGATTTATTTGACCAAGGAAAGGTAAGCTGCCAAAGGCAGTGTGCAGCTGCTGGAAGTCACACTGAAGACAAGATTTGAGGGTGAACAAAGGACTTACCCATCCCATCTTGGTACTGTGGGGAAGGATCTGCTCCACAACCACAAAACTTCTTCAGAACTCAGATGCCACTTTATTTTCTCTCAGAGGACTTCAAGCAGCACTCAGCCTCCGTCTGTTCCTGTGTCACTGTTGAGCAAATCTGTCTGTGGTTTGGGGAAAGCTGGTGTTAATCCCCCACAGTGCTGTGTAAATAAGGAGCTGTTTGATCCAACCATGATATCAAGACTGTATTTTTAGATGTCTTTAGTTTCTTGTAGTAGTATTTGATACTAGCATGTCTTTTCCTTCTTTCAGTATGTAACCTTTCAACTCTCAGGAGTTCCAGTCGCACTAAAAGTGTTACCATGTACTGGTGTCTCAACCTCAGAATATTTACTGGCCTTTCTGTGGGACCTGATTGATCAGGTTGGACCTGATGATCTCTAAAATCTCGTTCAACTATGCTGATACAGTGATACTGTGACTGTCCTGCCACTTCAGAATGATTTGTTCTGGCCTGTGGTAAGATTTTCAGCACATATTAGAAGCTTTGTAATTGTAATACTGGTTCAGCTTTGCTTCTGACTGGCTGACTATGGAAGTGGTGATAATATGATGAATGTCAATTTTCATTCCTGGTAAAATTGAAGGACCTCATTGCAAGGAGCCCCAGTTCTGCCATGCAACTCCTGACATGCTGCATTGCTTTGCCAGTGACTATCATTGCAATCATGTCTGTCAGCTCATCTGTGTCATAAACTCCTGACTCATCTATAATAATAAGGTACTTTATATGTGGTTTGTTCTGAGGGAAAAGTTCCTCCTTCAGTCTGGGTCCTGGTGCTACAAAAGTAATTTATTTCTTTCACTCACTTGCATTTTTCATAAGTATCACATCCATCCGCCAGACCTCACATATTGCTGTTTATCTTGGTCCAACATGCCCAGCCTTCCGGATACAATGTTTTGCTCTAGATCCCTCTGTTCCTGAGAGCAGCTTTGTATTTGGCTGTGTGAAAGCAGCATTGTGATTTTTCTGCCCATTTATTTGAAGCAATTTATATGTCCAAATAATCACACTGATACTGATACTGTCTAGTGGCAGGTGGTGCTACTCTCTCAGTGCTTGGCAGTTTGAACAGGATGATAGATCACAACACATGTAAATCTCTGCCTGTAGTGGATTCTTGGATTCTCTCCAAGCCCTGTCTTGAACCTGGCACACAATTGACTTGGACAATGTTTCCTGAGATTTCTGTGTCTGTTACATCCATGACCTCACAGTGCTGTTCTGCTCAGGATGATCAGGCAGCCAAACAGAATTTTATACCTTTCTGGACATGTACATTTCTAATCCTAATTCATGAGGTTTCAATAGCATAAACTGGAGATTTTGGGAGTCCTTAGCAGTGTTGTCATAAAAACATTCCCCTGCCCCAAAGATTCTCCAATATTAGCATGCAGATTGAAATTTTCACATGGAAATCCATGGGAAATACTGATCCCTACTAAAAACAATTACTGGATCTTTTCTTTTTCAGATATTGCCTGTATTGGATCTCTGTCTTCAATTTGCACCTTGGTGAATTGTTACTATGTAAAGTGAACAACAACCATAGCTGTACTGAATTTTTAAGCAGAAAATTACCTAGAAGAAACCAAATAGGTGAGACTGTAGTTAAAATGCTTTGCATATGATTTATGAATCCCAGTAACCCTCAGACTGAGCTGAATTCTTTAGGAGAATGCTTTGAATGGTCCATCAGTTGTTGGGTTTTGTTTAGAAATGGAGTAACAGCCTTTGCAAAGCTACGAATTACACTGTGTTGTCTCATAATTTTATCTTAATCTTATTTAGCTCCTTGGTTTTGGCTCATTCTTACAAAAATACAAGGCTGCATTAAGGGCCTGTTACTACTTGTAGAGGTTTGTCTGCTCCATCCTCAAATCTTTCTTCCATCCAGCAGAATACTGTCAAGAACTGAAAGTCTTTTCTTATTTACCCCCCAGGAAAACTGTCCTCCTAATCCAGACAGTATCTACTTTTAAAGTATAACAGGTTTTGTTAAACCAAGCAGGGTTTTGCAGAGGTATTTGGTAATTATCTTGTTTTAGCACTTTTGTTTAAATTCCTTGGACCTTTGCAGATTCCCAGCTTGCCTAGAATTCTCAATGACTGCCTTGTTATTTGTTTAGCCATGATGGATGTAATGGTTAGGGGTTTTTTCCCCTCATTTTCTTTATTGCTCCCACTATTTTGTTTGTTTGTTTTAATACAATGGGTGTTCTGCAAGACAGATGTTGTACAGACTGAATTGTTTTATTTATTTCCAGGTGTAACATCCTTGGAAGGTGTCCCAGTCTTTCAAACACAGCTTGGTAATTTTTAGCAGCTTTGCTATGGAAATATCATAGAGAATTGCCTGCTCTGAGTTATTTGTGTTTTGGGCTTTCTTGTACTTTATTAATAATTTCTCTAGGTTCCTAAGTTCACTTGTTTCAGCAGGCAGTTGTGTTTCATGTTTTTACAGTCCACACCTTGGACTATGTACTACACTTTTGCATTCTGATTCTAATTTACATTATCCTAGTAGCATTATGGCTGTGCACTAGTGAAATTTTAATTTGATTCAGGTCAGAGCATTTTTGCATTGGTTATTTGAGGGCTTTTTTGTTATTTAAGGGTAAGTGAGACTTTACAGGCCAGCAGTCTCTGATGCTCTACTTCCTCATTGGCATTCATTTTCTGGTTGTTTCTGTGACTGCCCTTGAATCTTATGCCAGCCTGAGCTTTATAAACCATTTATTTATTTTTGTGCTGCCTTAATGTTGGGCATGCAAAATCTCACCCCTCGAGTCACTGCCTGCTTCCTTGATATGATGCCTTTGTACTATGTTTTTTTCATCTCTAACCTTTGACATGATGTTTTCTCTTGCTACAATTATTGCTTCTGACCTCATATGCAGGGCATTTTCCATTATCATATTTTTTTCTCTACAGTATCAATAGATCTTCTTTTGCATTCTGTTTGTTTCCTCTTTGTGAATTTCCTTTTGCACTTAGAGTTTGGGCATATTTTCTCTTGCATTTTCATGTTTTCTCTGTGCCTTGTTAGTGAACTTTCTCTGTGCCAACTCAGCTCCGATGGGATGTTGTACCGGTTTAAATCTCCAAAGACAGTTACCACAGGTTCCACGAATATTCTCATATGAGCACCAGAACTTTTCTTCCCTAATACAAATCCACAACAGCACATGAAACCTTTTTTGTCTGGTCCATGGATGAATCAGCCCTGCTCTGCAGTTAGGCATAACTGATGCATGTTGAGATCCTCCCTTAGCAGCTGACACTCCAACATCGCTTTTGCAAAGCCTCTTCTCAGATTTTACACACCCTCCTCAATCTGCTGCTGTTGCTTGACTACGTGATATTATTCAAAGATGTGATAGCATTTGTCTGTGACAGCTCAGAGGCGCATGAGCTCTTACTTTGCCTCCTTTTTTATCCAGATCCACTAAAATTTAATTATTTTTTTCTGAACCGATCACAAAGAATGTGCAATGTCATAACACCCATCCCCTTGCCATCCCTTGCATCTCAGTTGCCACGATGCTGATAATTTTCTTCTCCTTTTTTTTGCTTAGGAAGGTTTTTCAAATATTCATGATTTTGTGTTTCATGGGTCTGCAGGAAATAAGTCATTCTTAGTTCTGAGTTTTTGTAAAGAAAGAAAGAAAGCCAAGACAATACAATATTTAGTCTTCATTCTTTCTTTCAGATATCCTGTGGAGTTCTTAAATTTTCTAGGTATAATCTCATGAAAGAAACATGTACCAGCCTGTTCACCTCTGGATGCTCAATTGGGAAACCGTGTATCATCAGTGAAGAAATATCACAGTATTTATGTGTAGTTGCTAATATTTAGGCTTTATCAAGGATACTAATGTTAGTAAGAGATTATGAAGTAAATTTTTTCTCAAGCAATCACTCTGCAAATTAATATTAATGCCTGTCACATTCAGAAAGAATTTGGTGCTTTTTGCTTTTTAAAAAATGGGCATTTCAGTAGATCTACCTGAGACTATCCTGGATCTAGATCACTGGAAAATATAGACACCAATTTGTAATGAATTTATTTCAGTTTCTCTCCATAGTTTGGATTAAATGTCTTTTCCAATATTGGAATACATAATTAGTAACATCCATCTTTTATTCAGCTATACTCTTTATAATAGACTTCAAGAACAATTATCATCACAATTTTTTATTTCTTTGCTTGTATTTATCAATAATCTGTGAACTTCAGAAAGCAAATTTGTGTCATGCTGGACAAATTAGGAAACCTTTTCAGTCAGTGTTTTACAAGACAGAAAGAACAGAATCAGTGTGACACCTCAGCCCCAGATAAGGCTTCTACTTGTGTTTTGTCATTTGGGGTGAGCATGAGATTTCTGAATAATCTCAAATAAATTGCACAGTATACTTTTGTCAGAAGTGTTCTTAGAGGGGGATGGATCCTTTACTCAGGCAAACGATACAATACATTTACATCAAAATATGGTCAAAAATGCAAATTTTAGGCCTGCATCACAGATGTAGAAGTTTGTTAGTGAAATCTTTTGAAGTCAACAGGAATGTTGTCATCAGCTACATGGGAGATGGAATTCCAGTTTGTGCCTTTGTCACACAAAGACATTGACCTTATTGACTGAATTTATCATTCAGGACAACAGAATCATTAGAATTAATGAGGCAACAAATGTATAATTGCAAAGAAGCCAAGAAAAGGGGAGACAGACATGCTAACCTTTACTAAGATTTCTATTCACAAATTGTAGTTTTTTCCATTGTCTTGATTAAGAAATGCCTCCTATTCTGCTGGTAGAGAATTGGATTATATCTTCCATTTGTTTGTGACCAGCAGTACTACTTCTAAGATGTTCACATTTTAATAGAAAGCTAGGTTTATATTTTAGGTTAATATTAGGAGGTTTCTGAATTTAGAATAAGTATCTGAAATGTTTGCTTCTGTGGAGTGGATCCCAGGAATATTTTTCACCTGGGTTTGTTTTCTTGTTTGTTTTCTATAGATTTGTCATTATAAAGTACAGGAAAGGTATCTGGTACCTCTTTTTAAAAAACTATAAAAATAGTGCCTAGGTTGGGAAAAGGGACAGACCTGTAGCTAAGTAATGCAGTGGCGCTGATCCTGTCAGCTTCTGTTGGATTCTTTCTAGACTTCTAAAATATAAATAAATAAAAAGAAATATAAATAAAATTCTAATTTGCGAAAGAGTTATAGGAATTCAGAAACAGAAGTCATTAAATATGTCTCATTCTGTCTCTCAGTCTAACAAAAAAAGCTGTTAAATCTAGGCCTTGTCTCATGAATTCCCTTAGTTTGCTCTTTAAAAATGTCCATGAAGCAGATTTTCTGGACTCTGTGGACAATGTGTTTCAATGTCTAACTGTTCTTAACAGTTACCATGGTTCTTCTAATATCTAACATATAATTTTTGTGCTGGAAATTAAACCTATGTTGTCTTGTCTAAGATTCAGTTTAGACAGAGAGCAACCGATCACCATCACCTTGATAATAACCTCTTTTTTTAAGATATTTATCATGTCCTCCTCCATTTTTCTGGTTCAGACAAATCCAATTATTTTAACCTTTTAAGATAGGTATATATTTTCTAAGATCCTAGTAATTTTTGTTGCTATCCTCAGGAGTCTTTCTAATTTGGCTGCATGTCTCCTGGAGTGAAGACCAGCTATTCTAGAAGAGGATTCCTACAGCCTATAAAGTGCAATAATTATCTCACTGGTGTTCTGTTGGAGTGTCTCTTAATTACATCGTTGATTTAAATTTGTCTTCCTTTTTTTAACCCAAAAAATGTTATTTTGGTCAGTCAGAAACAGTTGAGGCATGTTCTTGCCTCAGCCACTTAATCCCCAGTTTTGTAGTTACAAGTTTGTCTTCCTCACCAGAATACTTTGTACTTTACTGAATTTCATCTTACTGACTTAAGACAATCTCTCCAATTTAGTAAGGTCAAAATCATTATGAATTTTGATCCTATTGTCCAAAGTGCTTGTACACCCACAACAGGCAGTGTTCTTTATTTTCCTTTGCACCAATGTGTCAATAAATACACTGAATTGTGTAAGACATGGAGCAAATCCCTGGGAGATCACTAGTGGTGAGTTCTCAGAACTGAACAGTTTCTCACTGATATCTCCACACTAAGTGTGTTTTTTTCCATCATTTGTGCACTCATCTAACAGTTTTCTAATTCAGCATTTTCCTTGTCTTAAGAAAAGGGACATATGGGACAGTCTGATGAAAACTAAGTGATGCTTTGCTCCCCCAAACAGTTTTTTCTCTATCCTGGCTCAAATTTCCTTCATAATTTCTATTTCAGAACTGGTATCCCCAAATATGAACACTGGTGATGAAAGTAATCATTCCTAAGAAGTACTGCAGTCCATTGTCCATCTGTGGTCTACTATTTTTTCTACATCAGTGGATTATTGTTTAATAGTGCATAAAAAGCCACTAATAAATGCCTGTTCACACAGCCAGGCTGAAATCTGGATATGGAAACTTCCTTGAGCCATTTATGTCTCTCCCAATAAATTCTGTGGAGTTGTAAGTCAGAAAAGGCAAAAAGTTCCAGTATTAGTTTCAGGAAAAAATGTAATTTTCATTCCATTTCTGTTGCTAGAAGTCTCTGATGGAGGTGGCTGCTGAAAGAGTTTTAAAAACACAAACCCCAAGAAGGTTTGGAATGGTTCTGTTTTCTGAAGTACAACTTGAATAGGATTTTTTTTTTTTAATTTACATCAACTGTATAGTCTGTGCTCTGGACTGTAAAGGTGAGCTCTGTTTCATTTACTTTCTATTTAATAGCAATGCAGCTGGGACTCTAATCAATTTTTTCCCCTTCTTCAGGACAGGTATATTTCCAGAGAGTCCTGAAAAATATCATCAATTGGTGAAGAATTAAGGTGTTTGAGTAAATTCATCAAAATAAATTTAACCTATTGCATCTATTAGATACTTACATAGTCAATTTTTTCTAAAATTTTCTAAGAAATCTATTAACTATTTTAAATAGTTTGCATAACATGCTTTGAGTAACATCTCTTCTTTTAACACACCACTGTTTCTTCATTTGGTGTCTGTCCTGCAGAGTGGCCAACTATGCTATTTCGAAACTAATTGAAATAACTAACTAACTACAGCTGTTATTTAAGTTTCACAAATCATCCTTTTATTTTTTATTTTTTTTGTCTCTGCAAAAATAAGGATGTCCGTGATGTGAAAGTTTTTGTTTGTCTGTTTTCAAATAGCTGAAAGTAGGATGACAAGAGACATGACTGGGGTGATGTGACTTAGTGCAGAGATCCAGGCAGCTGAAACTGTGGGAAATGATGGCACCAGTTTCTCAGTAGTTGTGATTTGCAGCAGTATGTCGAAGGAACTGAGGAGTAAAGAGGAAAATGGAAAGTGTTTGCATGAAATGAATATCTGTTGTATTTTTACAGCTCCCTGAGGATTTCACTGGGAGACAAAAAGCTTGAATTCTAGGAGGATTTCCTACCATAGGTTCTTGTTGACCTTGAAAAGGTTGATTAATGTGTGTCAGTGTAGTCTGGAAAAGACAGTTACAAGCCTCAGATCCCTCTGATTCCATGCACGAGCCTGTCTGAATTTGGAAGTCCCAGTGTAACACAACTTCGTGTCTTTGAGACCCGAACTGTCTCTCTTCATACCGGTTCAGGGCTTGGGAATATTCATGTAGATAAACTCACAGTTTCTGTCTATGTTGTAGTTGTTAGTCTGTAAATTATGGAGGAATATCCTTGTGTCTCAGCCTCACCTTCTTGTTCTGAGAATAGAAGCACCGTTAGAATATTCATCAATCCCATGAGGGCACCATAAAAAGGCTTTCCGAAACCACCTCTGGAGGGTTTAAGAAAGTGGAGAGCTATCCATATTCAAAAGTAAAGGAATTTGCTGTGGAGCTCTGGCTGGCTGGACAATGTAATGAGAAGATGGCAGTCCCAGCATGTGGGATGTACAGCTGGGTGATGGGATTCTTATCACTGGCACCATAAGACTACAAAGGATTGAGATCAGATGCAGCAACTGAGTACAAAAATAGCACAGCAAACAGTATCAATGTAAGGCTTTTTGTCCTGGGTGAAGGAAAATCTTGCTTTTCAGATGTCTAGAACTGAGCAGAGTATTTATAAGTGCAGCTGTTCAATATTCCCAACTGCTAATGCTTTGTACCAGGGCAAGATTTAGAGCCTCCTTTCCCTTTCTTTTCTCAGTTTTTGATCATATTTTTAAGTTCTTTTACTGTAACACCTTTTTTTCTATTCTCTTTTCTACACATTTTCAGGCCTATCAGGTCAAGAACATTTTTTTTCAGTTTCTGAGTTTTCTTTCTTTTGGACTCAGGGTTTCTCACTAGTTCTGACACACTTAGAAGATTGTTGGTGTGAATTCCTGTGCTGGGTTGTGTGGGAGGGCACTGCTGGTGACAAGGAGACTTTTGCTTCCCCGCCATCACTATCATCAGCCAGTCCATCCCAGGCTCCTGGGCCACATCCTCTAGGCTGGCTGGAAGGCTGCTCTGTCCTTCCTTCTCCCTGTGGTGTTGATCCATCCCCATTCATGCACAATGCTCAGATACCAAAAGCCATGTGTCAGCAGGGACGGTTATTGCCTGTTGTTTTCAATTTTGCATGGATTTTCTGCAAGAGTTTCCCCAGTATACTTTGATTTCAGTGTAAAACTGAACTGAATTTCTTCTGAAGCTTTAAAAAAAATTATTTTTCTGCCCTTCTCCCACTCCACCTTTTCACACAAAAGGCACAAGCTCTCATCCCTCTCTACCCTTCAGTTTTCTGGTGGAATCAGCAACCAAAGCACTTTTTTTCCATAAGAACACAGACCAGAGTTGCTTCTCCTCATCACTGACAAGAATCCTGCCTTTGAATTGCAGCCCTGGGATGTTGGAATATTCTGAGTCTAACCCTGAATATGCAGGTGTTTGATTATTCACTGCTGTTTATGGAGAAGGCTGGAGGACATAGGAGTAGTCAGTAAGAGAACCCCTGCTTTAAGCCGATTTAAGGTGATTTGAGCTCCAAATTAAATAGACTAGACAGGGGGGAAAATGCTACTCTTCCTATTTGACTAAGGTGAAGAAGGATTAAGGGCTGACTTCTTTATAGACAGTAGGAGACTTAAAGTGTCAAGTGGCTGCTGTGGTGCCAAGTGGGAATTCCAAATGGATAAAGTTGTGTATTTCCTACCTGAAGCACTCACACCTCTGTTTCCATAAGTGTGTAATCAGCTTCCAAATCTGCTTCTGCTTCAAAGAGACTTGCTTGAAACCACGCACACATTCTGGGACAGACCAGAGACCTGAATTCAGATCTCACATATCCTTGTTCTGAATCTAAACACAGAACTGTTTTTCTCTTGAAAAACAGTAGAATTCTCTGAAATATCTCAATTTACTTAAAGCTGTATGTAGCACTTCAGTCAATTTGTCTCTGTAGTTATAACCTGTTATATCAGGAAAAGCCTTAAATGTTAGTGAGATAAATATCAAAGATTTCTATTTCCTCCCTCAACTCTTCTTTTCTTGATGATTTACTTACAAAAAAGCAAGGATAAATTACTGAGGTTTAGTTTTTTTCCAAAAGACACAAGATTTGTGGTCATTTAATCTCTCCTGAGAAGAAGTTTCTTAGTGTGTCTTTCCATTCTGATAAATATTTTTCAGGTAGAAAGCAATATATTTGGATGAATAAAGAATCTCAGGGAGAGCAAAGGAAAGCCATTAGCAGCTGTGGATAAATCTCCCTCTCCTACAGATTTTCGATTATACAGTGGCCACTTCCTTAACAAACCATGGGCAGAAAGCATGATTTTAAGTGCCAGTAAATGCTGCACAGTAAATATTCCCAGTGCATTACAAGCGTCAAATATAGTCCATGGGAGAAGACACTGAGTTTAATACTCAATCTTTACTTGCACTGTACTCCTTTCCATGTTTCCCCTTGGACAATGTTCTGCACTAAAACATCTAAGCAACTCCCATAAAGGAAACGACTGAGAATGAGCCACAAGTTTGTCATGTGCTTGTTTTTTGCCCTCCTCTCATCAAATAAAGTGTCATGTTTTGATAATTTCCGGTTTATATTTCATTTATTTCACTCCTGTGTTCACTTGCCGTTTGGATGTTTTTTTAGGCTGCTGTATTCGTAGATGGTGGGATGCAAGGCCTGTGCAGGGAAATGGTCTGTAACACATTGGGATTCTTGTTGCAGGTTTTCTTAAGGAATTCATGCTCCCTACTGCAGCTATACTTTTATATTTAGCTGGAACACTACCATTCTCTTTCATTCTTCTTTTATATTGCAAATAAAACCAAAATTGAAGTTAATTTGGCTATCTGGATAATTCTGAGCAGTGAAAGCTATGGAAGGAAGAATTGAGATTGAAGTTCTTATGATGAATGGACAAGGAACAAAAAAAATATTAGAAAACAATAAACAGGCAACTGTTAAAGATCAGGACTGGGTTTCTTGGTTCCTTTGGGCTCCAGGGACAGAGGTTACACCCATCAGTGGGCTCTCTGGCCCTGTAAGGATGTTATCAGCCCCATGGCAAATCCAGCAGGATGGGAGGTGGAGTAAATGCTCAGATACCAGAGTTTACAGCCTGACATCTTGACAGCTCCCACCATCAGGTTCAGTTTATGTCAACATCCAGGTTGGGAACTGCGATGTCAAAGGAGCAGAGACACCACCTGCTTCCCATTGTTGCTCAGGGGGAAGTGACTTCCAGAAGGACAGGGTGGACAGAGGGACAGTAACTTCTTCGGCCAAGAGAAATGTAGCAAAACTGGATCTTTATTCAGTGAGCAGGCACTTAGCACAGTTGCCTTGCAGGGGGAAAAAAGAAATAGTAGTTCTCTAGAACAGGACTGTAGGGCTCAAGAGAGAGAAAAAAAAAAAAAAGCTATAGATAAATTTGTGTAACAAAGACATAAAATGACCATAGAATTCTAATCTGAACAACATAGTTGCTTGAATATCTGCCAAAAAAGGGAGAAGCATTCAGTTCAGGTGTTATTCTCAAAGGTCTGAGAAAGATGAAGGAGATTTCACAGAAAGTGTGAGTTTAACTCCAAACTAGAAATCGATCACTCTTAAAATTCCCCCGAGAAACTGAGTAATGTAGAAAATGCAGTGAAAAAACAACCATTCTTTTGAGATTTTAAAGAATTGGGAAAATTACATATTTTTTAATATTTCTTTATAAATAAAACATAACTCAGGTTTCAATATGTGACTTACAAATGCAAAAACATACCTGAAATCTACTTTATATAGCCTCTGCATTTGAGAGCTGCTATTGCACATATGAAAAGTGGGGTTGTATTGCTGGCATATCGGGATAAGTCCCAATGATCTGTCCCATATTATCTTATATTGCAAAGAGAGCTTCTGATTTCAGTTACATATTCTTCCCTGCAAATATGTGCTGCCTTCCTGCTTCCATCACAGCAGATGAAGGATCACCAGGATGACAGAGTTACACCAGCATAAGGAGGCGAAAATCAGATCTAGGGCCACAGTAAGAAAAGAAGTTATTAGTGATCTAACACTGAATCAGCCTCTCTCTCTTTGATTCTTTTCTTTTGGACGTGTTATAGTTATGTCCTGCATTAATATTTTTGTTTAGTTTACTGAGAAATGCAAATGAAAATAAGAAACCAATTTAAATTACCTTGAGTTTTTTCTTCATTCACCAGCCGATTTTGTATACCTCAGAAACTAATATAACTCTTTGATGGGAATTGCTTATTTTCTGTTGACAGCTTTTTAGTGAAAAAGATAGAAATCAGATTGAATTTCGACAGTGAGAAATTGAGAGCTTGTTCTACCAGCAGGAGTCTCAAGGCCTCTAATTTTACCTCTGCGAGCAAAGATGAACCAAGAATATCAGCAACCTACTTTCCTGCCACAGAAAGAAAGCACAGCATCCTAAAAGTCAATCCAAAAGACAATCTGAAACAAAGATTTGTCTAAACTTCAGTGATTTTACCTTGGTTTAAATATGGCAATATATAAACACAGCAGAGATACTGGGCTTTATCCTTAGGCACCCAACAGTGCAGTATATGAAAGTGAAATAAGGCACATTTTGTCCTTCTCGCTTGTGTGAGGGTCAAGTGTTGCACTCCCCCATGATCCCAAATCCCAGTGATGCACCAATCTTGCCACCATGTGGCACTGAGAGCAGGGCTTTAGTGCTTGTAGGGAATTCATCTTCCCTGTCTCTGTCCCTGATGAGGCCTTAAGGTTATCTATATGAAATGAATGTTTCAATTAACAGGTGTCCATATGAACACAGATATTGACTTCAGCTCCATAGATTTAGAATGAGATCATTAAAATACAAATATCAAAATACTTTGTCTTCTTTCCAGTGTATGGCAGCTTTTTTCTGCTTGGCCCATTTATGTGTTCCATTCTCTGTAATCCAACATTGCTTTTTGTGGCTGCAATATATCATCATAACACTCCTTCCTATGCAGCAGCATAAGGAACCAGATCAGGCTAATTCTTTTCCATCACATCATATTTTCTTGTGTCCTAATGCTATTATTTCATGCTCACTTCTTTCCTCAAGGTATTTTTGCTACATCATCTTTCATCTTTATCATATTGTTTTATTTCCTTTCATCTTGTACTTTTTCTATCAAATGATTGTGTCACCTCAACAATCAGATACTGGCCTGGCACAGTTGCTTCACAGCATGTTTCCTCCTAAAAACCTCAACCATCATAGAATCTTTATACTGACTTATGATAAAACATAAGTTTTCTCCCTGTGATGAAGTGCTAATTTTTTTGGTTTAGCACCAAAAATGTATTTTTAAATCACAATAATCCTAAGAAAAATAAAATAATTATCCCAAGTACTGTATAATGTGGAAAAACATAAGAATTTCTTTCACAATTTCTATTTTACAGACTTCATTAGAGATTGGTTACTTTTAAAAAACCTTTCAGTCACTCAGGAGCAAAATTTTCATCTCAAGTGGATGAGTTATACAAAGCTGAATCCAGCAAAGAACTGTGGCTCCAACCAGTTGGGCCTCCCAGGGCATATGGAGGAGATCTAATTCTGGATCATGACTGTGCTCAAAAGTAGCTTTGAACAGGGCAACCTGTCAAAGCCAGGACTGCTGTCACTAAATGAGGTTACTTGGGATTTTTATGTAAGGTACCACAGAAGCTGCCAAATAAACTTGCAAATATTGTGGTGAGAGATTGAAAGGTTACTGCCCTTTGTTGTCTTTCCCATCCTTCTGCAGCAGTATTTTCCTTGCAGTGGAGGGGAACATGTACCCACCTGTCAGCATGCCATGGTCTTCAGTGAGGGGTCTTACAAGCTGCAGATATTCAAGCTGTGCTCATTAGAGAGGCTCCTGTCTGCTCCCGCCCTTGATTTTCCTCTGGAAGTGGCAGCCTTATGACAGAGGTGTTTGAATTCTCATAAATGTGCTCCATACCAACCACTGGATTAATTTGCACTAAAATATGGAAGTCTGTGAACTACTGCAGCTGAGAAATTAGGAAGATTACCTCTTGTGTTGTCTACAAGGTCAGTATTCCCTTGAAGTCAAAAGTTGTGAATATTAATCTCCTAAACCCATCCATAAAACTGAGGAGACAGAACCTTTTGATCACCAGAACTCTGGCTGTGGAGTTGCTGAGAAGATGAGTGGTTGTTGCATGTTCTCCCAGTGTTGTAATGGGGACATAAAGTTTTAGTCAGAGGAGCAATAGCAGTTTAAGACACCTTTGGAAAGTTTCACCAAGAGTTACTTGCTACCTACATCCCCGCTGCCCTATTGGGGAAATACAAGTGCCTCAGAAAGCAAGAATTGCTCAGCACTTATCTCCATGGTACCACTCCGGAGAGATGACAGCAGCATAAAATTGGGTTCCACATTTACAAACTTAGTACACTAACTTAAATCAAAGTCAGCCTTGTTCTGCAGACAGGTTTTCCCATGTTCTCACACCTCTACTTTTAATTAAAATGCTGACAATCAGGGATAAGGGGAACAAAATACAAAGGTAATCATGTACAGAAAAACATATTTCACCAGAGCATAAGCTATTAGCACTTCCTCGGCTATCTGATCATCTGACAGGCTTAAGGGTAACAGTGATGTGAATTTCAAATCTCCAGCTGCTCCCCGAGGAGCCTCTGTCTCATACAGTTTGTAGTGAAGTGAGACAGTAGAATGCAAAAAGGAAGGAGAGGAAAAGACATAATGCAGCAGGATGTATAAATGTAGGAACAGGGCCAAATTCAACCCTCTTTTAGTGCCATTGACTTTGATGCATGTGGTGGCTTATGAACATCTGTCTCAAAATAGCATAATCCCCCACCTGAACCAGCATTTGTCACTTCTGTGTGTTTAGCTCTGTAGGACTCAATCCGTTCAGGAAATTAAGCAGATGTCTAATGCTGAACAGATGAGCATTTTCACTGAAGTCAAAACAATTACAATTAGATGTTCACCAAAATCTCTTGCTCAGTTGAGACCTGAGTGAGGTAGCTTGTTTCAGATGGTTATCAAAAGCCTGACTGCATTGCAGGCTGTTCATTTTCACCAAAACACACTGAGCTGACCACAGACTTCTCCCAGGTCACTTTTTCACGCTCCATACCTGTGTGTGACTCTGGCCATTCCAGTTACTATGTATGGGCAGCCCTTAAGAGGTCACATGCCCAGTTGCTTCCCATCATTTCTCTTCTTCTACTCATGCGAGAACAACTAGATGGTTCTATTTGTGGGAAAGTTACAGCCCAAAAATTACATGAGAGCTGACAGAAGGATCCTGTCTGCTGGAAGAGAACAGTGTTGGAAATTCTAGTTCCTAGCATGGCAGTCAGCTGGCTCAGTGCATTGCAACCTGCCTCCAGTCAGCTTTTCATAGGCTTTGGGAAGAGGAAGGATTATACAATAGTCCTATGCGTATTTACAGTGAGCTACCTTCCCAGTGTGAGGGTAGCAAGAATTCCTTCAGTAATAGGATTTAGCACAATTTAATGTTTTATTTCAGTTGAAGCTTCTTACATCTAGCCCAAGGATGTGGTGCTTGCATCACTCAGAGAGTGCAACAGACTAGACCAAGCACAGGTCAAACATAATTGCAGTCCTTATGTTTGCTCTCTGCCCTCATGTCAATAGTTAACTAGGATTTTCTCCATGTGGAAATAATCTCCACATCTTTACTCCTGAAACAAATTTAAATAATGTGTGAATCCCGTTTTTTTTTTCTTCTAGTATCTGCAAGCTATTTGCTATTTACCTTTTACTACAACTGTGAAGGTAACTAACCATTGCAAACAGACACACTCAGGATATTATAACTAGCTTTGCTCTGTTCCTGGCTAACGTGCACATTTGGGCATACTTCTGACTCTTGACCTGAATGTTTGCCACTGAGTTCATTGCATCTGGTCAGATGTGTGTTCTGCTGCGTGTCTCCTGCATGTCAAATGAGAAATAAACTTCTTATAACTTGCTGTCTCTCCTTCCTTGCCTTATGGCCATCCCAGGCTTTTTGTTTGCCTACAAAAACCCACTGACTCTTGTAAATTGTACCTTGAACTCTGCTAGAATCCAGCGTGTTCCCTCTCCGCACATCTCTGTCACATCTTGATTTGAAAAGGATACATATGGTTGAAATAAAGACAAATGATACTTTCCTTGTGCTTGTCCAGTCATGATAGAACTTGTGCAGTGCCAAATGGGAAAGCACAAGAGGTCATTAGGTTGGATGTAAACTCATTTTTATATGCATCATTTTTCATGCCCTGCAATTTAAGACTTATCTTTAGAAGGAGGGTGGATAGGATAAGCTCTTTTAAAAGGTTGGCATCTCAAATGAAATTTATCATAAAATATCTCACATTTATGTCATTTATAGCTTTAATTTAATTATACTTTATATGTTTCCCTAACTGTGGTATTGACTATTTTATAGGAATCAGAATGAGCCTTTTGATCATCTGTGGGTACAGCTTCACTAATAGGCATAAATCAAAATGTCTTAGATCAACTTTGTACCCCTAAGGCATAATGTAAATGATGAAGGGATGGGACTTCATTTTGTCATGTTCTCTTCAAATATCAAGTTATATTAAAGAAAACACTTTTCTCAATCACAGGTGCATGTACGAAGAATGAGTGACAACTTGATGTCATCTCTTTGATAAGTCTACTCCCTTAGCATTTTTAGATGTACTTTCATAAATGAGCTTCAATTTGTCTTGCATATAGTGGAGCTGTATCTCTCTGTCTGTAAAGATGTATTTAAGAATGTGCTTACAACTCCATAACTCACAAAGGATGGTGAAGGTAAAGGGAAAAAAATATTCTTTGTGTATTTTGCTAGAAACCAACAGGGAAATGTGCATATTTTTTCCTAAAAGTCAAAGCACTGCAGCGAGGGAGGCAAACACGAAGTCTGTGCTGTTGCACCACCAATCTGGCAATTTGTCATATGATGTTTTTACATGAAGGGATGATCCTGCAATACCAAAATCTCTCTGCCTGCCAAAAGAAAGGCAAGTAGAGAACATTTATAAGCTCGAGCAGGGTGTGCCTCTGTGCATGCTTGGACAAGCACAGATACATCCACAGTTTGAGACAAGAATACAGTTGGCATTTTATTTGCACAGTGGTTATTTAAAAACTATACTTGAAAAAATAAGGGGGCTTGATGGTGTAAGTAATGTCATATATATGGAAGGTCATATAAGTAATATATTATATTAATAATATAAGTAATACAATATATTAGATATGTTTGTATATGTGGATTAGATATGGCATATCTAATATTTTTCCCAGTGGAATGTGTGTGTCCCTGCCCATGGCAGGGGGTGGAATGAAATGAGCTTTAAGGTCCCTTCCCACCCAAACCATTCTGTGATTCTGTGATTTGATGTAATACAACATGAGTCAGATCATCATCTGATATAAATTGTCGTTTTCTTCCATTTGACATCTTTTAGGACTTTTAAAGTTTTAGATCCACTGGAAATTTGCCCCATTCAGCTTTAAAAATGACCAAATACAGCAGCTTCTATAACATCTGTAGAGTCAGACCCATCATTTCTCAGTCATTCAAATTTGACAACAGGTGCCCAATGTTATTGCTTCTTTGAATTTTAATCTTACACTTAACCTAGCTGGAAATGCAGTGCCTCATTTAATTTTTGTGTTCCCTTGCCCCTTCCCCGTTCTAAATAACCTTTTTCTTTAGATTATTTTTACAAAATTGCCACTAAAAAGAGTCCCGTTTGAGCTGCCTCATTTGAAAACTGTGAGATAGTGCAAGACATCTGAAGATGTCATTGTAACGCATGAAAAGCACTTCAGCTACCACATAAACACTATCAAGTAGAATTTGAACTGAAGTTATAAGCTGGGCTGAAATGATATTTTGTTAATAATTGTCAAATATTCCACAAATAGCACAATCCTAAATAGCACTATTCTGAGCAATGAGAGCACCACGTAGCATGCTGAATTTTTAAACAGATCTGAATAGAATATAGAATTTCTATTTGGGAAATGTGGACATCTTGAAGTTCAATTTTGTTCAGAAATGGAACAAATATCTTTCCTGCAAAAGGAAAATTTTAAATAGCAGCTTCAAAAAGAAATGTGCATTTCAAACTCAAAGTTTAGGTTTAAAATTGTCTTTTTATTTTTTATTATTTCAATGTCATAGCCTAGTTAAAGAAATGACAGTGAATGGGAGAATTTGCCAAGAACAAAAGCATCATCAGAGACTGTGCTGATTTTTTTATCAGTACAATAGAGAAGGAGCTGTTTTCTATATCTTTTGTAGGGTAGAGCATCACATTATTTACCACTGACGGATCATGAAATAATGTGAATAAAAATACAGAGTATTTTAAATTAAATTTTAACATTGAAATAAACATGCATTTTTGATAAAGTAAGTTCAAGTTTTCGTAAGAAGTTTTAATGAGAAATTTTTAATAAGAAGTAATAATATGCAAAGCTTCCTTTCACTGATATTTTCCAAAAGGTTATTGTGTTGAAAATATATTAAACCAGTTCTTTTGCTTATAATCTAAGGGTACATTTATATTCAATCTATGTCAAGCAGGCAGTGCATTGCTCTTACAATATTCGCTCTCTTCTTTGGCAAATGTTTCGCTCAGTAATACTGCTTCTAAAATTATTATTTGTGCTCTGATATTACCCGTGGATACAACCATGATCAAGCTCCCTTCTCCCAGAGCCCTTCTGAGTTACAGGAGATAGAGTTCTGACTCCAAAGGGTTTGAAGCCAGAAAGGGAAATACAGAAAGTATAAAAAGAAAGTAAGGGAAATAAGGACTACAAAACAAATCAGATGACCTGACCCCTTGCCCTATACCATTTCTAGACCTACATGTTCCCTCTTAATCCATTTTTGCAAATTATTCGGGTTTTTAAAATTCAGTTGATTCCCTATATTGGCAAGAAAACTCTTTTCTGTGTGGGTTAGCAAGATCTACAGTCCAAGCCTATGGAAGTAAACACTCTACCAACTGAAACTTGGTCCTGTGCACATACCTCATGTCACCCTTCAGTCTCTGGATTGACAGTGAAGGGCAGTATAGTAGGAAAAATTAAGTAGTTACTTTTTGATCTGGCTTAAAAGCAAATGGCTTGAGTCACTCAGCAAGAATAAGGAGGAAAGAAAGCAAAAACATGGAAAAAATCTTGTAAAGGTCTGTTTCCCAGCCTGCTCCTGATAAAGAATGTCTCCCATCCCCCCACATAGGCACACAGCACTGGCATTCTCCTGGCTCAGGGCAATGCTCCCAAACACAGAAAAGCCATTTCCACAGTGAACTGTCACTAAAGATTCTTTACTTGGTTTTCTTTCTTTTCATGATAGCCCAAATTGAATACTTGCCTTGCCTTGTATCTGTCATGTTAGCTTTTTAGATAGTATATGTTATATTCTATACTCCAGTGGTCTGCTGTCCTTCTGTAGGAGCTTGCCAGGCTTATCAAATGCCTCTAATGGTGGTGGCCTGAGGGAAAACAGTACACAGTTTGCTTTTACATTTCTTCTCCACTTTAAAAATATGGGATATATTAATAGTACAAAGAACTGTTCCCCACTGCTTTGATCTCTACAACATTGCTGCTCTTTCAGCTTCCATGTCACCACTGATGCCATATTACATTACTATTTTCATTTATATAGTCCGTATTCTTTTCCCATGTTGTTGTCTGCTTTAACCTCAGCTGTAGCTGGCCTTCCCTGGAGAAGAAAGGAGAGGGAGAGGATGTGCTGCAGCAGGATCCCCTTGAGAGCTGTGAGTGATTGAGGGGCTGAAACAAGCCTCTTGGGACTCTTGAGAAGATTTATTTTCAAAGATAGTTGTTGATCAAAAAAAAAAAAAAAAAAAAAAGTATGCATAAGCTGCTGTCCCCCATGGAATAAACTCAAGGGAGACTTTGCCTGGGAGACATGTTCCCTCCTTTCTTCTCCTTTGCTTCAGGCCAGTAGTAATTTGCTGTAAACCAAGGGCAGCAACAAATTGCACCATCCTGACAGCAGGTCAGTTTGCTGCCCATCATGTGAGACAGAAGGGAAAGCACAGCAATAACTCCTGTGGCTTCTCAGGGAGTGCAGGAGGAGCAGCACAACATAAAACTCACCCATCTCACATTCCTATGTTCCACATGGCTGACATTTGAGGTGAGGGGGGGAGGAATCTTAATTTTATTTGTCCCTGACTCAGCATGGAGTCAAAGTCATTACTGAGTTTGAAACATCTGATTTTGGTGACAGGTTCCAAGAAGCTCTGAGAATTGTTTTCTGGTTTCTTATATAAAGGAACATTCACCAAGAGGACATAGGCTTCATTTGAATTTATTCTGTTACTGAATGATTACCAATAATTCAAACACTAGAAAAAGCATTATAATAAAGTGTTTTGATTTAGAAGTGCTTAACAATTTACAGTAAATCATAAACTAAGCCTTGAAGCTACAATTCTTCATAGGTGTGTGTGTCTGCACATAGATTCACACCATTTGCAAACTATGAGATACTGATGTTAGACACACCGTGCAAAGTCAATTATAAAGAAGTTCTTCTTCTTAATTAAATAAATCCATAAATAAATAGAAGAGCTGTACCACAACAGGAAAATTGTTCTTCAGCTCCTGAATAAGACATTCAGTGAGAAAGAACTGACAAATATGATATGAGTATAATATCTCTTCTCATTAAAAAAAATGCATTTTATATACAGTTGACAAGAAAAAATAACTTAAAATGTTATCTCATGCTCTGTGGAAAGCTGTGTTTGCTTTCAGAGAAAAAGAGCAATACTGCCTAAAGAATAGAGCACTCTGTTGGGTGCAGCAGCCTGGATTTTGCCCTAGGTTTTGTTTCTGTCCTGGGTTTTGGACATAGTCATGTTACCAGCTGGGGATCATGACTCCTCTGCAAAGCATTCAGAGGTCCATCTTTAAATTACTCTACAGTTAGGTGAAATTGTTATTATGCAAGGGAGTATATTTTTCATTGTCTACAGCGTACATTTTTCCACTCACACTAAAAAGGGAAAACAAAGTTGTTTGCCAGTGTCTGATTCTGCTGAGAAACCTTATCTAGGCAAAATGAAGTTGTGTCAGACAGGTGAAGGACTCTCCCAAGCTATTAAATCGTTTTGAATAATTCATTAGCTAGCACTCTTAAACTCCGACAGTCCCAGGTAAATCCCAGAGAAGGGTTCTGTGGTCCCTCAGCCATGCTCCTCATCAAATGCATTAAGTTTTACATAATAAGGGGATGCATGAGTGTTTTTAAAGAGATATTTATTCTGGAACTTGTAATTAGTGCATAATGTCTAATTCAGAGCTAGAAGTGACTGTGTATGGTAATAGAGGGCACTCTGCACAGACTGGCAGCAAAAACTCATGTATGGCTTCTCTTGATAACTGAGTTGCTGTGTCTTCTTCCATTTGAAAGTGTGTTGAAGTTTAGTACTATGTTCAAGAGAAATCTTTTCTCAGACGTGCACTCCAGTACATCTGTGGGCAATGAAAGTCAGGGTCTGACCTGATGTAAACTGGTGTATGTTCTCTGGAATCAATTAATTCACAGGCATTGTGAGCCAGGTGTTAGCAAAAGTCTTGCTGAGTTACAATGAGTGAGGATCAGTCTTTGAAATGTAAGAGAGAAGTGAATACAAAATTTGCCTTTGAAATTCTCAGAGGGATTAATGTGCTGCAAACATATTGTTCAAAAGCACCCTCTCCCTCTAACATTAGTACAGGAAAACTGAATAGGCTGCAGTCACTATTTTTCCTAACTTCATATTGAACTTAAAATGGTCACTGAGTTAAACTTTAACAAATAGATCTTTTTAAAACTAAATTAATAAACTTCCTTATTTCTCCACTATCTAAGTTCATAGCCTTTACTTAACGATGATGCACTTGATTAAATAAAATGAAAGAAAAATGGAAGTTCTTTCAGACATTAAAATTTATAATGAGTTTAGACTTAATCCAAAAGCAATTTAACTTTAAACATTCATATGAAATTAAATGAGCCATTGAATTTGCTATATAAGCAAGCATTAATCTTATCAATCTATGAAGACTGGAATGTTATACAGTGACCATTAATTTCAAAGCCTAATACAAGATCTGTTTAATGCCTTTAATCTATTAAAAAGTGTGATCCTACAATATAACTGCATTTTCATAAACGTTTAAACCTCAATTCATTCTGTTACTGCTTTGATCATTTGATAATCTATTCTGACAAGATTATGATTCCAAAAAAAACCCCAAAGTATATAATTTCTTTGCATCTGTGTTTGCTCCAGATTTGAATCTTAACACCAACACAGGGTTTATTAGAAAATATAAGGATTTGAACAGCTGGTGTTGGTGCATATGTTTGCTGTAATAAATGTTCAACAAAAAAAAATCTTCTCTTTTATCAGGTGCTATTTAATCTAACAATCTTACTTATATTCTGCAGTCTATCTTTTCCAATGCAGTGGAGAGAACTGGCCACAAAAAAAAAAAAAAACAACTGCTCATTCAAAACACCTTTAAAGGAAAAAAATTTTTGTTACAACAGATGCCTTTGTTGTGTTTTATTTCTGTTTGTAATAGAAGTGTTAAATACAGCATTTTGTGAAAGCAGGGAGAAAGACCAGAAAGTTGCTTTCAAGGTTTCCTTACAACACTAAAAGTCATGGTGATTTGCAAAATTTTAATTTTTAAAATTAAAAATACTTTTTTTGAAAACTGTCCTTTTTAGTTAATGAGATGATTCAGTATCAGGATTTAATGGCACAATATGTTAACTCTTGACATGGAAGGTCATGGTTTGCAATTTCTGTTTCTAATCAGTGGTTGCTGCCACAAAAACCAATCAGAGGGAAAGGTTGATATTTAAATATGTTTATGTTACTAAACAGGTGTTCCAGTTTGACATACTATACCTAATTCTACCTCATTTTCACAAATCTAAGGTCAATGAGAAATTATACTTCTTAAAATAAGATAAAAAGAGTTTCAGTGTGGTTGTTAAATGTAAAGAATAATAAGTAGCTCAATAAATGTCATGTTCCTTGAGTGAGTACTCTAGAAATATCTGCAAAATGCAACCAGGTTTTTTTATGTGTAGGAGTATATTTTCTTTGCCTGTAATACCTTGAATTACGTCTGCTTGCAGAAGCCTGTGAAATATGGATACAGTAGTACTGTATCCTTGTACTAATAGATGACTGTTATTAACTTTTAAGAGTCTCCACATTTTGGTCCTGTGCTCTAATTAGGAATGCAAGGCTGGGAGCAGATTACTTGTGTAAACTCATGGAGCTCACTGGACCATTTCCCAATTTACACTGGAGACTGTATTAAAATCTGACCTACTAAATGGTAGTATATTCCATTTCAAATATATTTCCTGGCATTAAGAAGAGAGGGATCCTATTTCAAGAGACAGCAGGACAAAATGAAAGGCTGGTAGACTATTTTGTGTTACAGTACAACAATTTGAGTAAGAAATAATACTGAACTCAAGAGATTACTCAAACAGAGGCTGAATTCAAATAATTACACATTTAATAACAAAATCACTGATTTTCCTAAGGGTGTTCATGTCAGGATATTACTCAAAAGACTTTAACAGTAGTGTGTGTTTGGGAGACTTCCGAGTCTCTTGGCTGCCATCGGAGCTGGCTCGAATCATCTGTTCTGCCTCTTGGAATCTTGTCCATGGTTATGTTGGAAGGCAGAGCGCAACCAACTGTGGCAGAACAGCACCTACAGCTGAGGATGTGTCCAAAAGAGTCTGTTGGCTCTGGTTTTTGAAAGTGGGATATCAGGAGCTGCTTGATCAGAAAATCTCCTGAGGTAACTTATTGATCAGAAAATACATAAGATATTTTTAAAGTGTTTATTCAAAGTATACATTTTAAATTTTATTGTGAAGTACATTTTTATCCTGCCTAAATGCTTTGAAATATTGTTATTTTTGTTGAATTTTTATTTTGGGAATAATAGAGGCATGGGCTGATGAAGCACTTTTGATTTGCCCAGCTTTTATATTTTCTAACAATATTTTTATTTTTCCTTTCAAATAAAGTCTTTGTTTCTATTTTGTATTCTCCACTAAAGTGCAGTTGCAACCAAATGAAGCATTTTGATTTTTGTCAAAATAAAATCTGTCAGTAGCTGGCCCGAGACAGTATTTTGGTTTGTTACGGTTGGAATCTTCTTTCATGGAGAATTTTGGGGTGATAGGATTTGCTTCCTGATGGGCATGAAAACGGTTTTGAAATTACAAATTCTTTAGAAAAACGAAAATGCCACTCTTGTCACAGATCTGGTGCTTTTTAAGTTGTTCCCTGTTCTCTTCCCACACAATAAAAATAGGATGTTGAGAAATTTGCCACAAGTAAACACTAAACATAAGCAGAGATTTCCTTCAAGCAGTTCTGCCTCAGTTAATATTGTGCCCTGATACGGACTGGTTGAGTTAATCTGTAGCACATAAATCTAGGCACCAGCAGCACCAGCAGCAGCCAGAACTGTCGTCATTGGTTTAAAGTATCTAAAAACCTGACAAAGTAGAAAGCTTAAAAAAACACACAACATAGCCCACCTTGGTTGTGTTTGTCTTTTTAACTCTGATCTAAAAAGCCATATCTTGGTTTTGGTTTTGTTTCAGGCCTTTGAATATGGGTTTTTCCTCAGCCCCTCCGTGCAATAAAGGTCACCAGCTAAAGATCTTATTTGCAGTCTCATTTCGACTATTGTGTATGAAAAGCAGTAACATGTTGTGTAAGCAACAGCTGATGTGGTGCAACAAGGTGAGAAGTGAAAAGGAAATCTTACCTTTGGATTTTGACTCAAGATTTTGATTTTGCAGCCTGCAAAATGCTCCTGATTTAGCATTTCTGTTTTGGCAGTGGCGACATTGCCTCACACGGGGAGTTTCTAAAACAAGTTCCAGACCTGTGTGTTACTCTTATCTGTCTAATACTGGCTGGTATTCCTGAACCTGGAATATACTATTTATTCTGCAGTGTTCACTCATATGCCTAAGAAACGGCTCCTTGGCAAGGACAGATTGAAACAGCAAGCCTATGAAATTAAGTTTATTTTCCTGGAATTTGCCTGAGGCACTGAAGTGGTTCTTTTACATATGAAAGAACTATAAACATACTAAAACCCTACAGTTTTATCATATTCTCTTAGTCTTTCAGCTCTCAGATATGTGAGTGTAGTTCAAACACTACATCTCTCAGGATTGTAACCCTGGAGCTTTTACTATTCATTTATTTATTCTTTGTCAGCTTATTCTGCTTTAGGAATGGATAAATTATTATTTATTTGGTTTATATCCTGTCTTTCTTAGAAATGCTCCTGGCAGAGTCAGCAGCCAAAGTCCCTTGATCCATAGAGCTGGGGGTTCCTTTCTAGTGTGACTCTTTTTGAAGCCTCACCAACATTTCACTGAACCACGGGAAGACTCTGGTTGGGAGGGATCATAGGGGAATTTGTGCTCCAATCTCCACATTCGGACCAGGGCTGACTTGAGAGCTTCCATGTTTGGAGACTCTTTTATTTGACTCCTGTTGCTGTGCTAAATTATCCTTGCTATGATTCTTTTCTTTCTTACATCAGGTCAGAAATATTTGTGAATGTGTCAGCTGTCATGTGCAGGAGAAATATTTCTAGCCCAATAATAAGCAAGGAGTGCCCTGAAGAAGAAAACAGCAACAAAGAATGAAACAGCCTTCACCTCTACCACCACAGGATCCTGAACTAGAAGACTCCTTGCCTGGAAAACAGCACTATTCCCTCATGCAATCAAAGCCAAGTTTGGGACCCATCCTGTTATCAGATCCCAAGATGTCACAGTCACAGCCCATCTAAATTTCTCCAGTGCGAATGACATTAAAAGGTCGGATTCTTTTCCCTCAAGACTTAAGTCCCTCATGTAGTCAGACATGTAGTCCCTCACAACTACATAGACTGGTGAAGTGGCAAAAACAAGAAAACATTTTAAAAATTGTTTCTGTAGCTTTAACTATGAGGGTTTTGATAAAATAATAATAGTTTTCGGACACATTCCTCTTTACTTCCATAAATGTATTTGAGTAGTACACAAATTGGACAGATGGATTTCAGGAGTTCACTTTGCTCTGCGAGCAAAATGCATGCACATCATAAAATCCAGCCCTTTTAGAGAAGCACTAAAATGAGAGAGTTTCCTAAATAATTGATTTCTAAACCAACAATTGAACTCTCCTAATAATTATTTTGAAAACAAGAGATAAGGCTCAGTTACCGTCTATGCTGGTTGATAATGTAAAAACTTAATGGAAGACGGTCTTTCTAATAAGAAAGTGAGAATTATAAGCAATAAAACCCTGCATGGGTTGTGATTATCACGAGGCAACGATATCCTTGGGCACTTTGCTACATAACAGTTGAGCGCTCCCCATAAATACGTGTATGTCTTGTTAACCACACCCCTACAAGTTGCCTGATTGACACAGAGCTGATTTTTGGTTGGGTTGGTTTTTTTAAATTTAAATAGAGATATATCATCTCAGTTAAATTGCTTCAGGCTTGAATATTGTACCTATGAGATTAATAGAGTTCGCTGTTGGAGATGTTAATTGCTTTATTTCTGATGGGTGATATTTAGACTTCACACCTCCCTTTTCAGAGAAGTAAAACATTGGTGAGCACCACTCTGGGATAAAATGAATCAATCCCTTCTTAAGAATGAACAATCAAATCAGCATTAGAATTATAGTAGTGCTGGTGCTGTCTCTCAATTTTATTTCATTCGTTACATTGCCAATATGAATAAGTTAACTGTCTTTGAAAGACTGCAAAGTGGCCTTTTTTCTCAAGTTTATTCCCAAACTATGGCACAATTGGCTGATGTCAAAAGCCTGTTGAGTCTTCTTAGGAGGCACAGAGCATTATGAAGTCCTTTTAAGAGGAATAGTGTATAAATATTATCCTTGTGTTTGTCATCCATCATCCTTCATCTCTTTTATTCATTCTTTTGTATATTGTCCCATCTAACCTGCCTCTTTCAATTTTACATTGCCCCCCATTTCCACAAACTGCTCCCAGGTTTCTATTCCCTTGCATTAGCCTTAGGGAGTAGTAGTGAGGAACAGATTGCACGTCTTTATCCTTTACCTAGTAAGGACAAGATAGAAATGGATGGCTTCACAGAGAGAACTTGTATCAGAATTTTTACTAAGTAGGGTGGTTTTTTTCAATCTGAATAAGGATTATTCAGTCCTGTGACCTGGCCATCCTTTCTGCACTGAGGGAAAGAAAACTTATATTATTTTTAGCACAAGTCTCCCAAGGCAGGAAGGAGAGTCCGTTCTCTACAGCTTACTTTGATAGCATACAAATGATGTGTAGCTTGTGAAGAAGCATTTCATGGCTTTTGCTTGAGGGTTTTTTATGGAGGAATTACGAGTGAACAGCCCAGAAATTTGTCTTCTTCATCTCTGAAACCTGAGCCAGTGTTCGAGGCAGAGGCAAGCCCTAGATATGGTCATAGGCAATGGGACAAGGCTGCTGTAGGATTTGAGCAACTACTGCCAGTGCCAGCTCTGCTTCCCTGGTTGCTGCACACAGGACTAAAATAAGCTGCTTTAAGAGTACTTCCCATATTCCATGACACTAATTTCTCCTCCACTGAGTATCTGACCTGCCAGATCCCAAACGTCTGCGATTAGGACACGGAATTCCAACAATATTATATCACAATAGGTATAATTACAGCTGAGTGTAAATGCCTGCTGTCACATTTGTTGCTTTGTGCGTATTAATTGGTTAACCTACTGGCCAAAATCCTTCCATGATCAAAAGGCACATTGAAACACTTAGCAGAGTACTTAAACAATGGACTTGAATAGTACAGTGGCAGCAACACAGCCCTTCTTAGAGAAAAAAATTGCATAAGGAGGCACAAGGCATAAATTCTTACTGGAAATCCTTCTGGAATAACAAAGCATAGTGGCTTATACATCAATTATTCTTTCTCAAGAGATTTTTTCTAAAAAAGAAAGAATGATATTAAGCACAAAGAAACAGAATTTCTTTAAATTCTTTTTTTTTCTCTCAAGACCATTCTAATTAATGAAAGAAGAAGGTAATTAAAAAATATAATATTTTTAGAATCTTCTTTCTCTTTTGGTGTGTTTATTTTACTGTTAAACAGAAAATCCTAGGCTGACTGGTGTCAGCTCACATATAACTCAGTGTTTTCCCCACTAGTTATGTGCAACATGCTTGGTTTCAAACAGAAAGCAAGTAGGTTTAGATTAACTATTAGGAAACAATTCTTGGCTGTGAGAGTGGGGAGGCCCTGGCACAGGGTGCCCAGAGAAGCTGGGACTGCTCCATCCCTGGAAGTGTCCAAGGCCAGGTTGGAGCAACCTGGGATAGTGGAAGGTGTCCCTGTCCATGGGAAAAGACAAGCTTTAAGGCCGTTTCCAACCCAAACCATTCCTTGATTCTATCTTTCTATAAGTTTAAATTTTCACCAGCTATATGTTTTTGTGCCTGCTAAGAAGTTCTGGAAGACAACTATATATATATACGTATAAAAATATATAAACTTTTTACATTTCATAATGTATACTATATCATAATTTACCTCAGAACAAAAACTGCAAAGAAAATTTTATAGATTATCAAAATTATAAACAATGAACAAGCCGTGTGGAAAATTATGTACAGTGGACCACCCCTGCTTCCACTGTGTATCCACAACATCCACAACATTCTCTTAATAAACATTTAATTAGAAATAGAGCCAGTGGAGTTGTTCTAGAATTAGTCACTCTAGTGGAAACACTGATGTGCACAGATGTGCAGTAGCAGGAGTGGCATCTGGCCAATAGATCAGTTCAGTCAGTGGCTCTCAAGTTTAATCTCAGACTAATGCCCATGATTTTACTGATATCAGGAACTGCTGTTATAGGCATAAATATTCTGGGGAGGGGGGACACTTTGAAATAGTCTCCAGGCCTTCACTGCTCTTTCTGCCATAGTTTCCCATCATGTCATTTTCAAAACTTTACTTTTCCACATTCTTCCTCTCAGACACTGGTTTCAGTCACTGTCTCACACCCATCACTAGTACAAGCTGTAGACAGCAGATCCCTAAGAATGATAGTACTCACCTTAAAAAGAGTAGTACTTTCTTATTCATGTGTATCTTATTAATTCTCAAGAATTGAGTCCATGGCCATTTATTTACTTCTTCAGTGTATCAGATTGGTGAGTTAACTTCATTTGATTCTTAAGGCTAAACTGTAACAGAATAATATATTAAGTAAAAGTTATTTTCAAAAACAACAGCCTTTTCCACTTGAGGAAATGTTTGTCAATTTTATTAATACCACTGAAGAAACTGTTTCCTGGATAAGAATGATGGACACAAGTCACACTATGAGGGCTCTGCCTTAGGTATGGGGAATTATATTTGCCCTCTGGGGTTTTTACATTGATGGAATATGTTCATTTGCAACTGGGAAAAAAAAAAATTCTAAAGCAGAATGAAAAAAAAGTTCAGGGTTTCAGGACAACACACATTTGTTTTGTCTGTGTGTAGACTGTCTTATCAGCTTGGAAGTTACACATCTGTGAACAAAGCCAACCATTTCTCAACAGTGACATTCCCCTACTGTCTCCCAGCAACTTCCCACAAGCACACACTTCAAAATAAAGCCACGGCATGGTGCTCGTACAATTTTTGCTTTCCGTTACAAACTTTGTATGATGTTCAATGGCAAAATATACATGTAAACATGTATAAAATATTGTCAGTTGCTTGCTTTGTTTAAAGATCAGGTAGCTTGTACCTGTCAGGGCTATCTGCTGTTAGCCTCAATCTTGCCCTTCCCACCTCACCAGTTTTAACTTAGTGGTATATCTGGGCTAGGTAATAAGAGCCATGGGAGTAACCTTATAAAGCCAGAAAATCAAAGGCAGATGTTAAACGTAAATTGTACCAATCAAACAGAGCTTACAAAAGAGTAGAATTCTCTCCTGTAATTCTATTTGAACAAATGTGTCAAATACAGGGACTGGTAGAATTACCATCTTCATCAGGTCCCACTCTCATCAGCTGCCCTGCATTTAATCCCTTCCCTGCTCATCAGTGCCATCCCTCCATTGCAAAATCACCTGGAAAGACATAATCAAGTGTAAGGATCCTTTGCAAGGGGACAGCAAGCCCTGAACTGCCCACCAGCAGCTTTAGTGTGGCAATTTCCCTGATGAAACCTTCCCAACAAGTGACCTCAGGAGCACACTGTGATTTGCTTATGTCCTTTTCCTCGTGCCAATCATCCCGTTAAAACTTCAAAATGTTCCGTGCTTTGTAGATGGAAATGTTAGGGAGAGTGGACATATCCAGATGGATTCCCAAACCTTCCTGCTGAGGTGACACCTGTGTTAGTCTGAGGTTGTTCAGGTGTTGCAGACATGAACACCCTGATTTCCTGACTAGGCTGGCACAAGCTCTGCACCCCACTGTCCTGCAGGGTGCAATCACCATTCAATTCCAAACACATTTGCCATTTTCTGAAAAGATAGAATGCTCTGCCTGCTCAGCGTGCAATCCAGCCTCCAGTTTGGCATTTACTAATTTCTCAGTTTGTCTTCCTTTGTTATGATAACGTTTGCAGCAGGTTATTTTTACTGAGAATATTATTTAAAAAAAAAATAAATCTGAATTTAATAGTGTATTCCAGCAAAGGGTCATAGCTGACCTGACTTAGCTGGCTTTTTGCATGCAGTCTGAGTTAGTGTAGTCTATAAAGGGCTGGTTTAAAGGCTACTGAAGTTGACAGAAGGATGGGTATTGAGTATAAATGAAGCCAAGTGGCTAACTGTTCAAACATCTGAATATTATTAAAGTGTTTTGCACTGGGGTGACTTCACCTGTAATATTTACAGCATTTCAGACAATTGTGATTGGGTCTGAGAAAGCTGAATAAGACAAACACAGCTTTTTAGCTGAAATGCACTGAAAATGTAGGGGGTTTGTGTAACCTGAAGAACTGGGTTAATCTCCTTTGTTTTCAGAAACATGAAGGCAGGAGAAAGTCAAACCATAGCTGTCAGCTGGATTTCCCAAATGTAATGCCATTTGGCTGTATGTAAGAGAGGAAAGCCTAAGCTATTATACATGTGTAGAGCTATAAAAACAAGATAATTGTTCCATGGCTTTGCATTGCATCCAAAACTTGAGTTAGTGTTCTTGTAGTGGTAATAAAAAGAAATTGTAAATCCAGTTGGTTTTGGTAACAAGAATGATGCCTCTAAGACACTTTTATTCAATTAAAAATATTTATTGAAACAAACAGAAGGAAAATGTTACTCTATAGTGGCCATGATAGGAAACTGATTTTGAACTCTCTTACACTATTATTGCCAAAAATGTAATTTCAGTAATCCCAGTTCTGATTCTATCTTGATTTTATACAAGCAGAGGTCCATTTAGTTCGGTACAACCATCTTGTTTTGTTCTCATTATACAAATTCAAAATCTAGTGAGACAGAGAATTTTAGAGCTTTATTCAAAGCTCATTGAAGTCAATGAGATACTACCCTTTGACATAAAGCAACCCAGGTATTTTCAGAATTTGTTCTAATAGGTGATACTGGTTATACCAGTTGTATTCTTGTTTAAATTCATTGATTTCAAATGCATTACTGAGTTAAGGTTAATTATTTTTAGTATGAGGCAAAGCTTTCAAAATCACCATGGGAAGAATAAGTTCAAATGTAACAGAAAACCGTAGTTAAAGAACAGATTTCTCAATTTTCTTCTATTTAGTACCAGTCCTCATGTGACCCCATCCTATTGCTTAATGCACTTTAAAAATCCACACTGGCTTCCCAGTAATGAAGGAAAAATAACGTAGCATAGTATAACATAGTTTTGCTTAAGGTCTGGTCAGGGGAAATATGTGATTTTCAAAACTCTAAATACATTGTGTTGAACATACCGCATTTTATTTTTTCCTCATTTCTGTTTTCAGTCTCAGTGATGCTCCTAAGCTGAGCCCATGACAGCTCTCAGCCTCTTACCATTTCAGAAATAATGTCCATAGGAAAAGCACTTCCTAGAACAAGGATATTTGGCTTAAGCCAAATATGAGTAATCTGATCTTTTGGCATTTTATGATAGTGGAAAGATATCCTAAATATTAGAAATAATTACCAATCCCACCAGGACAAATTTGTGATGTGCACAGCCATGTAAAGCCTGACTCTGCTGTTAGGCTGGAACTACATCCCATAGTCTCCTTAGTCCATGTGACATGATCTCAGGAGCGTACACAAGGTATTGCAAAGCACTGATCAGCATTTCCAAAGGGAATGACAATATACTTGCAAGCCAAAATCTACTCACACATCTCTCATCCCCACTTCAGACCTATACAAAACTTGCAGAGGTTGGTGAATCTGCACAGTTGCCTTTTATAAGGCTTTGGCTGTTTCAGTCAGCTATGAAGAAAATATGCCTGCATTTTACTTCTAGGGTTGATTGAAAAACAACATTGTAGAAAATCTCCCACAACAGTAGGACAACTTCCCCACCTCAAATCCTTTCCAGCCAACCAGCTTCACCCCTCTGTGCTCTTACCCAGATATGCCTCATCTTGAAAGTACATGCTATTCTTAAGGGAAAAAATTTTACACCCAAATCTTAACTGTATATAGTGAAAATTAATGATTTTACCAACTCTAAATATGTCAGGCTGCATTTAGAGTGAGGTGTTTTCAGATTCCCATAGCACTGACCCAGCTTCAGCAGAGCCATGTAAGGAAAAGGCTGCGCATTTGTAGAGCTGCTGCAAACAGCTCATGTACATAAAATCCTGATTCTCTGGGTAGCAGCAGAGCTTACCCTTCCTGAGCCTTTTGTAACTTGCCTAGTTGAAGGACTCCAGATAATGAGGTAGATAACATTTTCCTCCATCATGCAAAGCTGGAATGTTCTTCCTTGCAATTTGACAAAGGTAAACGTTAGGTTGGCCTGACTGACAGAGAAGAGTGGGATCTTTGTAACCTGTTCTCCTTCTCCAGGTGTAACTTCTCTTGACTTTGAAAGTGTTTGTTCCACAGGGATCTTGGGATTTTCCTCTTAAATAGTGAATTGTACTCTGTTGAATGTCAATTAATGGTGCTAGTATTTAAATAATATATGTCCTTGTTTTTAAAATTTCAAATGTATCATGCTGGTGAATCAAGATTTACTTGGCAGATAGTTTAAAAGAAATTACTTAGCATGTACTGATTCATTTAAATTATAAGTACCCGTTACTCTCTATTTCATTTTTAACAAGTTCATCATCCACTCAAAGAAATGCCAGACAGCTCAGGTTAGAAAACTGATTTATCTGGCATATGCAAAGACGGACTCTTTGCAGTTGGGGTTTCGTAATCAGAGCAGAAACATATTAAGGGTAGATGTCATATTCCTTGATGTTTGCCAAAACTGTCAGAAGCTTGCATTCATTATGGACCCTTCTTTTGTTACCTCACAATCTTTCAGTTCCCAAAGCAATTTATGTGCATATGCAGGACCAGTTCCTGAGCTCTTAACTCAGGTAAGCTCTGTGGATTTCTGCAACATCTTACCTTAATAAGGACTTCCAGATTCAATCCCTGAAAATAAAAGGAAAAATTCTATGGAGTGAATATATTTTACAATGAATAATTATTTAGGGAATTCACTATTAAAATATTGTTTTATAACTATGTGCACCACTAGAATATCAAACCAGAATCCAGCTAAGTCATATTTGTATTAGCCCAGCATTGCTGTTTCTATACACTAAAGAGATAAGTGGTACAGCCAGCCTTTATTTCTTTTCTTTTCCATTTTTTATACTTCCTCTAAGAATAACTTGACTCAGAGGACACTGAGACCAAAGACATTTGTTTTAATCTTTGATAATATGATCCTTTTTGTTGTAATTTTAAGGGAGTCTAAAACATTGAAGGGAGATTTTTACAAGTGTTTAGCCTTCAAAATTGTGTTGCTGGGCCCCTGATGGGGTTCTCAGAAGGGCTAAGATATTCGACAATATTTTCTACATTTGTTCTTCTGGAATCCAAGTTCATCCTTTGCAACTTCTAGTTAATGATAGGGCAGGTCCTGACCTTCTGCCCCTGAAAGGGATAAAGAAGAAGAGTAAAACTTAATTATTTTGGATTCATTGAAAAAAATACCTGCTGTGATTTTAGGGGGACTTAACAACCTGCAGAATGTATCTTGTGTCAAGATTTAGACAAAATATCACACCTATGGTCTAAGATGGACTGATAATAAAGTTATTGTTTAAGGAAAAAAAAAGAGTAGAATTTTAATTAAATTTTCAGTCTTCTCAATGAAAGATCACTGCTAAACTTTGTGGCTCCTCTGGCCGAGGGACCAGAGGTAGAAAAATTACCACAAAAGTGGTCGTTTGTACCTGATTATTGTAATAGCATTCATGGAATCATAGAATGACTTGGGTTGCAAGAGACCTTAAAACTCATCTTGTTCCACCTCCTTACCACGGGCAGGGACACCTTCCACTAGAGCAGGTTGCACCAAGCCCCGTCCAACCTGGGGCACTTCCATACCATTGTGCACAATATAAACACCTGAAGGCACAGGACCTTTAAAATTCTGCTGATGATTACATTCATGTCTAGATTTCTGAGACTGAGTTATCCTTACTAACAGAGTTTCTGGTTTTCCTGTCAATGGCTTCCATGTAACTGTCTACTTATCCATGTAAATCAGCATCCCAGGGTTCAAGTTAATGAACTATGCCAATTCTTTATAAATAAAAGCTTGCTTCGACTTTTAATTGCTTTGAAGACCCCCTAGGAGAGGATCAGCCACAAAACTCATGTAATATCCTGCTACATTGGAGCAGAGCACTTCCCATTCCTCCGTCTTTACTTTGCTGATCAGCCATGTGCAATCTGGCCTTAAATTGGCAGCATGATCCTCATTTTCCCAAAGTGGAGGACTTTTGCAATCAGCTGCTTCTATTTACGTAGACAATAACAGACGTGATCAATGAATAACACTTAGGCTCTCTTTTAAGACAGATCTATTTTCAGCTGTTGCACAAAGAACTGCTTGTCACCATCTTTCTGGTGTTTGCCAGCTCAGCATTACCCTGCACAGACAGAAAACAGGAGACAGCACAGGCTTGTTCTGGTTGTGTCCATGCACTTCTCCTGCTAGGAAGTATTTTCATTTAATGAAAAAACACTATAAACACAAAAACATGAATTCTATAGTACTGAAGAAGAGTTCAATACATTTTCCTCTTGGAATACATTTATCATGCAGGTAGCCCTGTGGCATTTAGAGGCACAGCCACCTATAAAAGCCTATGTGTCACACATTAGAAGCAGTCTAAGCAGCCTTTGATTGTAGAGTTCTAAAGGGTAAATTAATCCTGTAAGGAGGCAAACTCGGGTACCTCTCCATTCTACGGCAGCCAGGTTTTAATTCATACCTTTACATTGGCAAAAGGCACTGTCTGCCTCAGTGATTTATGAGTGTTGATGGTAGAACAGGCATGATGTATCTCATCTATCTGTCTATCTGTCTACCTGTCTATCTTCTCTCCCTCCCCAGTACCACGGTATCACAGATGAGCTGCAATGTAATTGTCTTTTTTTACAATTATTGATGCGCTGGGATATCATTGCTCATGTGGGAATGATGCATAATGGACAGAAGGTACATGGCTGAAAATGTCAAGTTATATGATTTTGGTAGGTGTAAGTACTCATTTAGACCCACATTGTCTTGATTTCATCTATGCCCAAAACATATGTGTGATTCATTAGACTTCATTTTAAACCTTCAATTACTGAGTAGCTTGTCGGTTTTTATTCTTGGTCAATATATCAGGAGTAATGATGTTCTGTGCATAAGATTAAAACAGGGTAAATTACATTCAATGATTTTTTTAAAAACAAAAATACTTCTGTATGCAGAGTTTCTGCTCCAATCTGTTCTGTTTTTGCTTTTGGCAATAAAGTTTTATTGTAGCTTAGGACTCCTCTTCTGAAAGAAACAGCCTTATTCATCTTCCCTCCTAGACCAAATTTAATGTCTAATGCAGAAAGTTAATTTCAGAGAAGTTACTTAAGACTAAGTCAGGTGAAGGTGTACATTAGAAAGTCACTCCCTCTTCAGGTCTCTTTGTGTAAAAGCATCAACCCATATCTGTTCAGGAGTCATCAGAACAGGGAATTCTGCTGCAAATCTGTCACAACTGGCTCCAAACCAGTCTTTTCTGTCACTTACTTGGAAAATGAGTCAATGGCAGGACAGAGAGGTTGGGACACCAAAAAAAAAGCTGGGTATGGGGTCTGCCCACAGATTAAATTGCAGGAAGTTTGAGTAAAGGTGTCATGGGCCCACTCTGCCTCTAGGACTGCTCAGAAATTTTATCAGCAGACTGAGGACACTCGTACTTTGATTCAGATAGATTTCTTTTCATAGAATAAGTGAAAAGTCTTGAAAATCCATATAGTTTTTGTGTGTGAACATTCAGGGAAAGGTTAGAGAATAATGACTCATTTGTGATGGCTCCAGACTGATTTAGTTCAGTTTTGGCAGAAGGTTCACCTCGCTTCTGTTACTGAATACTTAACTCTCCATATTACACTTTCTGTGGGAGTTCTGTTAACATGATTGTTAATAAGATATTGTTCTTTTTTCTTTGTCAGTTTTTCAGAGAAAGGACAGATACCTGAAAATTATTTTTTAAAAAAAATTCTTTCTAAGAGAGTACAAATTAATGTGGAATCTATCAAATGAGAGGAAAGCTAAAAAGGAATGAAGGGAGTGAAGTTAAATGTGCTTGCAGTAGGTTTTCTTTTTCTTGCAAAGAAAGGTGACAGCTCAGAAGGGAATAGCTCTGGGATATGATCCTTACAGGCTCTGTATGCAACATCTGCACGTACACGAGCATGCAGACATCATCTTGAACAGCCTGAATAAAGACCAGGCTGATCTGCAGCCCCTATGATAGACTGACTTCAGTGTGAGCTATTTATAAATCATTCTTTCATTCTCAACAATGCTTTGGCTGGAGCCAGAAAGGACAGAACTACTGGCAAGACAGGCCCCTTGCCTAGTGTGCTGTGACTGACATGTAATCTGTCACTCCCCATCATCTGTGGGGTGGTGATAGGAAAATAATGCTCCTCACCTTGCCTTAGATCACACATTACTCTCCTGAATACAGCTCCCTAAAGCTGTGAAATGGCCTTTAGAAAGTGCCTTTGTTCATTTTTTTATATAGGAGAATGGGAATAAGTGATAAACAGGCTAGGGGGAAAGAAAGCAATACACACATTGGAGACCTGATGAGAGAAATTGGCTACGACTGAGACTTCAGTATGATCCAGTGACCTTTCTGTGAAGAACACCCACAGTGTGTACCAGAGGCCTAAATGGTGCAAGAGCTGGGCTGTGCCCTGACCACAACACTGGCTGTGAGTGGTGTTTCCCAGCTTTAATGGGGTTTAACAAGCCATGTTCAATGTATATCCCTGGAAAATCAGTCTCCTTCCATTTCTCCACTGTTTAGAAAATGAAATTCCCCATGTGACATCCCTCTATAGCAAACGTGCGGCATAACAGGGTCCCACTTCCATCTGGTGACTTGGGAGTTATAGAATTATAAATACTGTAACAGTAATACTATAATTTAATAAATACAATAGTCATGTACACAGATCTTTCACTAAAATAGACCTTTTCGGATGAGTAGAGGTTCATAGTTCTTCTAAAAAATTGCACTAAATATTCTTCCAGAAGAATTTTATTGTGATGACTTGTTTACATTCCTTTTATGCTATTAAATTGTCTAATGTTTGCAAAGAAGCCAAATTAACTTCCTTCTCTCTCACTCCTCCAGCATACCCTGGTTCCTGGACATCTCTTTGTTTCATGGTTTGTATACGGTGAAGTTGCTGATGATCTTTAGAATATTATAATGCTCTGCCTGAGGTCTAACCTTGCTGCTTCAAATGACATTTATGTAAATTGTCACCAGAAGTTTAGGGCAACTCTCTTTTCTTCCTTAATAACATGTCATACTGATGTGGCTTTATTTGTATTCCATAAGGGGATGATTTATTAAAGAGGCCAAAACTAATTTAGGTTGATATTCACTGGACTTCTCATAGAGACATTGCAGCACGAGGCCCCCATATTTTGCATTTTAATTTGCTTCTCTATAAACTTTATATCTCCACAATCTCACTGACCCTTCTTACAGCTTGCTAGACAAATTCCTGAATGTAGCCCATCAGTCTTCCTACCGTCTTTCCCTCTTACTCAGTCAGTGTGTCACAGGGAAACTAGAGCTCCAGGAAGTACGTAAGATGCTCTATTTGCACCCGTTCGTTGCAGCAGAAATTTGCAGGTGCATTGTGGGTGGTGGGATGTGTTCCCATTCCTCCCAGTACAGACAAGGAAACAAAATCCAGATCAGACCCATTTTATTCATGCAGATGGATGCAATGTCTCCTGAAAACATATCTCAATTATTCATGTTTGAGGCTACTTATGCTCAGAGCTCCTTTCACATTCTTTATTGTTCTCCCTGTGTAGTTGGGGAATACATTTTAGCTCAGATTTATACTAGCACAGACATCAAAGCACTGACCCTGGAAGCCCAGTGTAACAGGTTGTTTCTTTTGTACAACAATAAAAGACCCTGATTTATTCTCAATTTACCTAGTAGAAGAGAATATGGAGGCTAGAATTACTTGGGTGCCTTCCAAAAGTGTGTCTGATTTTACTCAGGTCAGGATCCAGAGGCAGTGCTTCAGATTATTATTATTTAATGGTCAATGTCCCCACAGCCCTACACAGAGCTGAAGCATCTCAGGTGGGATAACAGTTTCCAAGATAACCAGAACTTTGTCTCTAAGTGTTTCCCAGAATGGCTGAAAGGAGATGAAATTCCACTTTAAAACTGGTCAGAATGATCAAAAAGTTACATGGAAATAGAATTCCCATATGAGAGAAGCCTGGCCCTTTCTAGAAAGTCTTTCCAGACACTTGATCACAGATGGAAGATCTTCTAGGGCAGTTTGTGCTTGAATTTGCTGGTCCTTTCCTCTGCATTCAAGAAAATTCAAGAAGTTTGCTAAAATGAGTATTTTACCTGTTCCCTAACTTATAAGGACCAGACTGTTCTCCATGACATAAATCCTGACAAATTTGCTTTCCATTATTCCTCCAAGAATCTCAAGGTTCCCTTCTCCCTGCCACTGTGCTGTATGAGGGGCTGCAAGAAAAAAGGATATACTCCTGGAGACTGCTCTGAACATACAGGTTGCAGTGATTCCTAATGACAAAACTGGTCCCTGGGAATGGGGAAATAACTAGCCCGAATAACTAGTTCGAAGACAGCGTGTCAGTAGCTGACATGCAGGAGTATGCAGCATTTGTTCCTGTGATTTGCAGGATAAATCAAATACCTTGTTTTATGCTTCATTGTAAAAGCCTTCTTTTGTGTACAGCTCTTCACACATGGAGTTCTTAACTCTATTTATGGATTATCTGAGGGCCCATTACCACCTCCGGGCAAGGTAATGAGGGGATGCTGGAAATTCTCACACTACTGTGCTCATGTGGAACAGAACAAAAGGGTCAGCTAAGTTACTGTAGAGGGTTTCCTACGAAAGAGAAACGCTGGTTATAGGCACATGATGAAAAAGGGCCTACCAAAGTGAAGTTATACATTTATTCAGGCTCCTTTTATTTAAAGAAGAAGACAAAACCCAGCTTTTTCCGGAGGTTTCAATGCAAGGACCTACCTATTGTCACTAGAACCCACAGGTGAGTGTGGAGTTACCTCATGAGGAAGCTGGAAGTTTTTCAAGCCCCCCAAAAATAATTAGGAATATGATTTACTTTCAGAAACAGAATTAAGGTGAGAGTGGTTTTCTTTACAAATCTACGTAGCAAGTGCCTGTTCAGGCCTGTGCTTCTCCACAATCTTATTTTTTTCTCTGTATGTATGATTAGCTTTCCATAGCCAGAAGGGAGCAGCTGTATCCTGCCAAGGACCACAGCTTTGCTCCCCCTGGGCTTTCTTCCCAGGGATGTAAGCGACCCAATTGCTCCTGATACACAGCTTTCAGCAAGGACCACCTACATTCTCCATTTGGATGATGCGGCATCATTCACTTTGACAATTTCATCATGATCACAAGACCTGAAAGAAAATTTAACTCCCCTGGTGTCTGAATTTGAACCATGTCACACCTGCAGTCCCAGATTTCATCTGGGTTTTGCTATGGTAGGTCTGAAAGACAAGAGATTCACAGTGCACTCTAGCAAGGACAGTACTGACTGAAGCATCATGAATAAAAGTCTGTCATACACTCTGTTATTTCTTAATGGCAATATTTTAATTGCATGTTTCATATTTATGACCCTATAAAGAATAATTTTAATCTGACATTAACATCTGAATATGATTGCCTGAAAGACAATAGTAACAATGACAAATACTGATATAAATCAAACCAACTGGTTTTCAAATTCTAATTAAAGATGACACTAAAACTCAAGATAAGAGACATATGGAGACAAACACATTTCTTTGCAGGAAGAACCAAAACCATATGGAGAAAAAGTGCAAGGATATCAAGCTAAAATCTGAACTTCTTGGCATCTAAAATGTCTGTAAAGGGAATCCTAAACTGATCATCTTCCTATAAAAAGTCATTTACCAGGCTCTTTCACAAGCCACTGAGTAAGATGTGAGACATCTCAAGCTGTTCAGAACAACTGGGAATTGATTGTACGTAACCTATGTTGCAATTGTTTTACCAGTGGAGACCATGAGACAGATGGCATGAATATATTTAAAGTTGGGGACAAAGCTGATGTGACACTGAGCTGGCTTTCTGAAATGAACAATGTGAGTTCCAGATTTGTTATCAGATGAAAAAGACTCAGTTCAGAAAAAATGGGTGCCAGTGTAGCCAGTGGTCTCCAGATGCTGGGGACTGGGAGAATAGCCTGCTAGTCCCAGAATCAGCCCCACCATCTGCAGTCCAAATAATCAAAACTTTTAACTACTCCCTCTGTGCAAATAAGCCTTGGAATAGGTATGGCTTTCATCGTGTTACAAAGGGTGTTTAAAATGTGCACAAAGGGCCAATAAGGAGCAGCCTCACTACAGGCTGCTGATACAACTGTTATATTCCAGGCTATTTCACAAGTCAAATATTGGGAATTGCCTTATTAAAGTGCCAGTGAAAGAAGGAGAGAAATTTTAAAGGTTTTTAGAGGCTTTTAATGATCTTGTGTAATATTGCAGTCTTAACTCGCCCGTTTGTGAAGAGCTCATACAACTTCAGAGTCTGATTTTTTGTTGTGCTTTGGCATAAAGCCATTTGCAGTATTGAGATTCACTTTTGCTGTGTTTATTGTATCACCAACTAGTTTATGTGGGGTGGAAGATGAAGTGGTTAGCTCTACTACATGTTTCCTGGGCAGGAAACAACTCTATCTGTAACCTGATGTCTCTGTTCCTTCCTCTTAATGCTGCCTTCTCTCTAAAGGCCTTTATTTTTTTGCTTTAATGACAGTTTAAGCTGCTGCTTTAAAAATGAGTTAACTTCACATTTAGATTAGTTCCCATAAACCTGATTTTTAGAGGGACTTGATTATCTTCCTGGTTTGTAAACATAATTTTGTTGCAATAACTGAAGATACAAGTTCTGGCAAGGCAAAGCCTAAAATCCTAAGAAAATGATGGCTACAGTTGAGTGTATGGACTGTACCAGGACACTGGAGATAAGCCTGGTTTTTATTTAGGTCAGTGTGAAGCAATTCACAAGGAGGAAAATATATTCCTCAGAAGACAGGAGTATCAAAAGTCATATATTATCCTTTAATTAATGTTTTCTCTAAAGAAAACTGACAATTTGTATCTCACAATGACCAGGAATAAAGCTTTTACTATCTGGCAAAAAAAGGCAACTTGTTCTTACTGCAGAGCTGAGGCAACTAAAAAACAGCAGTTAGAGAAGGATGACATCCAGTTGCCTCAACATGTGGCTTTACTGTATTTCCATAGGAAAAGAGCTGATATGAACCCCTTTTTCCAAACCATCTTCAGCCGGCACAGCTGTGTAAAGCGTGCCTTGCATGCTGTGGAATAGCAGCAAGATTCCCACAGTTTCGTCAAGGATCAAAATGCCTTGCTCCAGACAAGGACCTAGAGGGAACTGAAATTAATGTCCTGCCAGATATAGGAGATCAAATTGGCCCAGCTGCCGTAAATTCTCTCAATATCAAGAGAGTGAAGACAGAAGTCAGTCAGTGTAATATCTGTCCCTCATCAATGTAGACTTTTTGATAAACCCTAAATACATTTTTCTGTGCAATTACAGGACACTTTTCTTAGTAGTCCAGTCTGAAACAGCTTTAATGAAGTAATAATGGAATCTAAACTGGATTCTTGCCGTATTTCTGTTTGCCTGTCCCCTGTGCCACAGGCAGGTTTCTGCCACAAGTCAAAAAAAAACATTTTAAAATTGAATATCTAATCCAGTGTATATTTAACATTAGACTATGTCATCAGAGAAATGTCTTAGCTCTGCAGCAATGACCCAGGTCCTGTGTTTGCTCACATTTCAGTTTACTTAATGACATGCTGCGGGAAATTTTTAAGAAATATTTACAGGTGTTTTTCTTTCCCATCTTAAGCGTTGTTTCAAGTTGCAAAACATAAGCCATGTCCCATCATTTCATGAAGCTTTGATGTTGTATTTGGAAACATAAAATGACATTCGTGGCATAAAAAATAGCCCCATTACCATGACTAATTGCTTATAGGTATCAACAGCGAGCACTCCTAAACAAGCACTCGAGAAGAGCTCAGGGCAATGTTAGATGAGAGACTGAACGAGAAAAAATGAAGTAGAAGTTGTCCATTGCTTTTATTATGTGTGAGGAAAGAGGTTCTATTTATTGCTCAGGCAGTTAGGCAGACTGGCTTCACTTCTCTTGTAAGATGACAAGTTCATAGCCTGAGGTAGAAAGTCTGCATCGTACCCTTCTGTTATATCTTACCAGAATAGTCTTAATGACCTGGCATCTCAGATAAAACACATCCAACTCTCTCTTTACTCCTTTTAGTTCTCAGCAATTCCAGGGTCAATGTTATATAATCTGATGGGTGAATAAGCATCTGCGAAGGAGTTTGTTATGTGTCATCTGTGGTACGGCTGGAATCAATCTCTGCCAAATCTTCCTGGGACGCTACAATAGAATAATTCAGTAAATCTAAGTCACACTCTTGGCTAACAACATTCAAAGTTGAAAGAAACCCTATTTTTTGTTTTCTGAAAACCTTGGGATGGCAAGGGAGGGAGAAGTGATTGCCCTGGATGTGATAATGGCAATAATTTGAAGGTGTCAGGTGTCACTTCTAAGCTGACAGATCTCTAGAAACATTGAGGTTAAGGCTTTGAAGACAGTTCCGTAAGAAAAAAGGTACTTCAATGATCTAGGCACTTCTTTTTTTATTTTACAAGATGAAATCCTGATGAAGTCCCAGATGAAGGCACATCATCGTGTTAATGTAATTACAGAGAAATAAGGACTTGCAATGGATTGTGTCAGATGTATTAGAAATCATGCTGAAGGAGTGAGAACAGGAGAGTTAACATTTCCTTGTGCTAGTCAACATTAAAACTCGACAGAATCAGAAGAAAGTGACACTATTTAGTATGCCAAGTAGTGTTATATCTCTACAGACATATCACTGCCAGATAAATCAGGAAAGCTGGTAGAAATGGCTAAAATAATATCACCTCTCCAGAACTTTTTAAAATATGGGCAAATTCTTTGCTTTTAAATTTTGTGTCATGAATAAAAATATAATTTATAGTGTTTCCATTTTTTTTTCTCTAAACTGTGTTTTGCAATCAGCCTCATTATTCTTGTTGTACAAATAAATTGACATTTATTATCTTTCAAGGGGTTTTTTTTCCCCTGATTGCAACTGATTTACTGAGAGGTCCTAGGAATGTCATACTGGAAAGGAAGCTGGTTAAGTGCTGTTGTTACCAATAGTATAAAACAGAGATGTCAGCACAGACCAGTGCAAAAAGACCACAAATCTTTCTGTCAGTAAGAGTTCAAGGGAGCATGTAGATATGTATTTAACTTCTGCAGATTTATATGTCTTAAGCACAGGCTTACTTAGGTGCCTGACATTTTGCTCACAGCATCCAATATGGAGTGTTAGTGAAATACACACTCAAGCAAGAATTAAAAAAGGCATATATGTCAAAAATTAAAACCCTCTATAAACTAATAGGCAAAGAAAGGCCTTACATGTTGAGAAACAAATCAGATTATAGGATGAAGAGAAAGAACTGCTAAATGCCCGGATTCAGCAGGAACACATCTGATGTGAAATATTCCTTCCAGTTTAACACAAGATAAGGTAGAATTGGGAATTTGCTTTTCAGAAGACAAAAGTCTTGCAGACTAAATGAAACTAGGAAGTTTTTTGAGAGGTCTGACAGTGTAGTCAATCAGTGTGTAATGGGAGAATACTGGGAGATCCTGGAGGACTGTGTATAGAAACTGCAGCGGACTGGGTTTGAACTGGGGAGTGAAACTCTGAAGAGCTGCCAGCTTAAAGAAATGAAAAGAAAAGGACAACCGTTTTTGTTGGAGCCTTTCATTAAAATATTGGCAGCTGCTGATGCATAACAAAAGCTCTGCTTGTGCTATGAGATATTAGAGTGGAAAACCAAGGAGGCAAATGTTCTCTTCAATTGCAGTGCAGGAGTAAATGGCTCCCAGCCAACACAGGACAACTCAGAAAGGAAAAATTTCAGCTATGTTCTGACCAAGTATTCTAATGCCTCTCCATTTTGTTAAGGAGAAGTTATTCTCTCATTAAGTGTTTCTAGATTTTTGTTTTATGGGGGGGTTGTTGTCTTTTAAAATTTCTGGTTTATTTTTTATTCTAAAATTGCTGTGTAGCTCCAGATAAACTTTTTAAGGAGTCTCTCTGTTATAGTGGTAACTTCCTGTATGAAATTGGTCGTAACTGTAGAGGCGAAACAGAGTGGACTTGGAACCTACAGCACGAATTCAAACGCTTTATTCTATTTGAACTACAGAGAAATATTATTTTTATTTAATGACCTTTATTATCCTTAGTATTTGCAGATATCTTCTAAGAATATTCCTAATGCTGATATTCTTGCACTGTAAGTCTTAGGGTATTACCAATACACCTCTGATATTTTACATCCTTAAATGCCTAGTACACATGAGTGGGAATTTTATCTCCGTATGATTATTCATCAGGAAATAACACAAGATTATAAAATAAAAGCTAAATTGGATTTTTCAAGATGAAAAATGATTCTTTTAATGAAATTACAGGAAAATAAAACAGAAAGGTTTTTTATTTTAGACATTACTGATTCTTACGTTATGTCTTTGTGAGATCATTTCCTTAGTAAATTACTTTTCTCCATGCCCTGACCAGAAGGAAATAGGATGTGAAAGCCTGGTCATAGAGCTTCTCTGCTCACTTTGCTTAGCTCTCCAAATTACCAGGATAACTTATATTTTATACAGACAGGAGCCTCCTGGGTGTCAGGAGGATAAATTTCCATTTACTCTTTGCTGTTGTACAGCTTCTCCGCAGAGTGGGGAAAATGCAGCTGGGGAGGAATGGCAGGAGGAGCATTGCCAGCAGTGCCTGAATTTAAGGCAAGGAAGGAGTAAGAGACCTGGAGGCTTAGGTGGATCATGACAGAGGAGGAGGGAGGTCAGCAGAATGGCTCTGGCTGGAGGAGTGTGGCTGACACAGGCACTCGCTGCCCATCTACTTCTTTCCTGACCTTCCGTGGATTTAGAGGGAGCTGCCCTACATCAGAGCACTCTGACTTCAGAGTGCTTCCTAGGCTTTTGGAAAGAAAAGGTGTCAAGCTGGGGAGCCTGTAAAAGTGGGACTTTTTGTGGTTGTTGCTGCCAGGATGGAGCAGCAAGAGGTGTCTGCCAAGGCTGGCAGGGAACGTGGCCTGTACCCGAGACTGTCGTGGCGGTGCAGCATGTGCCAGAGCAGTTTGGGCTGTTCCACTGCTAAAGAGTGGAACAGACAACAGCAAAGAGGAGAGTCTGACACTTCTTTCAGCCTGTCTTACTTGTGTCTTAAGCAGGCCTGGCATTCTGAGCCAGGATTGACAGGAGCTGCCAAGGGGATGAATGTTGGTTCTTGTTTTTCTTCAGCTTCACCCAAATGTGCTTGAAGGCAAGTTCAGCTGGTTCTATTTAATGTCAGGTCATACCTGCTTTCATTTTAGTTTTCAAGAAAAAAAAAAAAAAACAAACAACAAAGAAGTGAAATCAGGATTACGTAGAATTTTAGAGAAAATTATCGGTTTCATTATTCACAAGAAATTACTACAATATCAGCTAGATTTCTGACATTATAATATTTTAATGTCATCTGCAGCCTCTAGTTTGACATAGGATGCCAGAAAATATCCTTTACATGATTCACAATTCCTTTTCCCTTTCTCCAGAAATCAAACAGTCCATTCCATAGGTTGCTGATCCTGAATGAATATTGTAATTCCTGATAACAAACATTTCATTCAACTGGTTTCCACTCAACACTCCTGTTTCTCATGAGACATTCTCATGGAAACTAAGCTGTCAAAGCATAAGAGGTTGGTCCTCTCATGTATTAGGAAATGGTTAAAAGATAAGAAATAAAGGGTAAGAGTACACAGGCTGCTTTTCCACTGAAGGGAGGCATTCCAAGGCTTTCAGCTGGGATTTGTACAAATCAGAGTATTATCAGAGATCCTGAGGAGGAGGTTCATGTGCAGTGGCAATAAAAATATTATCAGGATAGCCAAACTGAAAACTGAAAAGCTTATACCTTAAACTCACAGAACTAATAAAACAGCAGATAAAATTTAGTACTGAAAAGTCCGAAGGAATGCTCAGGGCAGAATATTAAAACAGGAGAAAGGCAACAAGAATGCTCAAAATAGGAGGAGAGATCATACAGATTAGGAGACTTTGGCTTAGAAAATAAATGAAAGGAATGCATGTGATGGAGGCAGATAACATCATAAACAATATAAAGGAAAAACTTCAGGAATTATTACATTATTTCTTTTCAAGACAGGTGTGCAAAAACAGAACAAGTGATCTTACTGGTGACTACACTGAACATGAAGAAGAGGACACTCTTTTTCACTTGCTGAATTAACTATTGCTATCCTACAGACCTAGTTGACCAAAAAAGATTAAATTTTTAAAAAAGCAAAAACAAAACAAAACTAATCTCCTAGAATCATGCATATAGGGAAAGTCAAAACTCCAGAATGGACTCTTTCCTGGGGGGTTTTTCACCTCTATTAAAGTAAAAAATGTTAAGGCAGTAGTATCTGAATGCATGCCACTTCACCTGTAATGTGATGCTCAAACCTTAGGTTTTTTCTTTTCCCTTTTACAGGAATATATGATTGCCTGACCTTATTTTTAAGTGGTCTTTTAAAAATTATATTTAGGGAGACATATCTTTGACTGTGAATTAAGGATTACTGCAATGATTCCACAGTAAATCTGTGTTTTGCAGTTCTGGTCAACATTGACAGGTGAAGAAAACACATCCACCAGCTCTAGAGACCTTGAGATGTAAAGGCATTTGGGAGTACTCCAGGGGGTGGGAGCAGTGAAGCCAAATGCTCGTGAAATGGCACTGGAATAGGAGAAACGGGGAAAGGAAAGGGGTCTGCTGACCTTCCTGCCACTGACTGGAAGTACACATGATAGAAACAGGTTTCAAGGAGAGCAGGAGGTGAGGACAGCCCCTCACCTCCTGTCTCAGCCTATTTATGCAATATAGGTGTATTTTCTTCCTTTCTTTTGTTATGCAAAGTTTATCTCATTTTCTTCAGTTTAATTAAATCCTTTTCTTTGTGGAACTGTCAAAATCTGTCTCTGCATCTCCAGCTTCAAGAGAATGAAAAGCAGTGGCTAAAAAACCCATCGTAGCTTCCAATTGTAAATAGATCAGTCGATCCTGCTGTTGATTCCTGTCAGGTCTTGTGTTTGTTGCTGCCTCATATAAAGTTGGCCGCTGCATGTGGAGGAAATTCACACACTGATATCTTGATTTCTCTGCTGATGATAATTGAACAAATATTAAGCGTATCACTGCTTCAAATAAAACACTATCAGCCAAACCAGGCCTGTTTGCATCAGCCTGTTTAGCCACCTACTGCTTTGCAATATCATCCTAATTGTGTGAAAAGAAGCTGCCATTGATTAAAATCAAGTGACCCTCACTGCTGCTGAAGGTCAAGTGGGGGCTAATGAAGCAAAATGCATGTAAATGTCACACTAATGTTTATGGGGGTTTTTTTGCCTACTTCAGACCAGAAACTGAATAAAGCATTATGCCTTCCATGTATAGTTTACAGGTGAAAACAAAGGGAAGAAAGAGACGGTGAAATGGCACGTCCAAAATGACCGGGCAGTGGCACATCCAGGTTTCCTGATAGTCTGCCCTGAACCACCTGCTTCTCCCTCCTTGCTAATGATGTTATTACCAATAGTGGTATTATAAGTGTGATTACAGTCATCATTATTTTTAGTCTATGCAACCGCATGCATGACCATGTTTCGCTTGAAAAAAAAAGTAAATTATTTAAATAGCTATTTAATTGGGACTTCTGGTGACATAGAAACTCCAACAATTATCTACAGCATGTGAGAATACATGCAGCCCTTAGTAAAAGAGAATGGGCCCATCCCCAAATTATTCCATCTGGCAGAGTTAGTACCTGCTGTAGTTCACACATGAATAGCATTAATTTGCATGTAAATAGAGGCCTACATGCTTCTGTGGAGCTAAAAGCTGTATTTCAACATTTCACAGCGGAATTAGGCAGTGGGCACATCACTACATGATGGTTCAACCTTGTAGTGACGTGCCAGCTAAAATCATTTTAAATGCTCCTCTCCATATTTCCCGGTAGGATTATTTATTGAAGTAGTGTGTAAGAGCTCAGAAGAATCCTCTATTGAAATGCTGCTAGCTCCCAGCTACGATTCTGACATTGATGTTGTCAACTGAGATTATGCATCGGTCTTAATGAATGCTGACAGTCAGATTTCTTAGGTATGGTCCTGCACTTCCTTTCAGCAAAGAACCAAAATAGAAAGGCTGGACATGCAGAGAAAGATGCAGCAGCATTGATGTTTACCTGCTACTTGAGCTTTTTTTCTCTCTTTACTGCTTCTTTCCCTGAGAGGTACAGCAATAGCAGTTAACATTTTCATATCAAGATGTAGCAGCAAATGTTCCTGTATCACTTTCAGGTAAAATAAATACATACAGTGTGTTTCTCCAGCAACGCTTTCAGAGGAACTGGGAAATTCCATACTGACTATGCAGAAAAAAAAAATCATTCTTTCCACCATGTTGATTCAGTATTTCCTTTGAGACAGTGGTTAATATTTCCCTCTCCTTGCCCACAGAAACTCTAGGTTTGATCACATTGCCATTAAGTTTATCTTTTGACCCTTTTCAAACATATATTTGGTTGGGTTTTTTCGAGAGTCTGCAATGCAGTTAAGTCCCAGTGGTGTTTAGACAGATCTGTGCTCAGCACAGGCTCCATTTCAGAGCCTGAACCTTTATGTGTTTTTAAATTTTAGTTCATTTACACCTAGTTCTTGGGACGTGCACAGTCTAGAAAGCTCCTTGTGTGTGATTGTAGGAAATACTTTACTCTGCCATTGTACAAACATGCTGTTTTGTTGCAAAAGGAAGGTGGCACTGTTAAATTCAATAGCATCCCTTCCATTTTAAAACCCCACTGAGCAAAATTTCAGGACAAATCCTCTAGTTACGGGGGAAAAAAGGTATGCAAATAGTGATAGGGACTGGTAGGTAGCTGCAGAGTGCAGGAAACTGTTCCCTAGGGTAAAGATCAAGGGTAAATGTTTAGCTTTGGAGGGAGCAGACAGGCCCATCAGTCTGAGTGCCAGCAGTGAGGAATGCTTCACCTTGTAAGACAAAGGGTGGAGAACACAGATAGCAGCCAGGAGCACATCCATCTGGATTGACTGGCAGGGAGGGACTGGATGCACGGGGGGATCAGCCTGCGATAACTCAGGCACCTTTTCCTTCACTGGAAAACTCAACAAGAATTTGCACTAAGGCATCAAGGATGTGTTTCCTTGTGATTTTTTATTGCAGCTCAACAACTGAAATCAAGCAATTCAGTGATGGTAGGATTGAAACCTGAATGCATAACGTGTGCTTAATACTTCTCCAACCCACTGAGCACATATGCTCTGTATGTCAGCAGCTGGAAGTGGATCAGGACAGGCTGTAAGGTAGATCCCCTTAAGTAAAACAAATAGATTTTTCTTAACATTTTTGATGTTTTTTCTGGTGTTTTATTTGCAGACTTATGTATTGAAGAAAAAACAAAATGAAGGAGAAAAAAAAAAGTCAGTCTGGCCTTCCAGAGGGAAGGTAAGTGTCTGGTGACTCTATAAAACTGCCCATGTAAGTACATGGCCTGGGAATATCACTGGTTTACTGGGAGATGTAAAATCCAACGTCAGGTAATGAGATGACAAAAAGCAAACAGCAGGGTCGTTGTGATGGAAGTCAGAGCTGAAAGACAATCATGTTCTGACTTCCACTTGACATTGAGATGCCAAGCGGCTGAATATGGACCGTTTCTGTACTTCAGTGGATGCAAAAGACCTTCTTTCCATTACTTTCCACTACATCCTTTCCGTTACTTTTCTAAGGACAGGGGGGGAAAAGCTGCATAATCAAACCTCATGAAACACGCTCATATTTACAGCTGGGTGCACCTTTCCTTGAGCACGGGAAGGACAGACCAGTAGAGCAGATCAGGTTAAGGAGGGTGAAGGGGCTGCACTAAGCATTGCTGTCAATAGGCACTTGTCCCTCAAATTGCTCTTCCTGCACTCGCACTTACTTGCAAGTGGTATAAACTGACATTCTTGGGAGCAGCTCGAGAAACAAATGCTCCACCCACAAAGCTGCTTCTGTTGTTCATTGATGCTCTGTTCTGAAGGTAAACGGATGAATAAAACACCCTTATTGACGCTTACCTTGCAGGAATGCCACCAGGTTTTCATATTAACAAAATTCCTTGGAATACAGGGCAATAATTGACAGTTCTTTAATATATATCTTGGAGGCAAGCTCCAGGTCCTTACTTTGTTTTCTTTAAATATATCACACTATTGCAGAGCCAGGCTATTTTCACAAAGAAATGAGTTGTATCTTTATACCAAGTGCTGTTAAAGAGGATTATAAATAGGCTTTAGACTACAGGCTATAGCTTTGCTTTGCAGTTGAAAAAAAACATCAATCACCTGGCTGAGACTAAATCCTAACATCTCACCTTCCTAACAGATTTTAAAGGTCACCGATGTATAGAAATGTTCAGCTTAATCTTAAATGCATTGACTAGTCTGGCAAAAGCATTTTAGGGTCTTTTCCTTTTTATTTTCTGCCAGCTATTTAAAATGTGAAAGAAGTGTCACTTATAACTAAAGAGTGGATCTTCAAGAGAAGGCAGAGTATCAGAGATCAGACTTGAATCTCAGAAAGGTCTCTGCAGCTCTGCTCTGCTTTTCAGTCAATTTTATCCGTAATGTTTGCAGATTGCACTGGTTCTCCCCCACTCCCCCAAATAGGTTATCAGCAATCAGCTACATGCTGGGGACACAGAAGAACCTCAAATGAGCTCTAGCCTAAAAATAGCCATTTTCACATTAAAATCTTGACTCAGTCAGGAGAACGGGTTGCAGCTGGCGTAACTTGTATTTGCATATGTCACCAATGGCAAACACCTACAACGAGGAAAATCTCTCCTCCTCGCCGAAGTTGTTGGGATTCTGCTTATGAAACATATTCCTTGTTGCAATGATGTAATAGATACACAAATTAAGCCACAAGTTGATTTCACATGGAATACGTGTCAGTGGAATAAATAGGATCATTTTTGGTCTGCATTAATCTAGACATAGCTACAATTATTGTTCAAATTTACCCCACAAAACCAGCACCTATGTAAGGAATTTGGCTGCTCTTTATACACTGCTATATATTGGTAGACACGAAGAGGCACCCAAAGAAGACTCAGAGCCTGTTGGATCTGAGTTCTGACGTTTAGAGTGAATGCGTTTGTTTTTCCAAGTCCCCATTCTATGTGATGGAGCCCTGCTTTCCTGTGGAAGCTGAACACTTTTCTGCCCACGGGAAGTGGGGAATTATTTCCTTGTTTTGTTGTGCTTGTGTGTGTAGCTTTTGCTTTACCCATTAAACTGTCTTTATCTCAGCCCACGGGTTTTCTCACTTTCTCTCTTCTGACTCTCCCTCATCCTGTAGTAAGCCAGGGACTGCGTGGTGCTTGCTGCTGGCTGGGGTTAAACCACGACACACTCCAAAAGTTCAGGGTAGGATTTTCAAAAATTTCCAGTGGGGGCACAAGAGAAATCTGAGATATTTTCGCATTCTTACCCTTTGTCACTTTGTCTTCACTTCTCCTTCCAACTTCTGCTTCACTTTTCAAATTTCTTCAGGTTTTCAAAAGAAATTGGGATAAGATCCAAATGGACAGTTCTTCTTCTGTGGATTGTGATCCTCTTGTTGACTGATTTCTTCCCATTACCACAGTCATCATTTCTGAAGAAATACTTATCTCCCTGAGTAAAGACAGCAAAGGGTAAGGGCAGTGGTATATGGAAGTAGTATGTCACAACACCATAAGTTTACTTTCACATTATAGCTGGATTAAGTTCCAGCAGTATGAAATGGAAAAGAAGATGGCTTACTGGGCTCCATGCCTAACCTTGTAAGCTTTATAAGATGGAAGGAAGCTGCATGCCGTCCTGAAAGATATGCTGTAATTCAACCACAACTTACTGGATCTAAGGATTGCTTGCATGGAAGAAAGCAATAATTCATTTGATAGCAGGATTTATTGGATTAAATTCTTTGGCCTGGGCAATGCAAATCAAACTGGATAGTCAGCTCTCTTCGCCTGCTTTAAAACCCATGAATCCTGCAGGCTGATTTAGCCTGTGTTTGTTGAGATTGTGTTAAGTTTCTTATCTGTAAGACTTGCTGAAATAAGACATTAGGAACTGGCATCTTGAGCTGTGTGTGATTGTGTAGCATCTGTTTAGGAGCATAGATTGATCTCACTGGCATTATTTAAAATTTCCACTCTTTTCAGTTTTGTTTCCTTGATGTATCTGAAAGGTTTGGTAATGGTAACAATATGGACCCGTTAAGCGTCTTAATGAAAATATTCCGCGCCAAACCATATCCCATTTAAAGCCAAGTTACAGAGTAACAGTACAGAAGAGAGGCTGTGACAGCTTCTGGCCTGTCTGCTTATTCAGGAGCAATTTGGCTGCGGTGGGGTTCTCCCAGTGCTGCTCCAAAATGGAATTCTTTCAGTACCACAAGTGGGTTACCACAGATATTCTTCCCACATTCTTTTTCCAAGCGCAAGATCACTTCAGCCATTAAGATGGCAAAAGCATCATGTGAACATTCTGAATGGTCTAACTGCCTAACTGGGAACTTAACTATGAACAATCACTAGTAGTTTGATAAAAATGAGGCTTCAGGTTAATAAACAAGATTGCTTTCAACTTCAGAATATTCTTTCTCTAAAAAGAGGAAAACTATAAAAAATAGAGGTTTTATTTCTTACATTTCAGAAAAAAATCCTTTGAATTTGTTTACAGATAAACTCACTTAAACATAATTTAGAAGCCTATGAGGAAAAAAAATCCTGAAAAATATAACCTGAAACTTTGGTGTTATGAAGTGAATAAAATGTTTCAATTGATCCAGGAGAATTTTCTCATTTTGAGGAAAAAAAAATCCTAAACACATAGATGATTTACAATTTTCAACTACATGGGAAAGGCATTCTCTCCAGTATTTTTATTTAGTAAGAATTTTGCCAGCGTAAAAACAAAAGAAGGTAAAGACTGTGTAAGAAGCATGACTGACCATATGAAAATCAGAGGAAAAGTAAGAAGGTAAGGATTTTTTTTTTGAGGAAGTCCAGCTTTCTTGAAAGGCAAAGTCAAGGTGGAAGAGACCTTGCAATTGCTGCTAAACAAAGATCTCCTTGACCTAAGAAAAGAAACGTGTGAGGTGACTACAGTCTCCTCTAAGTGCAAGGCAGTGTATCTAACTAGACATGCACTAAAATGTATCATTAAATAAGAATAAGCATGTAAATAGACTTCTGGTGCTTGGTTTTATTTCAATTTGCTTTAAATTTTTTGCTACATTTGTTAAGAATGTACTTTCTTAATAAATATAGCATTAGGAACAGGATCCTGAGGAGAGCAAACAGCATACCTGGTTTGACCTTCACATAATAATCAATAAAACCCAGGACACATACAGATCCATATGAAAAACAAGATCTCCACCTTAGAAGGGAAGAGGAACAGCCATGGAAGTCAGAGAGGAGATGAGCAGGGTAATTAGTTCTATAACCCCAGTGCTTTACTAAAGGCATATTTAGAATATTTATGTAAACAAGTAGTTGTTTAGATGTCCTCATTTTCCACAACAACCTCCCAGCACTACTAGTTCCTGGTACACTCATGGAATAAAAATGGATATAGCCTTGAGCTGCAATCAGTTGCCACTACACTTAGAGAACTGGCATTTGCTTTGCAAAGCAAAAACAACATTGCAGTGCCCTTAGTTTCAAAATTACTCTTACAATCATTGTACCATGCTTGGGTAAAAAAAAAGTGGAAAGGCTTCTTTTGAAGTTCTGTCTTTTCTCATTCTGATTGATTCTTTTCTTATTGATTTCCACATCTGGCAGCATTCTGGTGTGTGGTAGGTGTGTGTATCAGGTCAGAAAGGCCTGATTTCTCATCTGTAGGAGAGGGAAACCACTCGGATCGACTTAACCAGCTTAGTCTTCCTGGCTGTGATGTAAACTGTGTCATTATTGTTAGCTTGTTCCATGGCATATCCTGAACCAGCCGTTCTGAACTAAGGCATGATACTTTTTATAGGAACAAAGTCTCTGAACCTTAGTGGGAAATCATAAAAATAGCTCTTCCTTCCCTGCAAATCCTCTTTGCACTATATAATCATAACTGTACTTGCTTGCTAGATATCCCTCATGAAATAGAGCTTTCCTTTCTCTCATCTGGGCTGGAGTGGTAACCTCAACACAAATCCTCTTCTGTGAAACATCCTGTCTCCAGAGAGTGCAGGGTGGAAGGTGAGAGTAGTGTTTAAGGAATGTGTGTGTCACAGGCAACCTTTTCCCCTCATCCATTGTTTTGGACTTGTTGCTTTGCAAGAGGAGTTTTGTATTTAGTCCAATACAAAAAAGTCTGTCTGTTAGTTAGACAGACAAACACATCTGTCTGTCACAGGGTTCAACATTTGAAATTCCTTCTCTAACCCATGTATATTTTTATTCTCCATAACACTAAATGGTATTGAACTCCACAGTGTAATTGAGCATTCTGTGGGGCAGTACTTTCATTTTGTCTACAAACCTGCTGCCAGCTTGACGAAAAACCAAGTATCCAAGATTTTAGTTGTCTTTTCCATTCCTGCCTTGGTCTCTGGTCTGCCAGAAATTTTGTGAGTGGACCTTTAGCAATCTACTAAGACTCACTCTAATTTCTCACTCAGTTTCTCAAATGAAAATAGAGATTATAGCAGATCTGCACATCAGAAGAAGAATTTTTTTTTATCTACCGTGATGGAAAATAAGCTAGATGGCTGAACAACTCTTAACTGAACTCTTAACTGTGAGGGACTTTAACGTTTGCGAGAGATGTGCTCACTGATCCACTTAATACAGCCAAATTGTGTGCCAATGACAACGGACATAAAGTTAGTTTCAAAGTTTATTGATAAAGGCTATAATAAGGGGAGAAAAAGGAGGAAGAGATGGAGGAAGGAATCGATTTCTAAGAGCTGAGGGAAGAGGCCTTTGCTACCCTGTGATGAAGAGCTCGCATGCAAACCTCAGCAACTGAGGGGGTCCTCTTCATCATGCCATGAGGCACTGAATTCCTGTGGACAGGTGGCATAAATGGTTGGAAGCTGTAGCTGCCTTGCTTGCCACAAGTTAATTTAGAGATGGCAGTGCTGCTGAGGTGTATCTGTGTGCAGGCTCTCTGGCAGGAGTCAGCCAAAGGCACTGAATCGCACACTAAGGAATTTATGTGCTCTGCTTAGAGATTCTACCCTGTATGTCTGTGGCAGCATTTCCTGAGGAACTCAGCTCTGACACTGCTTGGGGAGTGCAAACTGAGTGTGCAAGTCAGTTTACTTAATGTGTGAGGAGGATGAAAAATGTTTAGCAAACCGAATAGTTGAGTCAGCTGGAAAGAAGCCCAAAATATGAGACAGAATAGTTAACAAAACACAACTGAAAAGTAAACTCTTCATTAGTAAGTGGAGCAATATTAAAATGATACAGTATCACGGACACCTCTTTTGAGGTAAAGTGGCCTTTTACAGATCCTGGTGCAACTGGAGTCAATATCAAAAGTCCCACTGCCTGCAATAATTCTTGTATCACTCTCAGACTGATGCTACATTGCTTTATCCAGCTTTCTTTAACTGTTCATTACAATAGCGTCATATTATGGAGACAACGATCTCATTCACTCACTTATTGTGAGAATTGGCTGCAGTTAATTGATGTGTTAAAGAGTTAATTCAGTAAGTGGATGTTATAAACAAGCATTTAGGTTATATGAGGTAAATTGTCTCAGCCGCCAACAGAAGCTCTGGTCCAAAATGCGAGTTCGTGGCCAGGCGCTCCAGGAGGGAGCGGCGACAGCACCGAGCACAGGCAGAGACAGACCTCTAGTGGTGCCGTGCCAAAAATATGTGACAGAGCTGCTCTGCACTGCCACGACAGCCCTGATACCTCTTATTTTCATTTCTACTGTGGCTTCAATAAAATGCATCAAAAAACAGTTATACATTCATTATTAACCAGAACTCCCATTTCCTCTCTACTGCTTCCTCTGAACAGGAACCCTGCATATTAAATACTGTATAAGCTACCATATAAGTTCCCAGGACTGCCTTGCTCTGTTTGATAATAATGAATGTCTATGTTGCCAATTTTCAGAATTAGACCACCTTCTACAACAAATTAAAGGTCTGACCTTAGGTAAACAGTAGAGGTATGTATGAATAAGGGTAGAGATGCTTACAGAAGAAAGATATACTAAGTTGATGAACATGTTCTTTCATGTCCAGAAGACATAAAGAAGAATCCATATGAGTATTGAAAATATTCCTCTTGGCCCTTGTTCATCACACAAAGCTGACAGGGAGGGCAGAGCAGATCCGACTGAAGGATGAGGAGCCCTCAGGCCATGTTGCCTTCAGTCCCTATGACATGTGTGTTCTGTAGTGGAGTACAAGGGTCTTGTAAACACATGTGTTTGCTCCTGCTGAGTGCACTGTGCCAGCAGTGATGCCCTGGCTGCTGAGTCCTCTTTGCTCCAGAGGTTCCACTGTGAATCTCGTGAGGTGGGAAGATGCTCCGATGTTTGCCTCAGCATGCAGCTGCTGAGAAGAGTGGGATAGAAGAGATCATACCAGCTTTCCTAGCTTTATGACCCTTATACTGATATCTTCATATTGCTGAGGGTGATAAGAAAATGCATACCAATCCCCTTGGAAAACGGATAGAGAAGGAGGAAGTGAGGAGTGTCTTTAAATCAAACAGCTCTCCAGGATTCTTTTGAGGACTGGCTGTTAGTTTTCAGCCCCAGTAGTCTCTGCTAATTCACTTGCTCCCATAGCTGAGGTTTCAGATTACTCAAAACCCCTCCAGGTCAGCAAAGTCCTTTTGCTCGTCATGTTCTGTAACCTTGGGCAAATGCTTGGTTGATCATCTCAGCTGACCATCCTCATTTTAGAATGAAGTCAGTTAATTCGATCTGAAGGTGAAAAATCCCCTGGTGCCCTAACTCCCTGCGTCTGTGAATACCCTTAGGATTTGTTTCTTATCCTTCAGAAATAACTGCATTTAAATAAATCACTGAACAGGAATAAAATTTGCTTATGATGCAGTTCCATGGGATTTTCTTAACCCACTGCAGACTGGGTGTTCTGCATCCTTAGAAATGTGCAAGTATTGTAACAACTGAGAGAATATCTTCTATTACAAAGGGTATGTCATTCTGATATTTCCAAAAGGCTGATGGCATGTCTTTGAACATGAACCTGAGTTTGTTTGCGTTAGCCCAGTGGTGGTATTACCGAACAGTGGGTTGATTATTGCCCAAGTTCAAATACTCGCCAAGCTCAGCTGGAAAAAAAGGCTGAGAGTGAGCTGTGATGTGAACTGATAGCCAGGGAACAGAGAGGAGCTACTGCTACTCCAGAAATGAAATGTAATCAAGTAAATTTGGCTCTTTGTCTTTCTAAGTATGTGGTTTGTTGACAGGTAGTTTGGTCACGTTTTTTGTTGTTTTTTTTTATCCTGGAACCTCTTCTGTTCTTTTCCTGCTGTATTTATGGCTTTTGTCCATTTTCTGCAGGTGTAGATTTTGTTAAGAAGTGTTCAGAGGTGAATAATGCAAAATGAACAAGAAGTCCTGTAGCATTGCCAAACCAAGTATCTGTCGTATCTGCATATACCTTAGTAACCCCATCCTTCTGCCATTCTGTGCTTTTAAATGTACATTTATTTAGTAAATGAACAAACAACTGTAAATATTGGAAATGTTTTGGAGAAGAATGCATCCAGTGTCTTTTCCTTTTCCTCTGTCAGATGTTTCTGGTGGGTTAATAACTCCATCTACAGTTCATCACTGAAATAGTTCCAAAAATATTGGAAGTACGAGCCTGAACCAACAAGATGACTAATAAGATAAAACCCAGATTCTGTTCTCATTTTAAGCAATGGACAGTGAGGAGAATACAGTGGTGTGTGGATAAAAGAGCACAATTTGGATTTGCTTTGCTGTTTTCAGTGGCATGGACTGGAAGGAATATTTGTACACAGCTGAAGCTGTTCTGGAGTGGGTTTGGGGCAATCTCTGTTTTGGTACTGGAGATTTCAGGGCCTGTGGACAATATCAGGGGTGTTTATGGGCTTCCTTCCTTGGGATATACAAACTCCTTGCATTCCTCAAGATGGGCAAGAGGAGCAGATCTCATCCCAAAGTCCAGGGGCAAAGCTGGAAGAAAAAACAAGTGAAAAAAAGCTATGATCAGCTGCAGACAGATACACATCTGCTTTCCCCATGCCTTGAGGGGCCAGACAAGCTGGTTTCTTTCTGGCTAGTCCTCCTCCACAGCCAGCCAGCTCAGGGACTTGTCTGAACTGGAGACACTGATACAGCTCCAGGCACTGTGGTCCAGTGGAAGATGAGCAGAGGTTCTAACAAAGGTCAGGGATATTCCCATTTTACAAAGAAATCAATTTTCGCAGATTATTCCTCTGTTTTTGCTGGAGTTACTTCTGGCAAAAGACCTGAGTAGCAGCAAACAAACATAAAGTCATTGTAGATGAGTTACAAAGAGAGGCTGTGTTGAGTATTTTTATGTCAGTGTGCTCATCTGTTTGTGGCCTGCTTTGCCATGTCCAAAACAGACACATTAAAAATTACTATTGTCTATTAGTGTAAGATAAAGAGGTAATGGCAATGAACTACAAAAAGGAGCTTAACAACTAATCAGTTATTATTTTGACAAAGGTTATAAACTTTATGAACATCAGTTTTACCATGTATTTCCACATGTGGGCAGGGTATTAAAAAAGCTTTGCTTTCAGGGCTTTCACACCCTTCTTTGGAAGCTGTGGGAGCTCTGTGCTTCTGAGATCATTATTTTGTAGGGATCTAAATAGGCTTTCTGGCTTTCACTACTTAAGGGTCCTACATAATTCTTTTTTTCTCTTTATCAGTCAAACCAGCCATAAATTTATTAACAATAAACTAATTTAGTAAAATTAGCTAACAAATTAAGGAAAGAAATACTAAAATGTTTTTCTAAGCCCAAAAAGCAAGTAGGAAAAAGAACAAGGATATCATGATATTCACAGTATTTTTAGCATGTTACAAATATAAATGTATTTCTGGCACAGTAGGATTTCACTATATGAACCATATTGTAGATGTGGAGGTTAGATCCCTGTAAAAAGCATGATCCAATGCCTTTCATCTTTGTGACTGGTGAATTCTGACTGTTGCACCATCTTTTTCCTATGTGATTGTCATTCAACACTATTTGCTGGCACCTTTGACAAAATCTTCTGTCAAAATAACTACAAAACCAGCATTTGAACTAAGCATTTAAGAAAATAATGTATTCTCAATGATCATGATAGCTAAACATTTCTTTGTGACTCAATTTTTTCCTAGTGTTATTTGCTCTTGAAATCCTTGGAGATTATATTCTAGTGACATCTGTTAACACTGCTACACTTAACATGCAATTAGGAAAGCAAAAAAAAAGAAAACAGAAAACAAAAGCCCATGCCAATCTAAATGTGCTTGAAAGGTGCCAGATTGATAACTCTGGAGAATTGAGTCCTCTGTTTATCCCCTGAATTAGTGCAGCAAAATCAATGGCAGCATAAACTTGCTCATGTCACCCTGAAATGTCTTGTGTTCACTCAGCTGTGAGGGCAGCCTGGGCTTTGTTTCACCCACGGACAGCCCTCATGATCCCAGTAGGAATTATATGAAGGATGTCATCCCATGGTGGGAGGTCTTTTAGGAGCACCCTGAAGTCATTTCAAATAAATTTCTGACCATCCTTCTGAGGTCTAAGTTTTGGTTGTACTTTGCAGTTCCGACAGAGATTACAAATGGTGATTTTGAATTAAGAGGCTTTATGGTGCATTTCCAATCTCTTAACTATCTAATCCCCTGGTGTGTTTGATTTAATGCATAAACTGCCACTGACATGACAGAGGCAGAGGCATTACAATCTATCATGTCAAGACTTCATACATTAGCAGCACTTGTTAGCACACACTGGCACAGTGCACTGGAACAGTTCTGAGTTATGCTAATGATCCATGGATAATGGGGCACAGGCAGATTTCTGAACCATCCCTTTAAACCAATGCCACAGTGCTTTTAGGATGTGTCAAAGTGCACAGAGCCTTGGCACTATAACATGCTTTAATGCATCTTCAGAGCACCTTATCTTGTCTGCTCTGCTTTAATTGAGACTAAATAGCTTTGAAGGTCCAAACACAATTTCAAGGACAATGCAATATCTCATATTCTCAGTGAAAGGTTCTTAATGTATTTCCTTAAAACCAAGACAAATATACCATACAAATACATTACACCAGACTGATGTTAAAGGTCCATCTCGAACTTAAAGAAGGCAGTACAATTTGAATTTAAAACATAGCATGGTATTCCCAACGCTGTGATTGGGATGGCGTGAAAGAATTGCAGAGGAGCTTGGGTTTTGCAAGAGCACCAAGTAGCAAAGTAACAACAGAAGGAACGCTTTTTTGAAAGGAAAATAGAGGAGTTTGGATCCTGTGGAAAGTCAGATGGAATTTGTTGCAGGGAAGGCTTATGAAAGTATTCTTCTGGGGGTACATACTCTGAATTCTTAGCACAGTGTTAAGGCATGAGCAAAACCGTCCTGAAAGATTCAGTTAGTTTGTCCTCCTTGTCTTCACAACATTCCTGCAATAATGGTTTAAGAAAATTTAAAGAGATGTCATATGAAAAGAGAAATTTTAAAAAAAGAGACCCAGCCCCCCTCCCCTTTTTTTTTTGTAACTTTGGTTTAGTACTTAGCATTTTCTTTAGTTGCAAACTTGTCCTCTCTGCCTTGCTTCAATGATGATATAAAGGTGCTGCAGTACCTTGGAAGATGTTACTGCACTCCGGTAATGATAGCTGTGTAGTTTCATGACCCTCCTGAGCTTACACTTGAGGACTCATTGGAAAATCTGCCATCATATCACAAAGATGAGAAGTCTAATACTGCCAATTTTCTGAATTATTCATTAGTCTGAAGGAAAATGGAGCAACAAAGGCACAGGCAGCTTCTTCTTATTTATGGTTTTACCGCTCTTCATATTTTTTAAGTGAAGGGAATACAATTCTTCCATCTTTTCCACAACAACAACAGCAGAAAAGAAAACAAAATGTGAATGCTTGAAAAGTTGGGATTTCTGGGAATACATTTTCCTCTTTTAGCTAGCATTTTAACATAAGGTAAAACATTTTTTTGACAAGGTAAGTAGAGTAAACAAAGATCAGTGAGAAAGCAGAAATTACTGAAGTACTGGAAAAACTGCTGCAGGCTACTTTTTCACACATTGCTGCTCAAGTCAGGATTACGCTATGACAGTTCTAACTCTCCTGCTGACATCCTTATAGACTCTATTACATTATTTACTTCTTGTAAAATAACATTCTATTACAGCTCCTTCATGTCCTGCTGCTAGTCTAAGTTCAAGGGGAAGAAATCCTGCTCTCCTCACTTCCAGCTCGTTAATACAGCTCTGAGGAGATCATTATTAAAAAGACTGATATGAAGCCCCCATTTCATGCCCCATTTTCTGTTACAGTAACAACTATACTTCTAGGGTGTTGATCTCCACTTAAATCAACAGCCCAGGTAAAACGTGCCAGTCTGTGTCTGCGGGGATCAGGTGAATTATGCCCCACCCTGTGCTGAAGATGTAACGTCATTTTTATGTCCCTAAGAGAGGAAAGCTTTCAGATATTTCTCTTGCTTGTTTCATTGCAGGGAGAAGTAAAGCCAAGGCATACAATCATACCTGATTTCAAAAGGAAAAGAGTTGATTCTTCATAGACTTGCAGGAACATCTGTGGATAAACCAGGGTTAAAGGCAGACAGGTTGCTTGAACATTCTCTGGAAACTGGCTTAGGCCTCTTTTTCAATGTCAGGAGATAATCAAAAACATATCACTGAGTCCCACATAAGGAGTCTGCTGAAACTTGTTTTCTGGGAAGACATACTTATTAGGGTTCAGAAAATGAATTTGCCTCCTGTCTCTGAATTCTCACTTTAATTCCAGTTAACAACGAGGTGTACCACTAGCAAGATATTCTCACAGTCTGGTAGAATGCTCCCAAAGCACCAGCCTTTGAAAAGTTACACTTTCATCACTGCCTGAAATCACCTTGGCAAGTCAATCCTCAGCCCTGCTGCTTGCAGTGTGAATCTTGAAAGCATCTCTCGACACTTGAAGAACTGGCATCAAACCACACAGCAGTGACCACATGCTTTGAGATGGTCAGAGGACAGGGAACCCCTGGCATTGCACACACAGTTCTGAGCAGTGCAGTTCGTCAGTCTTCAAAACCTGTTTGGACAATCCCTATTGAAATCTAGGTCGCATTTCCTCAGTCATAATGCAAACAACATGATAATTATCTAATTTTCCAGTCCTTGAGAAGAGATAGCTGATAAACTTCCCAGCAAAAAGTGAATCATATATGCTTTTTCTTGAAGGCAAACAGTGAAACAGCTGGAAAATCGCTGGCAGCAGCAGCAGCATTTCCCTATGGATGTGATGGGTCTTGATAAGGGCAAAGCATCTGGCTGTTGCTGTCTGAAGCTTGGCAGGGGCTGTGTGGGTATTAAGGATGACTTTTGCCACTTGCCTCTACCTGAACCAGGACTTTAATCACAGTCTCTAGTATTTTCACAGTTTGCTGTGCAGCTCGGAGTTACGGTGCTGAAATCAGGGACAAAGTTACATACGTGATCGTGCCAGGTCAGGACTGGTGATTGTTAACTCTGTTTCATGGCAATGGCCATGGCTAATTAAATATCTCATTCCTCAAGAAAAGATTCTCTGATGATCCTTCACAGAGGCAACGGGTGAAAGTGTCAGGAGGTTTAAAAACGTAGTTACTGATTCTCCCAGAGCAATCAAACAGGGCGGAAACTTCCTATTTCTTTCAGATATGGGGCTATTGGTTAATCTAAAAGAATTATTTTGATTTTTGGTTCCTTTTTAAGGGAGTTTGGGACAGATTCCCACTATTTTACTTTACAGCCTTCTTGGTGTGTTCTGTGGAGTCCCTGGATGGGTCACACAGGATGGGCCGCAGTCATTACCAGCAAAGAAAAAAAGCAGGTTGCTCACTAGATCTCCAAAATTTCATTTCCCTTAGGCACGAAAGATGACCCTCTTCTTCATCCCCTTACTCCTCTGACTCCCCAGTCTGATCTGCTTTTTCTGCAAGAAGGGTTGATTATTCTCTGGAAAACATGTTTTGAAGGAATTTCAGTAAAAATGCCATGAATATCTCATCAGCTGTTGAAGTAATTTAGTTCAAGTGCCTGTGGAATGTTTTTAGGACCTGATGTCCTAGCTCAGCTTGTTAGGACTGGTAATTCAGTCTTTGAACTAGGGAGTCATTATATTTATCTGTTTGCATTTGGTTTTTATAGACCACCAATTACTGTTATCAAAATATGTTAAATTAACTGTGTTCTAGGAAAGCAGATAATTTCAGTGTAGACTGGTAAATATCCGATTATAAATGAAGCTACCTTTTATTTATTGCAAAGCCTAGCACATTCATCAGCATGCCTAATTAAAATTTAACAACTAATAAGCAGTGGCAAACCCTGTACAAAGGTCAGTACCAACCTAAGCAAACTTATCAAAAATGCAAAGGAGTTTAGAGTTTTTAAAAAGTTCATTCTGTCCTTAATTAACAGATCTAATTACAGCTCTGCCATAGCAAAATGCAAAATGATCTCTTCAAAAGACAAGAAGTCAAAGGTTTAATAGTGCAGATAACCTTCTTCTTCAGTACATACTGACCCAAGTGTAGAAGGGAATTTTACCAAGCAGTCAACAGAGTTGATTGGATGGCTTTGACAGAAATTTAAGCTAAGCAATACATAGAAATCCCCAAACAACAAAGGAATTGAGAGGGAATAAAAACTCTCTTGTGTCTTGGGATTTGAAATAACACCAAGTCAAGACTTTGGATAATCTCCTTTCCTAGCAAGTTGTCAATGTATTTATTCTGTGACCTTTGCTGGTTAGTTTTGAATCACGCTTTCTGTTCGATAGACTGCATGTGTTTAATTATCACCTCATTCAACAAAAATGGTCAGTGCAAAAATCAAGCATAATCTAGCATAGCAGAGCTAAATACAATACAGCAAAACACTTAAAATTCCTGCACTTAGTAGTCAGCATTTAGGGCCTGAAGGGCAATTTTCCAAGTTTCTCTGAAGGGTTTAGTTATTCATTACTTCTTCAAGAAGACCAAGACAAAACTGAGCATTCAGTTCTGAGTTTTGCAGGAAGAGGCTGGAAATGAACAGAACTGGGTTCATCAGTAAGCGAATTAAATCTTCCTGGCAGATTTATGTGGGCAAGGGTCATTACATGTGGGTAATGGAAAGTGGCTGAAAGAAAAACTAGACTGCTTAAAATTAATAATATATAGCTGAAATGAATTGTTGCTATTCATCTTTACATTTGGATTAGCAGAAGGAGCACTAGTATGAGAGGCAAGATCTCTTCAGGGAAACCTGACCTATGTGAACATCCTTCGTGCTCCCTTTCATATCCTGCCAGTGACAGAGCGAGTGCAGACCCATGAATACAGGTATATTAAGTGGAAGCAATGGAAACTCAGTAATTATCTTGGACAGGATCAAAAACACAGAAGCCATACTCATCTTATACAGGAACTGAACAGCAGCATAACAAATTTTTCAACCAAAAAACTCATTAAATAGAACATGAAAACAGAGAGTCTATTCTCAGCAATCTCCATGAATTGGCTTCTGGCTTTACCACAGCACTATCATGATCTGAACTAATTTCATATGACATGATAATTTTCTATTGGCTGTAGGAGGAAAAAAAATGAAGCCCACTCAGGCTGATGAGCATTTTAAGACTTCTCTTTAATTCCTTTTCATAAAAAAATATAAGCTTCTGTTTTTAAGCTGCCTGGCTTGAACAGATAGGTATCATCACTCATCAATAACACGCTGTACCAATGTGGCCTCATGCTGCATATTTAAAGCAGAAACAGTGAGGCTTTAAAATGTAAAAACCTACTCTTTTTTCTATTCAAAGGAGTCAAACATTCTGTGTAGTCATGATATGATCCACCTCACCTTTAAAGAAATGATAGTGATCTGTCTAAAATGTGGATGTTCAAGAAGTTTTGGCTAATATTTGGTCCTACCCCACATCCCACATCAGTACAGGAGACAAAACTGGTCGTGCTACTTTGCTTAAAAACACAGATAGTAGCAAACACCACATAATCACATTCCTTTCTTCAGTAATACTTATTTTAAGATAAGGAATGAACATAATTACTTTTGTTCTGCTGATGGGAAGTGAAATATCAGAGGTAGGCATTATTACTGTTACTGCAGATATTATCACTGAAGTAGCAAGAAGTGCAGTGCTATAAAAACTCTTCTAAGCAGTCATTCCCTCTTACAGACCATTAAAGGTTCACTTTATACATCTCTTTCTTCCAGACTGAATTCTGAATCATTAATTTTGCAGCTGACATTCCTAAAAGAAAGCTTTATTTTTGAAGCAAAACCTTCTCTTGAAGTCTTGAATGCACCCTGAAGATGTTAATCACCAGAGACTTGGATCCAAGGCAAAAAAAGCTATTCAGGTTCCTTGAATTTATTGAGACTTGAAAGCATCAAGATTTGAAGATTTTTGTTTTATTTTGCAGCACTATACAGTGTCCAAACTTTAGACAATATCCTTTTCAAATAGCAATGTGAGAAAGAGTAGTTGTTGCAATATTATGTGACCCAAGACACTGTGGGAAAGTGTGATCGATCAGATTCAAGAGCAAAGTGAATCAAATCAAACCCTTTCTCTTCTCCTTTGCCAAACTCTCAGTTTGCAGGTCAAGTGGCTTAAAAAAGAAATCATATGGAGAGGCTTGATAGTAAGGAAAGTACAATTTTTGGGTCGTGTAGGTAAGATACCTCAACTGAAGAGATTAATTTGTAAAATTCTAACTATCTCTATAAGCTTGTCCTTTTTTTTCCTCTTCTTTTCCCCTCTTTCTTTCCCTTTTTATTTCTGTTTTCCATCTTCTTTTTTTTCCAGGATATTTTTCTCTGTCAGTGCTTCATCAAAATATGAAAAAAATTCAGGGACTTTAAAATGTCCTTTAATATTTTGTTTGGAAAAGACACCGCTTCCCTGTGTGAAGATCTTCCCAAAAGAGTTTCCCCTTTCTCTTAAGAATATCACAGCACTATGAAGGAAAGCAAGTGATTTTTAAATGTTGGTCTTCTATGAAGCTTTTTCTTCCTTTTTTCATATCTCGGCACAAATTCTTTCTAAAATAAATCAAACACGTGAAGCAAATGATAAGAAATGAAGATCACCTATCTCAGATGTGCTCAGGCTCAGAAATCCTGAATATCTCATGCATTATTGCCCTCTAGTGTTACTTCAGAATCTATGTAGAAGATTCCATCTGTAAAATTGAACAACAAATGCACGTTTCAAAGAAACAGAAACAGAGCTGACCCTGAGAAGAACTGACAACCATGAAAAGATGCATTTTGCAATCCCTTGGTCTTGGTTGAGTCAGTTATCCAAGGGTTTGACTGAGAACTAGTTCTTTGGATATTCATTTCCACACAAAGGGCAGGGGAGAGCACAGGGACCTTTGCTTTCCACACCTCTGTACTCCGAAGAGGATGCCACGATGCCACATGGACATTTTTATTTAATTCCAGTTTTCCTGTAGCTGAAAGTGTCTCAGGGAGTTTAAAATGCTTGGTTTAGTAATGGGCCAATATAAGTAAACATGTCAGTGTGAGTTCAAAAGAGCATTGTTGTAGAATGACATGAACAAATTGGAGCATGACCTGTTACTTTGTCTGGTCCAAGAGAGTTAGATGTGCATCAAAGGATGAGAAAAAAGTCAATAATTATAACTTTCTATGGAAATACTCAAGGTTTTCCAATTTCCAGGGAAATTCACGAGTTGAAATGGGAAGAAAATTACTAAATGCCAGTGCTTTCCTTATGCCAAAAAATATTCTTGATGCAAGCAGCCCCAGACTGTGAGAGAGAGTGGGTCCAGATCTGTCCTCTCTATACAAGTAGGAACTAAATACCTACTGTCCCTCTGCTAGAAGAAAATTATTTATTAATAGACAGGCTATGAGCAATTTGCAGAGGTGAATGCTGAAAATTAAGAACCCTGTATCACTATTTTGGTAACTCATTAAACCTGATCTAGTAACATGCTGGTTCATTACAATTTTAAGTAAAAGTGATCTACGAGAATGTTCTGTTTCTTTGAAATGGAGACCTCTAAAATTGTGGTTTGGTTGATATTTAAATGGTGTTCAGTAACATCACAAGACAGGCATCAAACACTGCATATTTCCTCATTTGCTGGAGGTCTGCTGGAAGGTATATCATGGCTTAGTGAGTAAAGGTACAATCTGTGAGAGGCTAAGAGTTCAATTTCAGGATTTCCTGCACCATCTTTTTCTCCTGTGCCTCATTCTCCTTTCTAGAAAATAGGCTGATGAAACAATTCTCTTATGTACAATTCTTTCTGCAGATGAAAATATTCCATCAGAGCTGGGGTTTTACTAGGTAATATCCAGACTTCCTCTGAAAGTTCTAAACACAATTGGATAAATTACTGGATTTTTTTTTTAATACACTCCATACTCACACTAGCTTTTGAGAAAAGTTCTTTAATCTTCCTGAAAGTTTAGAGCACAGATGAGCAGGTAAATGCGCTTTCCCCAAACCATGCATCACATTTATTATGGTGCCATTTTGTGGTGGCTTGAAGGAAAAATTCTGAAACCTCAAGTCAAATCTTGAAGTGGTCCATGAAAAGTAAAACATCCAGTTTTTTCACAGGTGATTTCATCCTGTTCTCCTGCAGAAGCTCTGGAAAAGATTTTGCTGGGAACACACTGATGAAATCCAGCAAAGAACTCTGTTCATTTTTTATTCAAAATCCTGAAAAGCCCAACAAAAAGTGAATCATGACATCCCAGTAAGTTTACAAACAAGAAATGTTAGTATGGCTTTTACATATTCATATTGAGCCTGATTTTTGTCTCGTCCCAATTTCACAGCTGTATCCTGTAGTCAGCTCCAATAACATAACATGATCCTAATAAAAGAACAGAGTCAGAGCAGTGCAAAACATCACATTACATTTTGTGATCTATTTCTCTGTTCCTTTAAATCTGTAAGGGCTCTATTTTACATGTTCTTTTGCCAGCCATTTACAGGCACTGGTGATTAGACTTTTAAAGTTGTTTGGGCATTTGCCATGCTCAGTAACTCTTGGAATTTTCAAAACAGCTGAGATGCTTCTGGGTTTTAAAAGATTTTGACAAGAGCAAGACACTAAAATTTTTCAAAACTGTCAGTAAGTATTTATCTGCATTTTTAAAAATGAAATGTCTATCAAAATGTGACCCTATTCTCTTTCTGAGCAGAGAAGACCATGACATCCCAGTATTTGGTGTGTTACATCATACTTTTGAAACACATTTGCCAGCATTTTTCACATCTTCTTGACCTGCCTGCAAGGAGTCAGCATTCGGACAACTTAGAAAGGATGATTTAAAGCCTGATCTTGAACAAGACACTATTTTTCTAAAAGATTGCAACTGCCTAACATTTCATGCTCTGAAGCTCTGGTTTTTAACAATCCTTATAACTAGATTTTCATGAAGAATCTTTATGATTCAGAGAAACCAAATCTCAGAGTGATTTGTGTCCCCCCCTTAGCTATGGTTACGGCTTTACAGTTGGGTTTTTTATATTCAAGGCCTTTTAAAGGATTTCTCCCTGGAGGTAAATGGGTGAATGGACTCCAGGTTTCAGTTTCCTGGGACACCATAAGGCAATTGGTCTCCATGTAGGTAGTTGAATGGAGACATTTTCCATAGAGGAATCAGAGAAGGCTTCAGAGCAAGGAAAAAACGCCTGAAGGTTTAACTCATCGCCCATGGCCACTGCAGCCACCACAGCTGTGAAGACCTGTGTCCACAGAGGGATCTGTCAGGGTGAGCACAGCACAGGACACCCAGCATTTCTCTTCCCAAGTGTTAAACACACCTGTACCAGTACGAAAGGAGACTCCACACCACCCAACGAAACACACAGACTGTGGAAATGTGCTCTGGCTACTGACTTTCTGTTCTGAGCAGCACAGCTGTAGTGCCTGGTACTACTGAAACTGCCATCAGGGAGCTGAGCACGGTACTCACGCTGCCTTCGTCTGCCAGGACAGCTGGGACACAGCTGCCTTTGGGCCATGACTGCAGTTGCTACACTCTAAATACACTATTGAGCCAGTCACAGTAGGAGTATAGGTAAAGAAGACTGCATCTTTTTATCTCTGATTTTTACTGAATACAAATGGGCTATTTTTTGTAGTCAGAAGGGTTGTTTAATTTGGGGTTGCTCAATTTTTGCATAAGCAAACTAGACTGAGGAGTGGGCTGCTGAAGAATGTGAGAAAATCCTTTTTATTGTTAGGCCTGTAGAATCAACAGAGTGGCAGAGAAGTAGTTTTGATTTTTTTTTTCTCTTACATTAACAATAGAGTTTTAACTAAGACACCACTTCAGAGGAGCAGTAATGAAAGAAGAACACAGCAGTGACTTTCAGAGTTTGCAGGGCTGTCAGCGAAAGAAAATGCATCTTTACCTGTAAAGCAGGCAAATTTATTCTGTAAGACTTTGAGAGAAAATAAATTTGGAGCTTCACAATGCTATTTATTCAGAGTCACTTTTCAGCATATAACCACTGCTGAAAGTTCTCATAATAGTCAGTAGGAATCTCATAAGCATCTCAATGCACCTTACATTCCTGACTCTGTCAAGAGTCAGCAACCAAGTCGATAACAAGACCTATCTTCTTTTATTTTGCTGGAGAGATTCTTAATCAATTCACAGTTGCCTGGTATGTGTCTAATTTTATGTAACAAGGAAAAAAATGAGCATATCCACACCGACTTAGCAAGTTCAGAGGTATTTTGCTTTGAAATTTACAAACAGATAGGATCCATGACTGGAATTACAAATGTAGATAAGCATAAAACATTTAGAGTTGCATTTCTTTTCTTCTAAACTGTTTCTCTGCAGCTTGTCATTACTTGTGTAATATATCAGCAGACTCAGGACAAGCACAATACCACAAGTGTCACGGGGTCACGTTCAGAGGAGGATGCAAACTCTGGTTTCATATATGCTAATACATATTTTAAGATTGTTCACATTTTAAATGAAAGTTGTACATGAGATATACAGAAGAATAACAAGAAACAAGAAAAGTTCAGTGTTAAATGTATTCTGACCTCTATGTCTGGAAAATCTCCACTGTATTCTGTACAGTGTAGATCTGCACTGAGAAGAAAATTTGACCCTGAAATAACACAGACTAGTGTGTAGGTCTAGCCAGGAGCTGAGCTAGAAGGAGAATTGGGTCTACGTGGTCTAAGATGATAGCTTCTGCCTTGAGTCCCATAAAGCAATATGACAGAGAAAAGCCTATTTTAAGTGTCATTCTTCAGCTCGGGAGTCAATCTCTTAAGGGTAGTCGTGGTATTATGTATCATTACAAGCAGATCCTTAGAACTTAATGCATTTTAATGGAAACAGTTTAATTCAGGACTTTAAATGTTAAGTTATAGCTCATATAGGGTTTTCCAACAACTTAAATATTTCTGGGTTTGGTACCTGTAAGGGCTGATCACAAGTGTGAACTGATCTCCATGTGCCTGGATTTCCTCTAACTGGAGAGCAAGAGAAGGTTCAACATGTAGGGCTGTTCCTCTCATAGTAGTTCAGGGCTCAGATCCTCCAAGGGACATGGCTTGCATTGGCATGAGGTACAACAGCTAATAGGTACTTGGGCTTATTTGGGACATGGACCTCAAATGTTGCCACTAATTAGCGTCTTAAATTATTGCTGAATGGAAGTGCAGAATGAAAAGCCATTTTCCCCTCCACATAGTCCTTTCTAACATAGGATGAGATGTTTGCTGAGGATGAATAATGTCTTCAACATGTACTATACCTGCTCTGTAGCTACACAGAGAATGTGCAGTTCTGGCATCTCTCCTGGACTATATAGTATGTTCACTTTAAGTTTCAACCAGTTTAGTAGTAAAATAGCATTCCTTGGCACTGACTGCAAATACCAGAATTCCCACTGTGAGGAAAAGGTTAAATATTCAGAACTCACCTTCAAAGCATTAATTGAAAATCACTGTAAGAAATTCTGCTCTTGTCTTTGTGTTTTATCTTGTGAAGAAAAGTAAAACCATAAAACCTTAAGAAACAAAACTTGTCTTTGACCTTGCCTTTGCCTGCATCAGGCATACACAGGTATGGAATAAGAGCCTTGTTATTCAGCAACTGAATGTGTTTGCAAGTTTAATGACACAATGTATGGCCTATTCAATTACAATACTTATCCCACTAATAACAAGCTCTTAGAGACCTCAAAGCCATGCTCTGCTCATACTGCTTTTCTTTTTATCTGTTACAGTGCACTTGGGCATCTGCTAGTTTCGGTAAATTCAAGTTGACATTGTCTTAGGGAAGCAAGAGAAGACCACAGCTGCATGCCCTGATGGTAATTCCCTGAGAACCTGAACTGGGCCAGCTAAGGAAAATGAAGTAACTCTCTTGGTCCAGTATAAAAAGGATCTGAAAACTGCTGTTCTAGTTGACTGCTTTTAAGAGGATAGGCCTTTAGGGGAAAGCCTTTAGGCAAAAACAGTATTAGGAAAAAAGTTTTGCAGATATTTTTGTTGTGATTCTCAATTACATTTCTTTAGTGGTCAGGCTGAAGAAAATTGTCCTTTGTTCTCAAGCTCTGAGTTCAGAATATAGGAAATATTCTTGTCTTTCTAACAGGCTGTAGCTGTAGGCTTGGAAACTGTAGTTGACTTGATATGTTCTTGGCTTGCTGACTTTGCTTTATCCTCTTAACAGAATAAATGTTCTCATGTAATAACAAACCTGACAGATCTTCATAATTGATCCCTATTCCTGACATGTGAAGGGCACAGGATGCAAACAGAACGAAGCACTGTAAGTATTGTGCAATGGAAGTATTGATTCTTTCCATAGCAGTCCTGCCTCTCTCAGTAAGTGCCTATCACAGCAAGAAGAAATTATGGGGGGAAATGGACGTGGGAAGTAAAATTAGACTTAAATGAAAAAACAAAAAAGTATAACTGATAACTCAGTGAGAGCCTGCCAAGTAGTCTCATTGCTTGAAGGTTCAGTTTTACATAGAGCCCTTAACTATATCAATAGTTTCCTTTTGGACTACTGAAGGTTTTAACAAGTATAAGTGGGGGAGGACTAATAAATCAACCTTGCTTGTACTAGACACACATTAGTAGTGTTCAAACGCCCTTTATACAATCAGAATGATTTACAGATGAGTGACTGGTATAGGCTGAGAGGTGCTGTCGGCAATGGGTAAAGCGGTGTAAGGAGGGCTGCTCACCCCTCTTACAGCAAAATTATAATCAAATAAGTTGTTCTTTCAAAGCCTGATGTCCTTGATAAACAGGGAATGGCACGACTTATTAAAGTGCAGTGCAATCATTGTTATAGCCTGATACTGAAAGAGATAGGTGTCGGGTTCTGTTACCGCTGAAGTTTTCACAGCATCCAAATGATCTCTTTGGAGGTGTGTGAGAAGGCATGTTGGCACGTAAAATGTGCACACCTATTCCCAAACCTGCAAAACCACTGCAGGAACCCTTTAACCTGTTCTTTTGTCTTCTTTTATACATCACTGTTGTCTCACAGCCTGCTCCCACAGAGCATGCTGCAGTTGTCTAAAGAATTTCACATTCAGATGGTTGAGTCACATTACACTCCACAGGGTCATATAAATGTTCTGAAGCTGACAGTTGTGATTACAAGTTAGTTGGGTAAGAAAAGGACCCCTGGGCACAAATCTCTGATGTACCTGAAAATTTTTTTGGCAGCAGTGACTAAATCTATCCCAAGCCTACAAGGTCAATTTGCAGCTCAGTTGCCATCCATATTTCTCTGCCTCACACATTGAAATTTTACTATGACAGTGATAAGATCTCTAGAAAATACCTCAAGTATATTGTTTCCATAGATAGCCTGTAATCCTCATTCTTTTGAAACAATCTTCCAGGATATGTTATTCTCCTGATGATGCCATCTTATGCCAAATTTAAAAAAAAAAAAATATTTCTGCAGCAATAGAATTCCCCTTAATTTCAAATCTCAGTGGCTCATAACGAGGTAAACCTTGGTTGCAGCACCATCACCAAATGTAGGCATTGTTCTGCTAAACAATAAAGGGAAAGTGTTGGCTGCTAGGAAGGACAAATACAGTGTAAGACCATTAAGTAATTCAAATTTCTCGTGTTATCTCATATTATGGAAGGACTTCAGAAAAGAAAGCATTCCAAAGGCCTGGAAAATCCTGTTACATGTACAGCCTCTTTACTCCTAAGCACTTTCAGTTCCTGCTCAGAGCTAATGTGCTTAATCACAGAACTAGTGTGACAAAACACCAGATCAGATAACTTCAGTTGAAAAAAGAATCAGTCTGACATTATCATGTGGATTTTAGAAGCAATAGAGATTTTAAACACACATTTTAGTGGTGGGAAATCAGCCTGTTGAAACTGTTTTTAAAGTATATAGCATTTAGCAACTTTAAAGGTATTTAAACTGAGGTGATATTTGGGAAGTTTTCAGATACATCTTTAGAGAGAACTGCTTCTCTTGGTCCATGATCAAGGCAGTGCATGGCCTTGTGTAATAAAGGGACATTCCTGAAATGGAAGCAAGTTTTAACTAGGATTTTGGAATTCTCTAAATGAAATGGCTGATTCTTTTCATCTTTCAACACAATCCACTTCTGAAGTGATAAATTTTGGAAAAAATAAGACAGCCCTTGCTCTGAAGTAGCGGTTTAATATTGACATAATGCAGCTGATAATTTTGTCTGACTTATTTCCAAGAACAAAAAAAAAAAGTAAAAGCAAGAGAAGGTTGTTCAATGGCTCACAGAAGCTGGAGTTTTTGTGGTAGACTGTAAAATGAGCTAGGGAAGGAAAGGGAGGTAAAATACCTTTCTCTAGCTCTGTCCTTTTGTTCCTTAAGTTGTGACATGTCCAAGTCATACTTGGGAAAGTATTCAAGAACTTCAGCATTCAAACACAGTCACTGCAACTAACTGAACCAAGGGCCTAATATAATGCACGCTGAAGTCACCAGGAGTCCTTCTATCAGCTGGAATGGATGTTGGATCAGGCTCAACACAACATAGAAATGCAAACTCTGCAGCCCTGGCTCTCAGAGGAGCTCTTTACAATGTCAGCTGAACTAAACTCTGCACTAGCTGGGCTGGTATTGTCATCTGTGATACTGAACACAAAAGTGTTTCTGCAAAATAAGCCATATGCTAAAGGGTAGCCATAGGCAGTAGGTGCAGGTCAGTGCATCTCTTCAGAAGCACCATCTCTGTGCTGAACAGGTGCTATGATGTGCATTGTACAAAGTTTCTCCTCACCAGAATTAGTCTTTTCTGTATTTAATTTTGATATTTAATCAAAAGTCTGCATTTTACAGCTACTCAACAGGGTATTCCCTAAGATAGTAACTAATATGCAGGGAAATAGAGATGCAGAGGTTTTTTTCTAAACCTATACACTGATCTCCCTTAAGACCCACAGCAAAGTTGCCTTAGCTCCCTCCACCATTATTCAATTGCTAAAATATCTAGAAAATGCTATCAGTGTACTATTGTGAATGTGCCCTCTTGCCATCCACAACCTGGAATATCAGTTCTGCAAATTTTTGTATTTTATTTACAGCCCTCTAAATATATTCCAGAGCTAGATAATACAGTCTTGTCAGCAATACAAGCAATAAAATACTACTGTATAGCTGGCATCTCTGAAGCTAGAACACAATCCAATCAAACTGACAAAACATAAAATTCAGTGCTGCAATTCTTGCAAAGTCTTTGCAGCCCTCTGAAATGTTTGAGTACAGAATGGTCTGGGAAGCAGTATGGGTTTGCCATAAAAACCCACTACATCAGTGTCAGAGAATAGTGTCCTTTGTTGCACTGATTTAGTACTCCATGCCAACCCCATTCTAATTAGGAAGTGGTCACCAGGGACAATTCAAAAGTGTTTTGCTGCTTTTAAATAAGAAATCTTAATTAGTGGAGGCTTCAAGAGGAGGTGTATGTTTTCCTTTGTTGCCAGAAATCCTTCTGCCCTTTGCATCAATAAAACTGATTGATTCTAAATTTGATAATCCTGATGAAAATGGTTTTCTTGTACTCTCTCTGAGTTTAGTAAAGGGAGATGGAAAGCGATAGTTACAGTAGGTGAGGGTGATGTAGCTGGTGAGTCAGAAATCCTGAAGTCCAGCATGTTGTGGTTGTTTGGTTTTGTTTGAAGAAGTAATCCAGGGCTGCATTATAAATAGACTTTCAGCTCTAAGGATGCTTTGTCTATCACTTATTTCTTGACAAACTAGTTTTATATTAGGTAGCAAAGTATTTCGTTTTAAGCAGAGGAAGATATGCACAGGAGGAAATATTATGCCTCCATTCCCTTGCAGTATCTGTGGTGATGTTGCATGTGGCATCACAGGCACCAATCCTCCTATAGGAAACCTGTTAAAGAATTTCCCTGATTCTTGCAGGCTATTGAGCCTGGAACTCATTCTGTAAACACCAAGGGTTTAACGATTCAGGGTTTTTTGTCCTGCCTTCTGCCCCTGTAGGAGAAACATAAATTTAACTGAAAGATGAATTACAAGGTCTCCGAATAACATGGTGTACATTAACTTGTAAGTGTCAGATCCCATTAGACCTGATGGAAAGGATGAAAAAGCCTCTATCCTGTGCCATGCAAAAATGTATCTTTGGAACACAAACTTGCAGCCAAACTCCCACCCCAGCACGATCCCTGCTGCTTCTCCACATTGCTGCAGGGGATCCTGGAGATAAGGACAAAAAGAAACAGATTTTATTGTTTCAAAGCTGAATCTTTTCTTCTTTCATCTCTTCTCTGCTTATCTCTTGCTGATCTTCAGACGCCTCTTTAGGAGGGAGATTAAACAATACGGGAAAAACAAAAGAAACACAAGATTGTTTTATTTAAAGAAAGTTTTCTCAAGAGTGTCTGCTCTCAAATACTTACCTTCAGATTTTAATTTGGTTGTTTCAGTTTTTTGCGTGTTTAAACACATTCCACCCGTCATAAATGCTCTTGTGCCATTTCCAGTGTTAGGAAGGGAGATCTGGGTCTTGAGTCGGTTTTGTAAAGGTACAGTTATAAGGAGAAGCAGATGGAAGATAAAATGTTGGGTGAGATTTTCTGTCTGTCTCGCCACCCGCTCATTTATTGTCTCTCTCCATCTGTCTTTGCCTGCCTTCCAAGACTGCATTGTGTACTTCTCTCACCGTTAAGTGCCAGAGATTTAACTGAGCACCATTCAGCTACAGAGCTTACATCAACAAGAAATAGTACTTAGTTATACTGCATGAGTTAGTGTGCAGTGTTTCTTATCGAGTTCTTAAATATAGCTGTTCCTGAGTCTGCAGAAGGCTTTTGTGACAGGTTTACTGAGTAGCCCATCTTAACCAAAGATGCCTATTAACTGCTACAGAGATTTTTTCCTTCGGTGCTCATATCTTTATGTTTTTCAAGTTTTAATCCTTACTCTTACTTTTCAGCTGTCTTACCTCTTGCTACTTTTTAATTATTGTCTTTAATACTCCTTCAGCTAAACGCTTTTAGGTTCTGTTAGCATGGGAAAGGATTCAGCACAGTAGGTGGGATTGTAGACAGGTTTTAAGGTGACTTTCCTGAGCTCTAAGAAGAGCTGATCCCAATAGTAGATGCTACTTTAGAAGGGACAAACTTCTTGCCTCTGTCTCCCCACAGTGAGCACGGAGATGCCAATGCTGCCTTTCCAACTGCAAGTGTCTGGGGGGAAAGGACAATTAAACAGTAATAGCTACTGACTGGTTTCTACACCATGCTGATAGTTTCAAAGTGCTGCAGCCTCAGAAAGACATATAAAACTGCTGGTTTTAAGCTCATTTGACGTTTTGTTCAGATAAACACTAGTATTTTCCATGTCAGGGAAAATCTGTGTATGTGAGTGTATAAATCAGAATGCAAAGACTGTTGTTCAATCTACTGGCAGCCTTAGGTTAGAGGACTACAGTAGCCCAAAGCAGAACTGCTAAAATGTAAAATCTTGCTTAGAATAATGATGGAAATGTCCAGTGAAGTGCTTGATGTGATGCTAATAATTCCTGGATGTGGAAAATTATGTATGACTGCTGTACAGGTAAGGGAGCCTGGGGTAAGGACCAGGTGCTGGTGTCAGGAGCTTTTAGGAGAGGTTACAGAAAACGACCCAGGTCAGCCCTGCAACAGAGAGGGGATGTATGATCTGAAGCAAAGATCAGGAGATGGAGGTGAGGGTGCTTATCTTCAGGTCATCAGAGCAAGATGGTCATTTTAAAGACTTAAAATACATCTCAACATCTTTCAACACCTGCATGTGGTTACTGGCTTGTTCTCAGTGTGGTTCTTTTTTAACTGTTCATCCATTCTTTCAGCCTTTCTCTGATTCATTGTCTGAAATAACAATTGTGTGAATTGGCTCCATGAAGTCATATAGGGTTTCAGCAGATTATCAGCCCTGGGGGTGAAATCTTTCTTCCTTTGTATTTCAAACATCCTTGTTCTCTCTCCTCTTAAGGTTAGAAGGCTCAGTTAGCTCTTTTTGTGGAATAGTTAAATGCTGCCAGGCATTGAATCAGTTCACCTGTGATACATCACACAACCCTGGCAGCAACTGCCTATGGTGTTGGGAGAAAAAATCATGTAAGTCATTTCTCACATTTGTCTCAAGACAAATGTCTCATTTACCATCTCAGGACAAATATCTATTTCTTTGTGAAGCTTAAATTATGTTACTAGTTTTTTCATTATTATTTTTCACTCACTTAAGAATGCTTCTTTATGTAGTAGAATTCAGTGAAAGCCATTTGGGTAAGAATTATGTGATCAAGAAATGTAGGATTAGAAATTTTCCTAAAAGAAAAAAATGTGGGGTTTTTTTATTATTCCTTCTAAGCAATTGTTTTGTTAGAGTACAACTGGAAGTTCCTCAAAACTTCATGCCTGAATTTCTGACAAGAGTAATTCCGTCATGATCATTCCCATATGTTTTGTAACAAGAAATAGTTGCCTCTACTCACTTTTAGGCATTAAAATATTATATATTTTTAGTGGACACAAATAAAACACGTGTCTTCATATCTTGTAAAGAAATGGGTTTTTTCTTTGCTAGCCATTTCCATGCTAGAAGCCTTTCTGAGATACCATCCTGTTGAAATCTTAACAGACATGTTTTCTTTCCTGCCTTTTTATAGCATTTCAGCAGTTTAAGACCTGCATTCCTCAGTCTGATTGATTGCAGTATTTCATTTTTAAAGTTGCATGGTCACTGCAGTGCTACTAATATGCACAGAGTGAAAAGGAAAAGAACCTAGAGCTTTTCTTCAACCTGTTTTGCAAACTTGGCAACACCAAGCTGTAAAATGGTTTGTTCTCCAAATATTCTCAAGGGTATTTCCTAGTGTGATGGGTCTCCAGACTGTGTAAGAATGCCACAATCAGCTCCTTTGCCATATTCTCTTAGGGAATCTGAGGACAAAGGAAAGTTTTGTCTAATGTCTGCTCAACTGTGACCATCTGGCTATGGGAGCTCTCACGTTGAAAGTCACCCATTACAGCTTAGACTCGTTGCTTTGGCTCCCTGACTATTAAGACACTGGAATTGGGTTGTTGGTTTCCCCAACAATCCCATCTGCAGCAAAATGGTTCCATGTAATATTCCTATGAAGCGGTGTAACAGCCAACTGCATCACCATTTTCCTTGGCACCTCTACATGCAGATGCAGAGATAACTGCACTATCTACGATGTTCTTATGAGATCCCTTAGGGTAGGACTAATTCCTTAATGACTGCCACAAGTTATTCCAATAGCTCATTGCCACGTAGTGAGACACAGCCTCCATTCCCTGTTTCCTTTTCCAGAGAAGGAAGTGTTTCTGTTCTGAGAAATGCACTAGATTTTCCTTCAAGTATTTCTGAAAGAGGAGGACAAAGCCGTTACACTGTCATGTAGGCTGCTTTTCCAAGCCCACACTTATCTGGCAGTAAATACTTGGATAGGAGTAAGATAAAGTTGTGAAATTGAATCACGATCTCTCAGCAGATGGGAACAAGCAGCCTAAATATGTAGTGAGTGCATCAGATTTTTGAGTTGACTCTGAGAAGAAGATTTATACAGTTTTGTTCTAACTTAAAAGGAAACACCTAAATACCTTTGCTAATCTAGATCTGTGCTACATTAACTTTCATAGGCAGACAAGATTTCTGTTACATTCTTAAGGTAGATTATTGTTTCTTCTGAATCGGGAGGCATGTAAAAATGTCAAAAGGGAATAGGCTCCTATTGAATTTACCAGACAAGATGATAAATTGTATGTGAAAAGGGAGGTTGGAAGTATAAATATGTTCTACATCCTTTTCATGACAGGCTATGGAATATTTATTATAAATGGAGACATAAAGCAGGAATAATCTTCCCCATGACCTCACTGTGACAAACTGGCTTTCTAATTCTTGCTGAGTGCTGATTATTACTTGGCTAACACTCTGAGCTGAAGATGAAGCATGTGCTAAGTTGCAAGAATTCTTACAAATGGGCTGAGCTATTTCCAGAAGGGCAATTTTAAGGACACATTCATGTTTTTACTTGCTGGAGTATTTTTTCTTAAAGACACGATTAGATCTACATATGCTGAAACCCCCGAGGCAAACAATATGAATGCAATTCCTCATTTATGCATTGTGTAGTGCCTGGTCCAAGGAAGCAGTGGGATTAGTGGGATTGATTACAGGCTAGGAAGGGCTCTCGTTAAACACCTTTTGGAGGTGTGTATTAAAGGAATAGGTATAACACCAATAAACTTGCTTCAGTTTCTATCAACTCAGATGGCAAAGGTGGGTCAGAAATACATTGGTAAAATAAGAGTAGAGTTAAGGGGTTCTTGTTGAGTTTTACCACTTGCTGGAAACATTTGAACTGTGTTTAGTATAGATTTTGTTCATGCTTTGCAAGCAGCTCAAGCCAGTCAGACCTACCTGAAGAGTTGTCTTGTTCCACAGCTTTCTCATGTTACATGGTGTGATTTTCCAAACCTCACCCCAAACCCTTGATCAGTTCCTCTTACCTTACAAAGCACCGAGCTCCAGACACAAAATCTCAACAAGATCTTTGTTCCCATGCTTTCAGGCCCTGTTAGTGGCAGCCTTTTGCAGCTTTCTTCCACGTCCTTCTTAAAGTGTAATTATAGGAACAAGGGGAAAAAAGGTAAAAACTTTTCAGGAATTAGTGCTGTGCAGGGATAGCACACTTCTGAGGATGGTAGTTTACAGCACTTCTTCTAATAATGTACTAAAAATGTATAAAGGAAGGATTTATCATTCATTTTGTAAGAATCTAAACACCTGAAACTTGCTTTCAAAGATTTTCCACATGACATAAGGCTTTCTCTACAACTTATTCTACCCCCTGATCACACAGTCAGCTTCTCTCCTACAACAATTTAGTGCTGAAATTAGGACCTCTGGAGAAAATCAGTGGAGGTAACTGTCTCACATGAAGAGTATAAAAGAGCGATAGAATGAGCAAATACATCTTTTAACTTCTAGATGAGCTGTGGGAAGTTTTTTCTTCTATGAAGTATCACAGACTGCCTGAATCTAAATCTCCTAAATCCATGAAAACAGGGTGGAGGTTTGGGCTTCTTTTTACTTCTTTCAGATCAAAAATATGAGACCTTCTCCAAAACTAAACAGGCTCAGCATTGAGCAACACTGACAAGAAAGAAATGCTATCTGCAGGCTCAGGAGTGTGTTTCATTGGCTCTGTCATCTGAGGACTGAGGTATTATCAATGCAAGCACAGTGCTCATCCAGGCAGTGGGATTGAACCAGCAGGTATATCTTAGTTTCTCAGATGGGTCAACCTTTCTCCTCTTTTACAAAAACTGTGACAACTTTGTGTCTCTGAGAATGTTTTCATGAAAACAGAAAAAATCCATTTTTTTCAAGCAAGTTGTCCAGCAAATGTTTATTTCTTGTATTCTTGATATGACTTTGAAACTTGCCTCCTCAGGCAAGTCATGCCTGCAGAGCACCTTTTGACAACATATGCTGCATTAGTGGGGTTGATTACAGCTAAACTGAATTCATAAAAAGATTCAAGCAAATTTTAATAGCTAAATTTCTGTCCTTGTGTATCTCATGTTCAGATGATAACAGAAACTTTTACATGAAATACAGCGGGGATATAACCTCATGTTTTCCCACTAGTATTGGTTACTCTGCCACATTCTGTGCCAGCAGGTCAGATTTGAAAAATTAAAAGAATAGTAAAAGAATTTCCAGTCCTTGTTTAATTTCATAGGCCTGTGTGTGTTCTGTCAATGCAACTCTTGTAAACTGGCTTTACTCTGATAGCAAATGTGAATTTCTAGTAGTTCCATATATCAACTTCTCAACAGCTTCAGCTGTATTTTCATGTTCTTGCCTGCCCTTAAAATTAAAAAGGAAACTTGCAGTTAGTTAGTTGAGAATAGAAGCAATAAAATAATCCAAACTCAGTTTTATGAAAGGTCTATGAAGATTTAAAAGGAATGTTTCTATAGCTAAAGATCTGGGAAGCAATAAAAATCCACCAAACTGTCCTCTGCAAGAGAATTCATGGTTCTAGTTTAGCCAGTCTACTTGGAGTATTTTCCAGAGGCTTTGGGGGATACCAAATTTCAGTGTACAGAGGTTATTCACAGAAATGATGGTAGCATTTCTTTCTAAACTAGAAGACCCTGGAGAGATGTTTTTCTCTGAATCATTAAAGATTAACCCCATAATCAACAAAGACATAAGTAAAGGCAATAAAGTCCTGCCCTTATTTTAAAACCATAGAAAGACGGATGCAGTTTACTGGTCACTTATATGAGAAGTCAGCTATTTTTTCAGGAGTACAGAAAGTGGTCTGCTTTCAGTTCCTTGGATCCTTTTCCTTCCTGCCAAGACTTTTCACTTCATACAGCAGAGCAATGGTATTGAACAAACTGTTAAATGCATGAATAGAAGACCTAGAACAAAATTGCAAGCTATGCCCAAACCTATCAGTCAGTTCATCTGTTTCTACAAGCTTAAATTCTGCAATGTCTTCAAACTGTCTTATATTCTGCAATTCTGAAATGTCCTGTGGCTATTAATGGGCACCTCATGAGGTAATTCTGGTGACAAGGTTGTGTCAGAACAAAAGGTCATGGGAAAAAAAGCCCCAACAAACTCCTAATCAGTCTTCAAAAAGAGAGATGTTTCACCACAGCAGATGTCTATAAACATGCAAAACTCATCCACTCTGCAGCCAACGAGGTCATACTCTCAGACAGAGACCTCTAGACACATGATGGGAACACACAGACAAACTACTCCAGGGGGCCCAGGCACTGAAAAGGACTCTTTTAGGGATCATCATTGGAAATTACTATCATACAGTCATTATCTGTGAGAAAAACGTATTTGCATATCTAACATAAAGAAAATATATTTTATGCATTCCCAAGTGTTAAGCAATAGGGATAGGGAAAAATGTTGCTGGCAGAAGTTCAGACCCAAATGTCACAGGCAGAACTTGTGACTTGTGCTGAATTCCAGCTAGAAGGCAATGCTGGGAACCAGTGGCCATTTGGGGAACACTTGTAGGTGACCTCAGGTGGAGGGGAAGTGTAACAATGCAGTGGAGATGTTCCAGAAGGTCTGTGTTCCGTGTTGTAAGTTTTTCCAACAGCTAGAACTTAATATTGTAAGCTAGAATTTGCCAGATCTCTGATTTGGCATTTAAAAACCAATCATCAAACAGTAAACATTCAAAAGTCATTGCAAGATCTAGAATGAACCTTTGAGTCATCAGATAAAACACTGCAGTGAATGCGACATCCAGGGCAGGTTGAGGATTGTGACACTTGATACTGTTTAAACCCACAGTACCCAGGAAAAAACTCTCCACCATCAAGTCAAAAGCCTATGCTTTAAAATATTCAGGGCCAGGAAAGGAGAAATCCCACAAAAGCGAGCTCTAAGACTTGCTAACTATGACCAACCAATATCTGTTATACTGAGGTGGATGAAATAATTCTAGTATTTGCAAATATCTCCTTAGGCCAAGCTGGATATCCGTATCATCCCAATTCTCAGGGAGTACAAATTTTGCTACATGCTATTAATACCTATGGCTGGGAAATGGGGAAGTGGAAGATTCTGTTTCAGAGATACCCCCAAGCTCTAAATATCTGGGTTGGAACCGAGACACTAAAAAGTGTTTATCTCACATGGTTGCAGAACACCATGGCATCAAATTCCTCTCAGAGTACAAAAGAGAGGAAAAAGGAGGTTTGTGGAGGCAGCAGTGTGAATTTGTCAGGATCTCTGCTGTTGTCAGTGACACCAACATTCCCTCTGGGGACACCCTTCAGGCTCTGGTGAGCTGCCATCAGAATCTAACTCCTCTTGCCCTCTGAGGAAGGCAGTGGGCTCTGAATTCATGCTCCAGCTCTGGGCTAAGAGCAGATCTGCTGGTGGCTATGGGAGGATAAAGAAGCTGTAACTCTACTCTGGAATAAACAATTGCTGTTTCTCATCCTCCACAGATTTTGTGTAGAACCTTTGTGTGTATCTTCAGCTTCCACACAGAAGCAAGCCATATGTGCAGGAGAGCTCTTCAGAGGTATGGAAAATGAGAAATCAGTAAATGGCTTCAGCCCCATATGTCTGGGGAGCTCAGAACGGGAGCTCTGAATTCTTAAGGAAAAGGAAGAAACTGGGACAGAAGAGCAGCAACTGGTGTGAAAAAGAAAGGAGAGGCCTGGAGCATAGTGTCCCATCTCAGTGTGACCAAGTGTTTTGTCATCAGCTGAGCTATGTGAGGTGAGGAACCTTTTGAGTGAGACCTAATTAAAATCATCTGGCCCTCATGAAAGAAATTGTGTGTGTGTGTGTGTGAAGGATATTTAATTAGGGATATAAAGCTGATGTTTCTGAGAGGAATTCAAAGCCATTTATAGCTGTTTTTAGTATGTTACTATATTGTTAGACTTGGGGATTACAAGTCTAATGAGTCCATAAGAACAAAGAAACTGCATGTCCAAGGCTGCAGTTGTGGTTCAGAATTGACATGATATGGGGCAGTTCTCTAAGTATTTCAGTGTTGTGAGGCAATAAGTATCTAAGTAGATATTCTACAGCGTCTGAAACAGAATATCATCATCAGGATTTCATTGTTCCTTCTTTGACCTACTCACCCCCTGCAGCCAATCTGTGGCACATTGATATTAGATGAAACTTTGGAGAACCATGGTATTGATAAGGTTTCCCACTAGCATCTTGATTTTTTGTTTCAGCTGATTTTTTTTTCAGATTTCCCTTTCAGTGAGATCATCTGGGATCTTCATAGAAAAAGGTAATTTAGCAAGCAGTGGTTAAAAGCACTGGACTGACTCTGGCTGCTTCATCAGAATTCTACACATTCTGTGTCTTTCTAATACAGGGATAAAGTTTCACATTGTGGCTGGGAGCATCCAGAGCACCAGCAGAGATATGAGACAATATGAGTATAACTTTGTCAGAGGTCTCCCTGAAGTAACTTTGCAAAGGTAAACTCAGAAATGATACCTGAATGTTTTTCTGTGGACTCATGGCTGAGGGCTCTTTTTTTCATAGAGCTAGAATTCTGCAAAAGCAACTAACAAATGCAAGTGCTATTCCTGAGATGAACTAGGATTATAGGTTCCCTTTTCTTACTCAAAAGACTTCAAGCTTTTTTCACAATCACATTCAAATTTAGGTTAACAGAAATGGCAAAATACACCACATCAGTGAAGCAGGTTCTCTGTGCTAATCCTCAGGGGCAATGGTGGAGTCACCATCCCTGGAAGTGTTCAAAAACCTCCAGATATGACACTTGAGGACATGGTTTAATGGTGAACATGGTGGTGATGCTGGGTTGACAGTTGGACTTGGTGATCTTAATGATTCTGGGTCTATCACTTGCTCCGGACTTTGCTCCTTTTTTAATATGGCATGAAATCAGTGTTTTCAGTCAACAGGAATATTTTGATTTGTAGTGGATATGTAGGAAAAAGATAAGGGGGTGTATGTGTGTGTATATGTGTATATATATACACCTCTGTCTCTGTGCCTGCCTCTATCTGTGTTTGTGTATCTGTGTAAATAAACCATACATATAACACTTGTTCCTAAATAAAATTTTGAAATTCGTTTAATCTGGGACACCTTTTTTAACACTGAACTCTCACTCAAATATTCATTTCTAGAATCACAAAGAGATGAGAAATCTTGTCTCACTGCTTCTTAGTAATCAAAGAGCCCTTTCTGATCTGCTACTGTGCTGGCAAAGGCAAAGCCCCTCTGAAATGCAGGGCTAAGTTGAGCACTGGTTTAGCACTGTATTTCTAGTATAACTCCAAAGTCTCTGTGAGAATTCATTGAATTTTCTGCAAGCTCTTGATTCCTCTCTAAACTCACTAGGTGGCTGTCTAAGAACACATGTAAGTCTTTTCCTTGCTCTGTACTCGTTCGCTCATGCAGTTCTGACTGCTGTGCCCTTCTCTGCTCTCACACTGGAGAGCACCCTCTCCTCAGCCATAGCAGGTTCCAGGTGCCACTGCATGATCAGGGCTGAGGAAACTCAGCCATATATGTCTTGGGCATCAGATCCCTTTGATTAAACCAGTTGTGTTCTCCAAGACAGAATTATGTATTTACATCAACTGAGTCCAAGCCTTGTTTGAATGATTTCCTCACAACACCAGTATTTCCAATTCTATGTGGTATTCCTAGGAGTTAGATAAAAATAGGGAATGAAGGCTACTTTGTCATTCCAGTAAGCTAGGGAAGTGAGGCAAAGCAGCTTCCAGAATCTGGAAATTATGGCTTGCATGTGAAGGGACAGACAGAGAAAAATCTCTGCTGTTCTCTTAAGCTTCTTGTTCAAGCCCTTGTTACCAGATGTGCCTTGAGTTTGGCTTCTGTACACAGTGATGCTGTGTGGTTGTGAATCCTTTAACTTAAGGGAAATTATTTCTGATTGAGATGAAAATTGGACTCCAAGGCTCAGGCTGAGATGAACTTTGGGCATGTATCTCAGTTTTCCAATGCTTTGCATTGGAAACCCTGACTTACGAAGGAAAGTATGCACGGATCTATCTCCAGTCCATGTGTCATGCTATTGTCTTCAGTTCTGCTGAACACAGAATGGGGAATTAGACCACACAGGAACAAATGCATCTCTCCAGAGCACCTCTGGATCTGGCTTACATGGTTTGTGCTCCTCTGTACTATCCCAGAATGAGGAGGCAGGGAATTGGCAGTATCTTGTCTCGTTGCCTTACTGGGATTGCAGCAAAGCTGAATTGGCACATGGCTGGGAATTATCTTAATTGCTTATGCATGGAGAAATGAGGGAGAGGATGAGAGAATAGAAAGAAATATAAATATTATCTGTACTTAATCAGCTTTTTTCCCATCACCGTGTTTTCAACAGGATACTTACATTCCATAAAACAATTTTTTTCTATAAATTCAGCCTTGTTGAAAAACCTAGATTTACCTGACACTTTAACAGTTTTCAGTTGGAAACACTGAAATGAGATACTTAGTCTGAGGGCTGGGTCAACTCCATATCTTCCAGAAAATCTCAGACTGTGAAATAGTTTGTTTCCTGTCATCAGGACACCAAATGCTGATGTACAGCTCTCCAATGCCTTCTGGGAGTTATAATTCGCTTGTTCTCTGCCCAGCTCTGGTATTTTTTGGCACCTTGCAACTACATGATACCTTTTCCACATGAAGATAAAAGCATAGTTTTAAGCCTTCATTTGCCATAAATCTTAATTTGCATATTGCAAGTTTAGCTGGAATAATAACAAATTGCCAAAATGTTTTTGCATGGCCGTCAGGAGAGTTTGAAAGCTAAATTCTTGGCTCAGAATCAGTAGGATTAATATGAAAAGCTAAAACATGATACTGGAGCTGATCAAACCGTGCAACCTGCACCTGAGGGGAATTTTTCTCATGGAATTCATAAAAATGTCCTTATTTTCTCTTGATTAGATGTGACTGTTAAGATTTAAATAGAAAGCAGCAACTTGTACGTGGACAGCAGTGGGAGCTTTACTGTTCCAAAGCCATAACTTTTAATCAGCACAGTTTCCTGTCAAAGTGGATTACCCCAGGACACTTCACAACCCACTCTGCTCCCACCCCCTGATGGCTTCAGGGGGAGAGTTTTGGAACAGGAGGAGGGAAGCAGTGAAAAAGGGGATGCAATTGTCCGAGAGAGACGGAGCTATGTGCCAAAATGTCTGAAGGTTTCAGGGCTGTATGATTCTCACATTATTGGTACTTCATTTTTTATCGACCGCTGTTTTTCAAAAGGCAAATCCACTGTTTGCCTTCCTCTTCTATGTAGTTACTGTGCCACAGTAACTCAGTTTGGAACCTGAGGTGTAAACTCTCCTTTCAAAGAGTCTTTTGGTAGTGGAGGATGCTGGCTGGGATCCATCCAGCAGGCATGACGTTCAGAAGGTTAATGAGAAGTTCAGGGAAGAGCATTTACAAAAGCCAGCACCAAGAACAGCCCAGTTCTCACAGCACTCTGTTCCTGGGCAAAGTGGGATTGTGCAATCTAGGAAGCTGGGGAACTACTTTACTCTGGCTGTTGCGTGATAAGAAGACACAGGATGTATGAAATAGTTTGGGGGTTTTTTTCCTACCTTAATTAAATTCCTTGTTTAAAAAAAAGAGCTAAAATAATAGCCTTTAAGAAGTATGCAATGCATATTGTATACATATGGATAAGTAGTTTCAGTAGCAGCTTCTAAAGTTGGCATTATTAGAGGAGTATCTGACCTCAAGGAAGAATAAGACTTTTAGTTTCCTTTTAAGTCACAATCTCTCAGCATATCAGGGCTGTTATCGGTGCCAGTCAACACAAGGACCCCAGTGCACTTATCTTTGTACAGACATGAGGTGTGAGTTGTGCTTGCCCACAAAAAATTAACCATTTAACCAAACTAGTCAAAGGGTATACTGGATAAAGTGACCTAGAGAGAGGTGGTTAAAGGGTTGAAAGAGATAACTTGTTTTAGGAAATCCAGTCTCTGACCACAACAGTATCTTACCTTAGTCTTTAGTAATATAATATGACTGGTGAAACTGGGCAGGACTCTCAACAATGGGTAAGTTCCAGGGTAGAGTCACTGTGCTAAGGAGTAAATAAAATGGCTGATGAGTGTTTCAATGTACAATGTGTCTTAGTAAGATCAGTGTTTCTACCAGCCTGTGAGAGTTGCACTGGTCCACTCTCAAGTCCATGTGCCTGATGTCACATAGGTCTGGTGTAGCTGGAGATCAGCAGACTGTTTCTGGTACTTGAGGCTACCTGAAAAATAACCTTATACCGTGTTCATGATTTTCATGACAAGTTCCTTTACAACTGAGAAACAAGACCAAAAAATTCAGCATTAGCTGTTAACTGCCCACAGGACACAAGGCCAACTCAAGTTCAGATATTATGGTCAATAGATACCACAGCAGCCCTTATATCATCTGATGGCCTCACTCAGTGTCTGGATGCTTTTCAAATTTTCACAATTTTGGTTTTGCAACCAGTATTTTGGAACTGAACACCAAAACCCCCTAAATGAAATAGTGGGAAATTACACAGTTTGAAGAAGTATATCCTATATTTAATTGAAGAGAGCAAGGACCAGAATGGGCAAGTCATGGCAGTTCTGGGCAACTTGGCATCTGCTATGTAGTTTCACAAAGCCTGAGCTGATAAGCTTTCTGCTGACAGTAAACATCTCTCTCTAGAAGTGAAATATTCTGATCCAGTTAAAATATTATCTATCAGTGGAGGGTACTGTACACTAAAAGCCCTTGAAAGTTAAAATTTCTTTAATGGACTTGGAACTACAGTATATTTTTGTGGGAGGTGATAATATGAATATTGATTCTTAGCTCCTGTGGATAAATAGTGACATATCATTAATCCGTGAGTAATCCATGAGAGCTTTCTGCAGGGTTTCTCTCTTTGTACCATTTGTGGGGGAAAAAAATCAGTGAGATTATCTGTTTGGATATTAAAAATATAGAGAGAACATTTATTTTGTCCTTTTCCACAAAAAAGTTATATTTCAGTTATCAAAATCCTCCAAAATGAAAACAACAAAATGCTTTGTTGAGTAGCCTATAAAATTTATTTTTGGGTGCTCTCTTTTGAGGAACTAGAAGCCTCAATTACTTTTTACTTGCTCGAGAGTTACTTTGAACATACAACATGGAAATATGAGGGCCATTACTTCCATGGAGGCAGAGTGTTGGCAGGGTATTCCCACTTTGGGGAAAATACCTTCACTTTCTGTTATCATACGGACATTGAGGTGATTTGAGAAGGTGAAGAACCCAAAAAGGAAGTTCTTGTGTGTGCTTTTCTCCAAAATCTGTTTGTTCCCCATAGGTAAGATCCTCACGAATAAACGTTTCCCTTATAAACCTTTTCATAATCCTTCTGAATGAGCTTTTGTGTCAGCTCCCCTATGTTATTATGAAAGGATTAGTGAACAATATCACAATAAAACACAGTAAATTAATACTTGGCAGCCCAAGTCACCTAAGGGATACTAAAGATCTGTTGCAGTAGGCACACTGCGGTGTTAAGGCTGAAGCATATGGTGACAATAGCTTGATTTAATACTTAGAAAGCAAGCCTGGAAGTTAGGGCTTAGCTGAAGGCTCCTGCCCCCGTTGGCAGAATTCAGAAATTAAAACAGGCTCTGTTCATGACAGAATAATTCTTATTACTGAACAGAAAGTACATAAAATGTTTAGTAATTCGAGAGCATAAAGAAAACTACTTTTGACGTTACTACATCACATTGGGAAATGAGAAATTCAGGTTTTGTTCTCCAGTTCAGCCCAGCTGGGATATTCAGGCTGTTTCTGCCCTGGTATGTCTCATGGAAAACGCCTACACCACTTCCATTAGCCATGCCTGGTGTGTGCTGGCTGTTAGAAGACAAGCTCTCAGGCCAGAGTGTGATTCTGATGCCTCTGCTCAGGCTGTGGCTTCCCATGGGCACTATGAGACAGATTCTGGGGTGTGATGGACACCAAAAGGCATGCCTCAGTCTAGTCTAGACCTGGATTTGTTCTGAAGAGCAGGGGATGAAGAATATCTACTATAGTGGTCCATAGTGTGCAAGAAGTAGGCAGGAAGGTCAGCTTGATTTGGCTGATGTTCAGACAGTAGCTCCTGAGGAGGCATTTAAAGTATCTTCTGAAAGCCCTATCTCATGGCAGGATTTTCTTTGATGGAAAGAAGGCTTACTGCCTTGCCAAACCCTGACATCTCTGTAGTCCCCAATAACTGACATTGCTCTCCTCTCCTATACTGATTAGGACTCAGCATTAAACACATCCCATTTCTGATGTATCCTCAGGAATGCTCAGAATCTGCTTTCAAAACAGAGTCAGGATAAGTTCTTCAGTATTGCCCTTTCAGATCTTATCTGCACAGAGCTGCCTTTGAGGCATTCTGCAGTGTCCAGACAGAGAGTGAGCCACCAGCAGCACTTTTTCTCCAAATCACAGCAAGCTTCCGGATAACATGTTCTTTTCCTGTAGTTTCTTGTTGCACACTCAGGACTGTGAGCCCCTCATGACACGTGCATACAGTGCTGCACACAATGGGATGCCAGCGACTCAGTAGGGTTGCACTTCAGTTACCATAGAAATATTAATGTTAATTTATTTTCTTGATGCTTTTGAATAGGATTTGCTGAAAAATAAAGGAAATATGGGATGTGGATCATGTTACCATAAAACCACATGCAGCAAAACATTCATCTGTCTCCAGCATTTCATGTCTTCTGGGCATCCAAGAGAGTTGAGTTTGATTTATACAATCAAGCTATTCATTAAATATCTGTTTGAGTTTCAGGCAGATGCATCCTTTACCTGAGTGATGAAATCTGACTACAGGAAATGGAGCTACTCCTTTGTGAAAAGACCCCATTCTGCTTTATAAACTGAGCCTTGCAGCAATATACTTCTAGAAAACTGCCAAGCTTTGTATATCAAATACTGTTGTAAGGACTCAGCAATAAAACAGTTGTGGACTTGGGGGTGATCCAAGCACACAATAGTACATCTTTATGCAATATTTCCTCTTTCAACATCCCTCTCCAACACTGTAATTCACTAACAACTGTCGGTTCATTTTAATTCCAAAATTCTAGCCCAAAACACTAAGCACTTTATAGAGTCTGAATTCTTGTGTGGGCATATTAATTATTTAAATCACTAGTCTAAATCCTGTTCCAAGGAGTGCTTGCTGGGAGTCCTCCAGGAACAGACTGATCTATTGCTTATTATCACCTACTGGATTGTACCGTGAGTCAGAGGCGTGTTCAGTATTTCCTATCAACAACCCTCTGTATAGTTGGCTGTTGTGAGAGCACTAAGGGATTGTGAATGAAAGGAAAAGCAGCAAATATATGTTAGAGAATGCATATGAAATGATCCAGTGAATTGATATAGCCCCTACTAGGGATTGGCTTGGAAACTTCTCAGACAAGTCATTTCTAGAAAAATAAAGTATCCCCAGGCAAATGGGAGAGGCTGTAAAACCCAATGCTGTGTTGAGTGAGACTCCTTATCTTGTAAACCACCTTGCAGATAAACACACAGGAAAGAATCCTGCTGGTTCAAGGATACACAAGTTTTCTCTGTCTTTGGTGAGAGGAGCTATAGGTCAGGTTTGTCTTGCACATAGAGGGGCAGCTGTATTTTTGTGTATTTTAGCTTTTGTGTTGTTATGAAAATAAAACCATGAAGTTTTGTCCATTTTGCCTTTTTGGGCCTGAAACAGGCACAATCACACCAGCTGTTTCAGTGGTAGGGTAGGAGTTCAAATGAGAAACACCTTCTGCTCTTAAAAGGCAATTCCAGTTTATTCACTGCACTGAATAAGGAGCCGTGCATTCCTCACCAGCCAGGATAATGGGACCTTCAAAAGCAGAGAAGTTTCACATGACCTTAGCACATACGCCTGACTTTGAGTGCCTGAAAGGAATGACCTCCATCCCATTCATCATCATGGCTTGTTAACACTCAGCTCCACTGTTCCACGGGTTCCCCCCCAATATTAACCCACCCCAGACCTGAATGGCAGGGCTGTGGTTGGGCAGGGAGGTCACACTGAGCTACAGTGCCTAAACTGCCACTCCCCAGAGTACAGACTTTTCTTGTAGGCAGCTCTGCCCCTCCACAGAACCAGCTCAGAGTCACAGGCATTTGTCACTTACGTAGCAGGAGATAACAGGACAACGTTCTCCTTGAAGCTGCTACAGGACAATCAACACAGATGCATGGGAATACATACAGCACTTATTATGTTATTTGATATTTACTTATAACCTCCATATTTTATTCATGAATTTTACAATTCCAAATATAATGAAACAGTTAGAGTATTTTATTACAAAGCTTATAAAATAATTAAATATTACACTTATAGTTTTTTTGCTTTTTTTACACCATAATTCATACTTTGTGACACTACCATTTTCTTTCCTCAGTTGTCACTTAAGGAAGTGAGCAAAGAAATATAAAGGAAAAGCTATGCATTAATAAATTAATTATTTTACATCAAATAATAAAAAGGACACAATTATAAAAACAACAAAAACAACATTGTAGTTTTCCTAGAAAAAAAAAAAAGTTATAATTACATAATGTCCAATATCAAGACAGAGCAGTGTAGGTCAAGATATGTTTCCAATCATCATTTCTCAGAGTATCACATAATACATGTTTTTAATTTAAATTGTTGCAGAGGGAACTGCTAATTTTAAGTGACCACTGTCTGGCATTCGTGCTGAGCTGGCAAATCTTACACTGAAACCATACTTTAAAAAAACAGTCAGACTGAACTACATTCATCAAACAAAGTTGTGGGACTGAGTGGAATTAGATAAATATGTCCCTCATAGGCACTCCCCAGAAAATTACAGTAGGACACAGCTCTGTCTCAGACGGGTTTGGCAAATAGGTTGGGGATTTTTTCAATGCAGAAATCCTTTGAATTGTACCATTTGATAGTGTCACTTCAAATACCTTGATACTGAATGGTTACAAATACTATCATGTTTACAATTCTTTTGTTTGCTGGATTCTGAACTAAATACAAGTATTAGGAGAGTGTATAAAAATAGAAATTACTTTTATTTGGTTTGAGTAAATAATCCGCTTATCTTTCTCATGCCTTTTTTTTTTTTTTATAACCTGTGTGAATAAATAACTGTTTAGAGAAGTCCAGATGAATTAATGGACTGCAATATTCTTGTATTTCCTTTGGGTATGTATGAATCAAAATTTGCAGAGATTTGAGATTAAAAGGAAGACATTCTGCAGTATCTTCGCATTCGAACAATCTAGCTTCTGAAATAAAACTACTTTAAAACATCAAGTTTAAATTTGAAAATTACATATCTAACGAGCTTAGAAAGTTGAAAACATAACCATTGAGCTCAATAAATCTGAGTTCCTTGAGTTAGTTGAAATATGAAATCCTATTTTACATGTAACACAGCAATATTAAAAGTCCAAATATTCTAAAGCTGAATATTTCTAGGAATACATTTCAAGTTACTAGTCAACCACCTCTGAGTTTCTACACAAAGCAGAAAATTAATTCTTCAAAATAATACAAACATTAGCATGATGCAAAACTTGCTTTTCCAGCAGCAAGTCTGATAGAGAAGCACCATAAATCTTTGTAGTGCACTATTTACTTCTGGTGGTCACACATGTGACACTGTGTTCTCCAGCCAACGGCCATTGGAATGTCTCTCTGTGGCAGCAAAGAGCTTCCTTACCCTGGGACAGCAATATCATAACAAAAATTATGAAAGGAAACACTTTTGACAGTGTGATCTGTCCTGCTGCCATGCTGCAGCCTTCCTCCTTGAGCTCCCCATCTCTCTTGCTTTGCATTCTGGTAAATTTGCCAGAAAAGGCGTCCTTGCCTTAATTTCTTCCTTGTAACATGTGACAGTGCAAAACGACACTTTTAAAGAAAGAAGACCTTCCCCTCGAGTCTCAGTGTTCAAGTGATCCACAGTACCCTGTGCTTTAGTGAGGTCAGCAAATAAAGAAAAAAAAAGAAACATTTCTTTTTCAACATATATCCAACAATTACTGTACCTCAGACATTCCCTTAGAAAAAAATGTCTCTTCCATCAGTGGTTTATGTGGCACCATGTCTTGCCTCCAAGCAGAGTTAATTCCAACATAAATTGAAGAAGAGAATCCTGTCACTGAAGGGTTGAGATAACACACTGCTATCAGTTCTTCTTCGTGCATGATTTACAACACTGCTTGCCATAAAATTTGTGGTTACAGACACCATGCTGGGGTACCAGATGACACCAAGTGAAGAAATCCACACAAGAAGGATCATCTGAAGGAAAGAAATCCAAGCAATATGGTAAGACTCTATTTTAGCAAGTCTGCAAGTGGGGCAATATTTCCTCACACTTGTATGCATTTGGAAGTATTAAAAACATGATGGGTGACTGAATTCAAAGTAGAGGAAATATGAACAAGCTTTCATCTCAAAAATACTAATTTCTTTTTCTATTTTTTAAAGAGCTGTTCAGTTTGTTAAGAGATCAAACTCATTAATTTGATATAGAGCTAATATGATAGGAGGGTCGGAGGCTGAAGGAATTAAGAAATTTAGAGCACGCTTTGACATTGAGGAAAACAGGAGGAAGCTTCATAACAGAGGATTAAAATAGGCTATCTGTGTTTACATCTCTTGACTTCAAATGTTGTTCTAAAGCCAGGTACTTGTAGAGATGAGCCTGGTCCACCCCTGATGCCAATTTCTTGTTGCCATCATCGCATGGAGTTTACCTGCAGCTCAAATTAGTGTCAGCTCTGAGTATAAGCGGGAGTATACACAACACATGGAAATGGAAATGCTTGGGGCCTGCCCTGAGCACACATATGCACAAAGTGCTCTGCTCCATGTTTGCATTCTAGCTCTTTCTAGAGAGACTTCTTTCTCTCCATTCCACTCTGCAGGAATCTCTTTTCTCAGACACTTCAGCTAGGTGCCATGAATCAGGCTTTTAGGGCTTTGACTATGCCATGTTGGTGCAATCTTAACTGCAGTGGGAAAAGAGAAAGACTGACAGTGTTTAGTTCTGAAAAGCCCAGCTTTTAATTACAAAGACAGGTAAATTGTATTTTTCAATTAAGATCTCATTTCAGGTTTTGTGTACAGATCCTTTATACACAAAGATCTGTTGCTTTAAAAACATCTCATAGCTGCTCCTCTCTGCAGTTTTGTAGTGGATGCTTTATGTTTCTTTAAATGAGCAGCATGATGATTCATACACATGATTTATAAACAAATTCAGCATGTCAGAGAGAGCAGTAAGACTCAATGAGCTTTAGCAAAATTTATAGCTAAAATGAAATCTCCTGTGAGCATGGGAAAGGATTTCATTCTGCTCTCAGAACTACTGTTTACATGGTCAATAAAAGGAATTTACAAGGAGGCTGAGGAAAAATCTAGCCACTGTCTACACTCTCAGATCAGCTAAGCTGAGTCACAGTAGATAAATGCTCTCTCACATGGCACAGACAATTTCGTGTTCCCTGGACCAGGAGTCATCTGCATCTCTCTTACAGGAACTCCTTTGGATTAATGACCAATGCTTTTTTAATTTCCTATTATATCATGGCAAAGATCATTTTGTATGCCTATATCACACTCATGTTTACTTCAATTAAAAGAAAAATTATTTAATATTTTTTAAATTTGCCATTTTCTCACAGCTTTTAAAGATATCAGCCTGTCTGTAAATCTAATGGTATGGAAAGAAAATACTGTTCTTGAACAAACACTTCTCCAGGAACTGTGGAGCTCAGTACTGAACTATATCCTTCGCACTTCATAGCACTGCCTTTCCATTCTTCATGGAGTGTCAGGAGAGATGCAGCTGGAGCTCAGCACCAGCCTTCTCTTTCCTTCACCTGCTGCCACCAGATAGAATGTGGGAGGACCCAAAGCAGACAAGAGATAAAAAGCCCACACCACACAGAAGAATGAAAGCTGTTCTGAGTAAGACAGGAAGAATGTCTCCTGCCATGAAAGGGTAAATTTTAGAAAATTACAAATTACTGTTTAAAAAAAAGTCACCACGTATAAGCACTAAGGAGGCAACATTAATAAATCTTTATGCTCCCTTTGAAGATCAGAGGGCAATGCTAAAATTACAGAGGTATGGCTGAAAACCTTACACTTGGGACCTAATCCAAGGACTATTGGAAGGAACACAAAGAGTCCTACAGAATTCAGTGGATGGAGATCAGGCTGTCAGTTCCTTATTTCTATTTACCCAAGTATTTATAAGTTGTTCAGAGTTTCATTCATTTTAAGCAGTTGGATTTACTACGAGTTACGGTGACCGTAACTGCATCTAGGAAAGGGATGGAAATGACCTGGTTTGCCAAGGAAAGTGTGCAAACTCTCCCTGAAACATTAATTTCTTGCCTATGATCACTGAGCTGGAGCTGCACGACTGATAATAGAGACTGATTTGCTTCAATGTGATTCCAGCACAGCTGGTTTCCTCTCTTTTTTGCTCGTTTAGACAGAAAGTTAGAGAGCAGTGAGAAGATAATTGATCTCTAGAGCCTGATGACCCAGGTATAATAAAGGGGAAAGGGCTCTTGCAGATGTGAGGAGAGACAGAAACAGGCCAAGGCCAAAATTATTAACAGACAGTACTTCAGACATGAAATATAGCAGGGGAAAACAGCAGTGAAGGAAAAGTCCTTCCTATGTCGTAACAGAAAAGGGAGTTATATAGAAACTGCACAGTACAGCAGAACCTTTTAGGAAGGTTAATTTGAAGTGTTAGGAACATTTACTGATAAAAACAGCAGAGCTATTTACTTATCCCTTTCAGGACCGTTTCATCTTGATATCCTTGTTTGGATTCAGGTCCCCTGATAGATCAGTCTGATACTCTGCATGTCTTGAGCTGATGCAGTAGAATAGTCTGTTAGGGTCTCACCGGGTTTCACAAGGTTTTTGTGCGCAGGGAATGCCAGGAATTGGGGCAGACGTGGGGGTGGTTGGCTAATGTCAGTTTACAAGATGCAGGGCCAGAGCTTGACCTCTGCTCCCAACTCCATCATCACCCTTCTCTTGCAATGCAGCCTCGGTTTTATAAAGGTTACTTTCAGCTACCAGTTTTAAAACGGGAACCAGACAATTAAAGTGCAGTATTTTGAAAGCTAATGTTGAAAGTGCTTTAGCATATTAGCTAACCAGTGTTATATGGGACAAACCTGAGACTCCATGACCTTTTTTCAACCAGTTAGGAAGGAGTCACAAACATTAACCACCCTGTAAGCAAATATATGGAATGGGGTAATGCATTGCTCTCTGTGGTGGTCCTGAGAGAATTCCCCTTCTGTCACCCCAAGTGGCACAAAACCTCTCACCCCTCCTACTCCTCACTTTGAAGAGGCAGAGGTGGATACAGTAGACATAGAAGTGGGAGAGAGCCTGATTTCTTGTTCCTTGACTGCGTGTCACCCACTGATCAGAAACAGTATGAAAAGAAAGACATTCTAGACAAAGCATTTTTGGAGTCCCAGGACCTGGGTGCAATATGAAGTTTGGGACTTCAAAAGACTAAAAATAAACGGCAAACTCTTATTGTTTAGTTTCAAAATTGCTATTACTTATCACAAAGCAGTACCAGCATAGGATGCTTCTGTTACTCAACAAGGGAGTATAAAGGTGCAGCTCAGAACCAAACTGCATAACTTTTTGACATCGATTTTCTTAACATATCACTCTTTCTAAATTCTCCAACGTGAGCTCAAGTTTGCTTTAAGAGGGCTCACTTTGAGAAGAGAGATGCTGTAGTATCAGAGAGCTACTGTAGATCCGTAAGCCTGTAAAAAAAATATATTCTGAAGGAACCTGCCAAATCAATGTCTGTAACAAAAAGGTGGTTTTTGCTGGATACAGAATTCTAAGCAACCAACCCTGCTGCAGTATATAGAGCTGAGTTTCACCTTTTTTCACAGGAACTGGGCAGAAGTTGGTGTTGCAAGCTCTGAGGACAGCTGGTTTCTGATGGGGCATGCACCCAGAAGATGGTCTCCCTTGGCGCAGGCACTGCACACTCCGGGTCTGCACTCCCCCTCCACAGGTCACTGTGCACTGAGGAGAGGAGAAAAGGAAAACTGTCTGTTATTGCAGAGACTCTGGGATCCCATGGAAGCCAAAGAGCTTTGGATAAGACTTTGAAAGCAAGAGAGGTCAGGATCAGATGTGCTGCTGTTCAGCAAACCCCATCAGGACCAACTTCTGAGACATGTGTGTCTTTTGGTTATTTAAGGACTCAGCTGAAAATGTGGTTCCTTGCACAGGCATTGAGACAGAAACTGAACATTTTAGAAAACCTGTTCCCAACTGACTGCACTGATTTCTTTTGATCTCTGAGCCTTTGGACCCAATCCTGCTGCCTGAACAGAGATTAAAGTCCCACTGGAACAATAATTACAGCAGTATCTGGGGAAAACCATTATGCATTGCAGGAAGAGCTACGAAGTACTTTAACATTAATAAGCGTTTTACTTGCATGTGTTTAATGAAAAGTTGTCTTTAAGATAAATGTGATCATTTTCATCTGATTGCAATTGTCAGGCATACATTGTTTCATGTAAATATTATTAAATGAGTGTGTGTCTCATTGATATATGACTCATAAAGTAGATAAGTTCCAGAAATACAGAAGCTTGTTTGCAAGAATGTAGAAACAAATACAGACTGATCCCACAATTAATCATAGTATTTAGGGAATTCCAGGCAATCTGCGCAGATGCTCAAATACATTGTGCACAGAGATATGCAATAGTTCAACCACAGTGCACTTTGAAGAAGACTGAGAAGAAAGCATTGGAAAATGAGTGTGGAATGTAGTGCCTCTCAAGAATGAATAACATTTTTAGGTGACATTCTTCAGTTTCAGGACAAAGAAATGAGCTGCACTGAAGTACAAGATGGATGTGGACCAGCTGCATCATGTTTCAGTGGCTGAGTGGTGTGGTCTTCTTTGGGGCATGGCTACATGCAGGAGACACCTGGGGACTGTTAGTAATGGAGATGGATTCGCCATAACACCGGACTTTTGACTACAGCAGAATGTAAGGCTGAAGCTGGATTTAGTCTGGGCAGCCTGGGCTCACATTGCCACCACACTCACAGTGGCGTGGCCATCAGCATTTTACACCCACCAGGTGACTGTGCCCCTCCAGCCAGTGTTTCTTCCATGGGATATGATGGAGTGTGTTGCTCTCCAAACCCAGCACTGACACCTCACTTGCTGTTCCAGGACATGGACTGCCCAGGAGGCAGCAGTCACGCTGCAGTTGTGTTGTTATGTAGTGCTCTGTACTTAAGAGCACCAGGGGATACAACTTGAGCTACTGTACAGAGAAATTTGCTTTGTTAGAGCCAAGACATGAAACAATCCTGCTAAAAGAGTGCAAGCCGAGAGAGAGAGAGAGAGACAGAGACAGAGACAGAGACAGAGACAGAGACAGAGACAGAGACAGAGACAGAGAGAGGTGAGAAAGCTCCCCATTCCCACCTGCTGCCAGGGTGAGGAATACCAGCCAGAAACCATGTTATACAATGTCTGTGATGGACAGGCTCCCTTGTTACAAGCTTGTTCCAGGTTGGTGTTTGGTTTCTTGATGTTTCTGCATCTTCTCTGAGGAAAGGTGATCAGTTTCCCATGGATGCTTTTCTCTCCACATTTGAGTTCCCGCCTTTGTATGCCCGGGCCGCAGGAGGCTGAGCACTGCAGAGGCAAAGCACACCTTTAACATCTAGAGAAACACAATGTGCTGTGTGCAAGAGACCCCAAAGCTTGCATTATAAAAGCATTATAGAATTAAACCCACAAAGACCGTGCTCCATAAAGTGTAAAGTGAAATACGAATCCAGGTCAGGCCAAGTCCTGAATAACAAAGACAGCAGGGTACATCTAACCACATCTGTGTTTCATAGTGGCTTGACTAGAACACCTGATTTTCAAATGACAGCTCAGCTTTCTTTCCTCCCCATGGTGTGTGTGTGTCCCTGAGTCAACATTTCCAAGAGCAGCAAAGGCAGGCAGTGAGCCACGTAACTGCACCACTTTACCTCACTCCAGGAAGAAATCACCCACTGGAGCCGGTCATTTTTGGGACAGCGTCCTAGCACACAGGTCTGCTGGGATTCGGGTCTGCCGTCTCTGCCGCACATACTTTCAGGCAAGATTTTCACCTTGGGAGAACCAGTAATTTTGCAGTAGACATCCCGTTTCTTGATACCTCTCCCACAAGTCTTGGAGCACTGTGATGGATAGAAACACTTATTTGAACTAGAGGAAATGAAAATTGGCATTATTTGTATTTTACAGCAAAGCATAGAAGTCATGGCTAATGTGCTGTGCAGCTGCCATTACATATAAGTAAACTTGAAATTCTATTGGTAAATAAATAACAGTAACATTTGTATGTCACTTCTAAAACATTCCTCTAAGTGCTTTCTTAATGTAAGCTGTGAACTCTCATAGCCCCTATGTAGACCAGATAAGTAATATCTCTCTTCCATAGATGAGGTAAGTTGGACTCGTGAGCAAAATGCTTTTGTGAGCAAAATGCTTTTTTCCCTGCCCAGCATGGTTGAAAGCTTGTCCTAACATCCCATAGCAGAATATCTCATGGCAAGATGCTTCAGTTATTTGTTATTTTGTCCTCACCTTGGTCTATAGAGATGAGACAGAGGCAGAAAAAACTACCCAGGGAACTGACATAACTCCTTCCCCAAATGAATCTCACCACAAGACAGAACCTGATACAGACAATGGTTAAGAAGTTTGACCAAAGATATTTTAATTGCCAATTGCAGCTTAACAGAAGTCACCAGTGAATAAATAAGCATTGCTGAACCATGGTTCAGTGGAACAGACATTCTATAGTTTTCACTGCCTTAGCATACAGGAAAATGGCTGATTGAGCCATTTCTCATGAAAAGAATAAACAGTCCTGATGCAATGCTGACAGTTTCCCACCTTCTTTCTTGCATCCTCTTCTAATTTTCTTCTAGCAATAATTATGTGGCATGTTCCAAGGCAGAATCACTACTTGTATGAAATTACCATTTTTTAAAAAAGATTTCATGAAGGCACAATTGTGCTGAGGATATAACAGAAATATCTGCATGCTGAAAACCTGTGGTTTTAATCCTCCCCCAAACAAACAAAACAGTCTTCTCATTTAAAATGACACTGATTTGTGTAGAGGGGCTGGGTTCAGATTAGACGTTTGGAAGAAATCATTCCCTACTAGGGTGGTGAGGCACTGGCACATGACTGGAAGTGTTGAAGGCCAGGTTGGACAGGGCTTGGAGCAACCTGGGATAGTGGAAGGCAAGCCCTTCTGTCTGAGCTCTGCCGAAGGCTGGTTACAATCCATGTACAGCTCACGTTCATACATACATGGTTTACATATTCTCTTTATGAGTGAAGCCAGTTGTAAAACACTGATCTCCACAAAGTTTGGGTTATTCTTCTTTTGGAGGAGAGTTTGTTGCAATATTTTCATTGTGCCAGAAGACAAAATTGTAAGTTTTTACCCAAATTACCTGAGACCACGGGCCAGGGCTCCATTCGGGTGGGCAGTCCTGACTATTGCACATCTGCATCTGTGGTGGGGTGCTGACAGGACACAGGGAATGGGCCACGACCTCCTCTCTTTGGAAAGCCCTTTTCTGGACGCACTGAATGAGACGACTTTGCTGCCCTCCCCCACAAGACTTGCTGCATGTGCTCCATTCACCTGTTGACCAGCTTAAAGGAGGTACAGTATGTTAGAAGCACAATTAGTTTTATAAAATCAATATATATGAGCCACCTATCAAATGTGATTTATTCAGGGATCCTGCTCAGCCCACCTCCTGATGTATTGGAATCTGCTTGAGCAATCAAAGAGCTGTAGTTACATAATATATCTTCAAAGCATAAAACATTTTACTAGGGATAAAATATTAGCCATGCCACTAGAAAAATGAGTATGGCTTATTTACAGTTTTCATCTACTAGAACAAGCTTGCCTATGAATCTGACCTGGAATCTGGAATTCCTTGAGGACTGAGAGAGACACTGCTATTGAGACTGGTGGACTATTTAGAAGATATAAGGGTCTGTTAACAAATCACTATTCCTTTTTAACTATGTCTACTGTTTATTAAAAACATCTCTCTCACAAAGGAAAAGAAAAATATCTTCTAAAAAAGAGGTAGGATGATCACCGTTGTTACTGTAGCTGCTGAAGTGACATAGACTAACAGACTAAGGGCCCAAGGAATAAGCCAAATAGATGGAGAGAGTTCTGTAAAGAAATAAAATTTCATTATTAGAAAGTTGTGCCCATTGTCGTTATGACTTTTCCGTTTTACATCTCTCTCAGGTGACAGGATGGGGGAGGAAGATTCACTAAAGCCAACATAAGGAAGAGTCATGGAAGGGAAAGAATGGGCCAGTTTAGTCGAGCCTGTATCTTCCATGTTTGTGCTTAGACACACTTACAGGGTGGCAAATAGTGCCATGTGAATGTCCAGTGGTATTTCTGTCAAATCTTAGTTGCCTATGTTCACTAAAACCGACATTTTGCCAGAAGCAGCAGTCCTGTCTCTAGCATCCTGAAGATTTGAAAAGCCTCTCACAGGCCAAAAGAGTTGGGGTTGTTCACCCTGAAAAAGAGAAGCTTTGGGGTGACCTAATTGTGGCCTTCCAGTACCTGAAGGGAGCCTGCAGGAAAGATGGAAAGGGACTTTTTATAAGGGCACGTAAAAAGACAAAGGGGAACACAGGACTGGAGCTGAAGAAGGACAGGTTTAGATTACCGATTAGGAAGAAATCCTTCCCTGTGAGGGAGGTGAAGCCCTGACACAGGTTGCCCAGAGAAGCTGTAGCTGCCCCATCCCTGGAAGTGTTCAAGGACAGGTTGGATGGGGCTTGGAGAAAACTGGTCTAGTAGAATGAGCCTCTGCCCATGGCAGAGGGGTTGGAACAAATGATCTTTAAGGTCTCTTCCAACCCAAACCATTCTGTGATTCTCTGATTCCCTGACTCTAGATTTAAATGTCCTCAGACTAATAAATTTGGCAGACAAACAATGCAGAATCTAAATAAAACAGAGGAAATTTAACCAGCACAAGCTGTTGGGCAGTCCTCGAAGCACAGACATGCTGCAGTCACACGTCATGTCCCTGAAGTGACACAAAGTCTGAGGAGTTATTGCCAGTTGTTTGGGGTAAGTTCAGTTTTGAAATGCCAAGAGCTGCTCAGTATTTCTATTCTTGAAGCCCGGAGTGGCTCCCCAGCCATCATGGAACACTTTGGAAACATACAACCAAGTGTCTTTGTCCTCAAAGGCTTCCAATCTACAACCATAAATAACAGCCAAATAGGAAAACAGAAGTGAAGAAACAGAGGAAATTATGAATGACTAAATGATTATTCGTTGAGAACTCTTATTCAAAGATTCAGCCCTTAAATTAAACTGAAGTTTTTAAAACAGTTTTACAAGTTTTTAATAGCTAATGTCACAAAAAAGGTTTTTTTCTAATCTGACTGTTTGGCCTATGCCATTTCCACATTTTCTCATAACATCATTCCTGTGACCACTGGGACAGCTGCTTAAATACAGATTTCATGACAAGAAAGTCTTTTTTTTTTCCTGTGTGAAAGATGCACAGCATCCCATTTGCCTGTCTGTTCACATCTGCCTGAAAACAAAGCTAATTTTAATTTGTAAAAAATGCATATAAAGCCTATTTTTGAAAAACCCCTTTGGGAAAAGAAGAAATCTGAGCTCTCAGAGTCAAGCAACTTCAGTAACTACCAAAAGCAGTGGAAAATATAAAAGGCTCTAATTTAAGGACAAAGAAATATTAATGTGAAAAGTCAGTAGTTATGTAATTCCATTTCCACACGTCAGAAGTTTCCTTTTTGTCTGATTTATAAATATTTGGACCATTGCACTACAAACTTCTGGGAAAAGAGTTTTAATCCACTTTACAACTTTTAATTACTTTGCCTTGATGTTTCTCACAACAGTGACTGGTAGACCAACCAAAAGTGTTCACTTTAAGAGTTTATTCACCATAACGGCACAGAAAGTTCCCTTCTTCACAGAGGAGAGGGCAATAAACCTACTTTAATGTCCTCTAGTAAACTGCCATTTTCCAAGATTACCTGGGCTGTGATCCAAGAGTATCTTTCATTAGCTCAAATAACTAAATAATAATGAACAGATTTGGCAGCTCTGAAATCCAACAACATCCAACAATCCACAGTGTGCAGTGCTGGTGCCTTTCTGTGTTCTTACTGTTGGGACAGTAGTTTGGTCCCACTTAGACTAATAAGCCTTTGTTCTTATGCAGCAATTATTCCTCACTGACCTTTTTAAGTTTGGAGACCCTTCTGTGTCCCAGAACTGACACACTTGTACCTCATCTGTGAGTCATCTCCTTCCCTTGCCTGTTCTGCCTGCTGTATTTGGGTTTTCTTTACTTGCTGGCTATTAAGTGTTCTTTGTTTCCTCCATGGTATTTACTAATCCTACATTTTTTTCTGTTGGCAGTCTCAGGTTTATGAGAAATATTACATGCTACAACTTTCTGGACAGATTCCTCAGCAGAGATATCCTGGCGTAGTTTCACTCAGCTGAATGGCAATCTGTTAATTTAAGACACAGCCCTAGATGTAGATCCTTCATGCACTAATATATCCTAGGGGGTTTAAGAATAATTAGTGAGTTAAACTGTTTGTCCCTAGAGGTGCTTGGGGCTTTCACATCTTTTCTTTTTGTACTCTTTTTAGGGTTCAAGACATTAATTGTATTTTAAAATACTAAGTTACAGAATAGCTGCAATTTCAGCATGAAAATATTGCACTGTATGTCAAAATGGGCATTCAGCATTTTCACTGATAGGTCTATTAGTCGATGTTCAAAGCACATCAGGATTTCAGGGTAATAGAAATGGAAATTTTGTGTGTGGTCAACAGAAATGAATCTGATTTGTGTGGAGCTCTATAGCATAATGATACCACATCAAAACAAAGGTAAGCAGAAAATGCTTAAAAAGACTCCCGGGGCCATCACAGACAAAACATTTCTGTGTGCATGATAATTCATTGGATAAAAATAGTTCTGGCAGAAGATAAGTTGCATATGAAAGACTGTGTTTGGCTACAAAGATTACTTAAAATTGGTATTGAGAAAATCATGTGGTTAAACACAACATGAAGAAACTGCTGAAGCAGGAACACGGCTCTCATGTCACACGTTATCATTATTTAAACCTTATCTCTATCGTTTTGTGGTCAGAGTGTATAATTTGCCATTTGGATTCTGTGTGCTCTGCTGTAATCATTAAATTTTGCAGGAAATTCCAAACTATTACTGGACTATTTTTTAGTATGTTCAACATACTGCAAATAAGGATTTTTAAGTAAAAACAAAGTCGTTGCAGAACATATGCATCTTTTTGCTTTGCCTCATCATGCTCTTCTGGACTAGAGATGAGGAATCCTTCCTATTAAACTTAATTAAATGCATTATTTTATGAAGTAGGGCCTTAGCCAACTGCTTTTACTGCCCCGTTGCTTTTATCACCACAGAATAAAACCAGCAGATGACACCAGATCTAGACCTTTCCTCCATCTCTTCTGCTTCAATGCATCTTCAAGTGAATTTATTTCCCACTGAATGAAACACTCTTAATTTTTTTCAACATATCACTTTAGAAAATCTCCTGTTCTGGAGTCCAAGTGTCTTGTCCAACACAGCACAGCTTTTCTAATCTTTAATATAAAACTAAAATAATGCTAACGTTGCAAAAAAAAAGCAGAAGAAAGATGGCCAATGTGTCCTTAAATCTACCCATTTATATTCTAAGCCACATGATACTGTGTTTAATTATATGAGCACACAACATTATTTTTCCAAAGGACCCCTACTACAGCTACTATAAATCAGTGTAACTCCCTTGGTTTTTAAATTGATTTAGACCAGCTGGATTCCAAGTGCTTATCTATACGTCAATGTCTTCCCTTGCATCTCACCTTTCTTACATCTTTTAGAAAATAGGATTGTTCACATAGGCAATGCCTTCATATTTATTTCTGTGGGCAGCAGGAGCATTGCTGACAGTTTGTTTGGTTTAGATAGTCCTCTTCTTGGTATCATAATACTTTGTGGGATATTTTGTCCAAAAATCACTAATTACACTTCACAAGACTCTTTTAACCTAATCTAATATGTGGAATGTGAGTCATGGGGCCAAGCTTGCACACAGGGAGTAGCACTTTACTCAGGAAATGGGCTTAGTGATTCAAGATGAGTAAAGGTGGCAGAACGAGCCTGTGAGTAAGTTGGATTTGCTCTGTGTCCCACAGCTCACCCCAGCATGGTGACAGAGCCACCAGGAGGCCTTGCTTAGACATCAGACACACCAACCATTGTTATCCTTGGGCAGAAGCCCACACCACTCACATCTTTAAACAATTCCTGGTTCACGTTACAGAATACAAGAGGGTCACCTAACAGGGAAACAATTCCATGTGCCTGCCAGAGAGGATTTCCTTCATGGCACACTCAGAAACAGCAAGCAGGTACAGAAACTTACTATGCTGGGCAGGGATTAGTGTTGCACAGTTTTGTTTCAGTCAAAGGCTTCATCCTTGGGCCACAAAGGGAGGTGTTAACTCGTACACGATGATCTTCTAAACAAATTGCTTTTGCTGTAATGTGTCCTATGGAAGTATTAGAAAAAATTACACTATAATAAACATTTATTCATAATATAATAGAAAAAGTAATAAGGAGCAATTTTAATTAAACAAGTCAAAGTTCATCGTTGGTACAATTCCACTTACTTGAACTAAATAAGAGTCGATTTTATCTCACAATATGTTTTTAACATTGGTTTCCTTCTCTGTAGCACAGGTACTATTGTAATCAGATGAAACATTTCAGTTATAAGCAGAATATTTGCAGAATCTTCCCCAAGCAAAAATTAATAATTCTTCAAATCCTAATTCCCTGCAGCCACTAGCAGTGCTTGCTTAGAGCCATCCTCGTGCATTTGCAAACTGCAAATAAACATTCTGCAATTTTTTTTTACAGTAAATCTTTACAGCCTCCAGAATTCTGCAGGTTTCTGTACCTAAACTCAACCTAGTGTCAGCACCAGGACAGGTTACAGGAGTCTGCAAATGCCTTGAGATGACATAATTTTCTAGATTTATCTTTTGACTGAGTTCTATCATTCACCTCCCAGATGGTACTTTGGGCACAACAAGTTAAATTTGGAAACACAGTTCTTTCCATCATTCCATCAACCCTAACCCTTCCCTTTTAAAGGGAAGGGATAAAATGCACCTGATATATTTTATGGCTGCAGTGCTACTAAGGGGTCTTTATTCCATAAATTGTTTACTGAGATGTTGTGAAGTTTGACAACACAGAGACAATATTCCTGGATTTCACCTGGACGTTTTTGCAAAGACAGGAGCACAACATGGCTTTCTCCATTAACCAGTCCTAGTCTTTGGTATTAAAGACTTCTCACATGCCAGTTTTCTGCTTTCATTACACCCTAGAATTGCTTCCACTGACAGAACATCCAGGATTTAGAAAAACAAACAGATGCTCTTTGCAAAGCAAGAGGAATATGGCAATAAGAAATCCTTAGCCAATATAGAATTTAAAACATTGACCTGGCAGAACTAAAATATTGGCAATTAAGCAGTGAGAAGAACAGGGTGCAACTGTCAGTGAAGGTCTTGATAACCTTTTAGTCTTCTGTTGCCCTCTACAGACTTTTCTCAGTATTTGGTTATCTTCCCATGTTCCCAAATTGCAACATCAAAGCAAGATATCATATGCACATGGATAGGCCTAAATAAAACAGACTGAGTCACTGTGACATGAATTGAGGGCTGGCACAGACTTTCTGGGTTTTTTTACTATGAAGGAAGTATAAAGGTACTTCATCTGTGTTCTAAGTTGTCAGGTAAGAAAAAGGAACAGGTGTTCAGTGTAATTCCCTGCATGCACCAAAGGAAACTTGGAAAGTTACCTACCACCACCACAGGTAGCTGAGCACTCAGACTGTACTGTCACCCAGGAGTAGCTGTGTTTTCTGATAGATGTCTTGTTTTCAATGTTGGTTTTGGAAAATGTATATTCCCAGGCAATCCCAGGATTTTTGCCTTGAAGCAGGATCTGTAGAGGTGTATTTAAGTTTGATAAAAAAATAAAAAAGAGGGGAAGGAAAAAAAAAAACGGGATTCTGTAAGACTCAAGGAAGATGAACTAAACATGATACACACATGCATACACACCATGCTTGTGAAAGGATTTTCAGGAGACCTAAAGGAAAAGTCATCAAAATAACTCCTGAAACAGAAGGGGTTTTTTTTTCGTGTAAAAAAGTCTTTTCTATGCAGACTAGTGATAAATTTTATTTGGAAGACCTCTAGCTGGTATTTTGCTCTTGATAATTGCAGCTGATGAAGCTTCAGTCCAGGAGAAAACCTGTCCTTTGGTGTCCACAGAGGGAAAAGGGTTGGAAAAAATGTTTTATTCATGATTTTAACACAATGTGTTAGAAAATTTTTAAAAAATGTGATTATTGACTATAGTAACAATCTCTGTCATTTAACTTAGGGAGCCCAGCTCTCAGGGGTGTACTATTTTAGTGGTGAATTATATTGCAATTTTCATGCAGGCAACTTTCTAAAATTCACTATATTCATTTCAAGACTGAATTATAATCAATGCAAGATGCAGGAACATCTGACATATATCTAAATTTGGGGAGAAATTGCTACTTAACAACATTTATTTTAGACACTTTGGCAGTGAAGTCCATTTACATTCGTACTTAATAGAAACAGTGCGAGAGTTCACAGTTACAGAGCTCTAATAAGCTTTAACTCTTCACCAATATGGATCTTGTCATACTAATATAAAGAGCAGGTGCAGTTAATATCAGCTCCTAAACATGCTTTTTGATAAGCATTAGAATTTCAAGTAAAATTTAAGTCTATGTTAGTGATTGCCATTCAAAACATTAATAAATTATCAGTTAAGTTCACCCAATGTCTGACCTGAGTACTGAAGCAATCTATATGTAAGTACAATTGATCTCTCTATAGAGACTGGTTTCATAAAATAGCAACAAACTTGCATTTATGCTTTTTAAGACCAAGGAATATAATAACATGTTGAAACGTAGCCATGGGTTTTAAAGTGTTCTTAAAATATACCCATGACAGTGAAAATTCAGACCAAATTTACATGACCTTCAGCTCAATAATATTCAACACAAAAAGGATCTGGACTGCACACTGTTTACTTTCCCAGAAGAAAGAAAAATGGATGCTGTATTTTCCATTCTTAGTAGCCAAAAACTTTATTTCAGTCAGGGAACCTCAATAATGACAGTAACTGAGAATACGGCAATTAGGGCTGCAAAAGGAAAAGTACTTCTAAAAGAATTGGATGGCATGTGCCTTCTCATGGGAGGATGCAGATTAGAAGCTCCTTCAAGCACACAAAAATGGAATATTTCATGTGAATTTTTTCAGCTCACATCAGGCTTAACTGATGAGTACCTTAGAAGACCTGTGAGATTATGGAAGAACTAGACCTGAGAGTGGTTACTGACCTCTTTATTTTGACTGAATATTCTTGGCAGAAATAGTATGGTGAGATCTGCTTTAGGGGCGAGTTACAGATGCAAGTCTGTATCACAACCATTTTACAAGAGCAGGATTAAAATTGAACACTCTGAAATTAGGGAGCATTAGAATTGAGACTGCTGTGCAACTTCTCACTGCCCTGCAGGGATTTCACCCCAAGTGTCTCTCAATCTTCTACTGGCTTCCCTACCATGTTCAGTACTCCCAGCACTAATGAGCACATCAGTGTTCCTGTATTTTAGGCTCATTCCTCGATGTGTGGTTGCATGCCCTATATGCTGTACTCTATTCAAACCATTCCCAAGTAACTTTTTTTCATGACCTTTCTTTTCCCTTTGGCTATTCATCATCTCATCTGATTCATTCATCTGAGGCAAATTTTTAAAAGATTTAACAGCCCCTTCAGATGAAAGAAAACATCTCTTCTATGTAAATTTTTATTTTTAGAGAGATATCAGACTGCCGATAGCAAAAAGCCCTGTTCTGTCAAAACAGCTGTTTCACAGCCACTTTGAATCTTGAACCTCAGCTCCATGGGCATTAGAGTTTCCAGGTAAAACTAGATGGAATAGCCTGTTCATTCTACTGCTCTTCTCTCAAGGATAAATTTAGACAAAAAATCTGAAGTGTAAGGTTTCAGAACATGTGCTTCAGAAAATAATGGGGTGTGTTAACTCGAGTAAGAATTGAGCCCTGGAAAACTATTCTTCAATTAAAACAATTCTTTCCCTGGTTCTTCTTACAGACCAGACCTCAAAATGTTTCAGTTTGCTTTTACTCATCCAAAGGTCCTATGAGTCCAAGGCATTAGCACAAATCTCAGCATCTTAGGCAGCCAGAAACACCTTCTCCCATTTCAGTAGGTGCTCTGTGTTTCTTCAAGTGCAGAGACTGAAATTCTGTCTGGCCTTTTAATAAGCAGTGTCAAAAGAGGAGGAGGTTTTGTCCATACCACAAAACCTCGTGCAAGGGTTAGTCCTTGTCTCATTTGATTCTGACAACTGTCATAAAACTGTGCTGTGTCAGTGGCCAAAAAAACAGTAAAGTTTAAAACCTTTCTAATAAAAGCATCTTGAAGTATTAGGCAGAACATTTGTCTTCTGAAAGCGCTCGTTACTTTGTGACAGTAGAGGCAAGGAACAGAACAAATCCATCCTGAACACAGAATTCAGAACAGGAAAGAGGGAGGATGAGAAGGTAAAAGCAGCAAACAGTTTTGTTAAAACAACATTCTCCTGGTGCTTCAACAGAGTGTAGGGAATGGAGAGGAAATCATCTTGGACGAGTCAGAACAAGACACATCAGTATCTATCACTTCAGAGAAAAAACACACAATGGTGGAAGGAACTCGCAGCCTCCAGCTGGATGAGTGCCTAGGGGGTAAAATCCTGCACAACAGGCAAGTTGGGCCGTATGAATTTTAAGACTTTGGGCGACACCCCCTCCCTGCACATTGGGAAATAGCCACACTTGTAATAGCCAGGTGAAGGGAACTTCCTCTTCATTTCCTGGCTGGCAGCCAAAGCTGGAGCCCCTTCCCACACAGACAACTACAAGAGGGAGTGTTCACCAAGCAAGAGCTGCACCACAATCAGGCATCCTTCCTCCTATATCATCCCAGCTATGTAGAAAAAGGGAACAACCAAACTGCGGAACAGCACTGGAAACAAGGTATTGCAAGGCACAAACCCATATGCTGTAAAGTCCTTGGCACTCAGCTAAAAAATAGTATACAATGTATAATGTTCAACCAGGTTTTCATCAGGAATGAAAACTATTGCAAAGCTGCAATTTTGCCAAAGTAACGAGCATATAAAAGTTTTCTATCGTATTTTCAAACATTCGTTATAAAGCCCTTTCTTAACAACCCAATAACTGAAGTCTGCATATTCAGCCAAGTTATCAGACCTACAAATTTGGAAAGACCTCCAGTGCTAGTCTACTTAACTGGACACATTCCAGCACCTTTTCAGCCAACTGGCATTTGCTCCCAAATTTACAGCTGGCAAACAACGTCCTTAAACATTTCCAGTTCCTCAACAGAACTGTTTAATGTCTACCTTTAACACACCAACCACCTGACTTCAGACACAACACTCAGCAGCTCTGACCGCAGGGCGCAGAGTTATAAAATTTACAGCTTCTTGAGTTCGAAAACCACAGACTCTCCGGCTGGAATCTGCCGGATCTATTCCGAAGAAAAAGAACTGGGGCTTTCGCTTAGGGCACGAGAAGGTAAAACAATGGATAAACTGAACTCTCCTGAGTAAAGAACATTTTCCTTTTGCTGCTAATTTGGATGTTAGAGCTAAACCAATAAATTCTCTAAACTAGCTGTGCATCTGCTCCTTTGTTTGAGATTTAACTTTTGTTCCAATGGCCATCCTAAGTTACCAATACAATACTCTATTTTGCTGGTCAGATTTTTAGAGTCTACCAACATTGCTGTGTTATGATTGACTCAGTGCTTTTCAGGGTTTTTTTACTCTAAGATGTGTATGTGAAGTTAATCTCACTTCAGTGTGTTGCAAGTAATTTACACAAGCTAAACTTCTCTTTCCTCCACAATATTTTGTCCAATTTATAGGAAAGCATACTAATGCCTGGCTTGTAACAAACCGAAAAAAGACTCCTTATCTTTGTGGAGGACTACCAGACATTTACAAATCACTTACAGAGGGAAGCTGAGCATAGAGAAAAAAGCCAGGTAAAGGACTATTTTTAGCTGCACACATTCTGCGTGTGCCCAATTCACAAAATGGGCATGAGCCCAAACTTTGAATGGAAGCATCCATTTTTTGATCTGTATCTTCAAACTGCACCTACGTTTCCTGGGTCACTCCCATTCTTCGTGCTTGCTACGCCCCCCTAAAGAAATTATCAAAATTACTCTAGCTGTAGTGAGGGCAGATAGAGCAGCTCGTGGGGAATTCAAGTGCCTGGTGTGCTCTGCTTGAGACCCTCAGTTTTCATCTATTGTGGATTTACATGCTGTTCAATAAATATCGTAACATCCTAATCCAGACTCCAATTTCTCTGTTCATCAGAATTAATTGCATTGACTTTCATGAATTTACTCTGGTTTCAGCAGGATAAATCTAAGCATTCAGCATATGCTGCTGGTGTAAAACTGTTTAAAACAAGTTTTAAAACAGGACCATTGTCTTGAATGGGCAGTTACTGGATGGGATCCTTGACAGTGGCTAACACCAGAGCTTCAAAGGACAGTAAGAGAACACCTGTTTGGAAAGCAGTAAAGGAAGAATTACCCATTGAGTACTTAAGCCAAACCTTAAAACAAAAGGGGTTTTATCTCTTCAATATTTCTGAAGTAACTTTAAACACAATCCTAACTAAAAGCTTATGACAAACTACTGTTATTCAAGAAAGTCCACTAAGGTCATTAAGAGGGAAAAAAGTATCCTTGCAAGGTCCTATATGATCTCATTTCTACTTCAGCTGTTTTAAATTTATCTTCTATTGTTATTGTGTCTCTATTTTTTCACTGTTCACATACTAAATGTACAACCTTCAGGGACACTAATCTCTCCTCGCTACAGGAGAACCCTTTTATCCATTGTATTGAGTCAACATCTGTATCTTATAAGCACATCTTAGCTCTCTTTAGCCTACTTTCTCTTCAGGGGAAATCAGTACAAATTTATCATCTAGTAGCTAATAATAAATGTAATCCTTTGTAACTGCAACTTGGCTTTCTCCCAGTGGCAGCTACATCATCAGTAAAGCCATTCCACCTGGTCTCCTTTCTCCCATTTTCCCCTATTGATAAAGAGGAAGTGATTTACTGGATGTAATTAGGCATATTCCTGCCTAGAAGCTCCATTCACCTTCTCTTCCCGTGGATGTGGACCGCTTTACAAAGTGTCCTTTGCATCTGTTGCTTACTGATGTCAAACTAAACTCTCTTCTTTGCATAAAGATTTCACAATTTACCAATTCAATGCTTCACACAGTTTATGGTCAGCTTCAGTGAGGATACTGATCCTGTCTCATCTTGGAAAACTTTACAGTGCTTTCTCAAATTGTATTTGACTTCTTACATCAGTCAATCCTTCATCTGTTTATTGATAGGATGGAAAACCAAATTATAAAACTCTTGTGTTTTTAAGTTAGTTTATCAGTCCCAGGCCATGAAGCACTTTCCATGCCTACACAACATGCCCTTTCAGAATCTTTCCCTGGTTTTGAGTGAGTTGTGGAGGGTGAGTATTCCAACAAATGGATGTCACAAGTGAGCCTTTGAATTCTGTAGTGACAGAGCCCTGTGATGGGAATGTTCCTTGGGCTCTGACAGCCTCTTCCCCAAAGGATTTCCAGCAGCCAGTGGTGCCCACTGGCAGCCCTTGTTTGCAAACCTAGATAACTGAATGATAAATACACTGATTGTTTCTCCTCAAGTTAAGTATTTCTCAGTTAACAGAAAAACACTGACAAGATCTTGAATTTGGAAGTGCTGACCTTGGATTCCTATGGCTAAATGACAGATAAATGAGCTGAACATAGTCAATTACATAAAAAAAAAATATTCCAGCACTTTTCTGTTTAAGATGAGACAAATACGACACAGAAACTATATTTTAAAAACCTGGTATCCATTTTTCATCCTAGATTACCATGTAACTATTATATTTCTACTCTCTTGACCACTGATCATTATTTCATGTAATCTGAATTGGTCCATTTCAGGAACCGCCTTCTGAATCCATGACTATTTTTCATTTCAGCTGTTATTGGTTTATAAATACCCACAATCATCAAACCATCCCTAATATTCATTTCAGAGAGGCACTGATACACCAGTTATGACGGACACCATTTTATTTGTTTTCCCCCTTCCTTTCCTGTGTCAAATTTAGACATGAACAATCCAGAAAGGATCCTGATGAATCCTAAAATGTCATCATGCATATTTCCTTCCAGTAGCTGTGCTCAAAAAATACTTGTCATACATATTTAATTCCACATCATATTTAATTCATCTCACAATGTTCTCCTCCTCGTCTTCTGAAAATATTTGGCCGCTATAATTTGTATTTTTTCCCCCCACAACCCAGTGAAATTACAGATTCACTGTCCTTTGTCTTTTCTGGTATGATTCATTTCCACAATTACATATATATAATATACATAAATATATATATGTGTTGGGTTGGGGTTTTTTATGAAATGCTAGGGTAAGAAAAACACTTCACATGTCGTCTTCTTGTCTCTCACCCATTTCTGAATAGTGTAGAGGACTGCAAATAATACATGTTCAGTTGAACTACTGAAGAGCCTGATCAAAAATTAGATGCATAGGAACACAGTGGACAAGTATAAATACAAACCATTTCAGAGAACTGCAAGGCTGATCTTGTGGTATGCAAGACAACAGGGAATTTAAAGATTTTTTTTATTATTATTTGCATCTCCTCCTTCTCCCTTAATACATGCCTCAGATGTCTCTTTCAAGGAAATATTTTGGAGAATGACTGCATTTCAAAGGAAGGGATTGCCTTGAGCACAGACTTGCCAGACCTGTCTAGTCCCATCCTGGGCTGGGAATGCTGCTTAGAGGATGTGCATAACCTGAGCTTTTTGGAATCACACAGACTGGTTTGCAAGCAGAAACCAAGTCAAAAACGTGTGGTTTGAGTCACCACATGAATGTGAGGCAAGATCATAACTATGGAATGAAATGGGCACAAGCTGTGTCAATCTGTCTTTCAGTCATAGGGGAATGGCAATAAATACAGCTACAAAACCTTGTATTTTCTGCCCACCTGAATAATAAAAGTTCCTGTATTTATGCATGCAATTTATTCAAGTCCTCAATACCTGCCTGCAGTGCGCATTTTTACAAGAGCTCACACTGAATTATCCTGGAAAAAAATCAAACCAAGAAACCTAATCTAGAAAAGAAATATTAAGTATCTTTTGAATACAACCTAATTACAAAATCTGAAGATTACAGGAAGAAGTTGAGGTCCAAACCCTGGAAAACCTTATCTTATGAAAAAATAAGTTAATTGAATAAAAAAAAAATTGCTGGCAGGACTTTTTTGTATGCTTCTTTGAAAATTATAGATGAGATAAAAATGAAAACAAAGCTACACTGTAGTATGTTTAAACACCCCTTTTTTCAGCCTTCTATCACTTTCAGGTATTTATAGCTGAAGTAGGATTTGTTACATTATTACTCCTCCAAGCAGACCTTCAACAATGTGTAATTTCTCATTTTTCATATTTCTCCAGTTTTCATTGGCGCTTTTGCTTCTCAGATTTACTGATAAATTATAAATAATGCCAATCTCTGAACACAAATTTTTGCATTTTTTCAGAATTCAACTTGTTGAATGTTGCTTAAATTATTTAAAGGGGAAAAAACTCGTAACTACAGTTCATAGATGTGTATAATTGGGGAATACATAATTGTAACATTTTCAGTCATTTGAATCCCTTGCTACCAATGCCATTGGTGTAGGTATTTCAATAAAAATACAGGGGAAGCTTAAACAAGCTCTGAAAGGAGCAACAGCCTGTAACAGTTAAATGTTACATCTTAATAAAACTGTTAGCATAATTTCATAGGATGAAAATAGAAGTGCTATTCAGCATTAAAATTTTTTTCTTTAATCTTTATTCTGCAAAGTATGTGCTCAATATGCAGCCAAGTCGTCTTGCAGGAGATTTATTATTCATACTTTAGCTCCATAATAACACAGCTCGAATCTACTTGGTGCTATGACAAATAAGATTCCTGAAAGCTCAGCTTAACATTTCATAGTATTTGTAAGTGTAAGGCTGTTTTAGACATGATTTGCAGACAAGGGAGCACATCTGTAACTTACAGACCAAACTCGTCCTTGGACTAAAGGAAGATTGCTGTTAACATATAGACTCAGAATGAATTTTCTCCAAAAGAAAAATGTTTTAAAAAGGTATTTAAAATTATGATGGAGATTTGTAAAAATACACACCCTTGGCCCATGTCAAGCTCTCTGTTCTAAGAGATGTGTTCACCCTGAAGTGCTTTAACATGTGTTCATAGGCCATGGACTTCACTGGCTCTTTAAAGACACGTTTAAGTACATTACTCAGTCAGTACGAACAGCAGTAAAGCTCTTCAGCATTCCAAATAAACACTTTACTGAATACTTGTGAAAGTTTAAATAATCCTTGAAGAATGCATTTCATGCCACAGTCTATGCTTGCTCTCTTTCTTGGTTTAACATAAGCAAGCTGAGCAAGGAAGTGGGATGGAGAGCTCTGGGCTCCCTGCTCCTGCTGCACAGAGTGGATTTTAGTAACAGGAATATGGGATGGGGGGAAGGACTGCAGAATGCTGCCCCAGAGAGGGGATACAGCACTCATTCTCCTGCTCTCTACGTGCACTGACCAGAGTATTCCTGGAAGGTGCGGGAAGGAACTTGGATCCCTGCTGGGGAAGGCTCCTTCCTTCTCACAGGGAAGGAAGGATTCAGTAAAACAGCATCAGCAGCTGAGTTGCAAAGCCAAAGACCTGCTAAAGCTTTCTAACAAAGCAGGCAAACTAATAGAGCTAACAGGAAGCAAAGACTTCGGTGATTCAGCCAGAAATGGGCCCTCAGATGTTCTGCGGCATTTTAAAAGAAATTCTAGTTAAGTAACCCAATGAAGGAAGAGATTTTTCCTAGAACAGCAGCAGCAGTGGCCAATTTCGAAAATGTACACTGGAACAAACCATCTAAGTACCAAATTTCCTCGCTACTAACTATAGTTACAACAAAGGACGTCTGGGAGTCAAAGCAGGTGATACAAATTCAACTGTAAGACAAACGTATATAAGAAAAAAACTGAATCAACAGAAATTTTACAGGAACTCATGTGTGGTACCTTGACTGTCTGTATTCCAAGGTGAATGTGAGCATGGCTCCATGCACCTGCAGTCTCAGAAGCATTATTTAAACCTGTTACCATTGAGCACTGATATAATTTTACATTTCATTATTACTGCATTTTATTGTATACCATTATGGGATGCAATTATAATCTCTATTACCATTGTGCAGCAACTGAGAAATGATGCTATAGGGAGTGGTTTATGCACCTTCTTCTTCACTGAATTTGTGGCAGTTTATTAAACCTCTGATGTTGATAAATGAGTGAAAGGCTTTCCCATCCAGCGTGACCACACAATTAAGTCTGAATGCTATCGTGACTCAACACAATTCTTTAACCTTGCTGAGAGCTGCAGTGCAGAGCTGAAGCTGTCGTTACTAATTCTGTAATAGACATCAGGGGAAGAATAAACAGAAGAAAGCTTACTTCAAAGACCAGCGTCTCATTAGTCGGTCCTGCTGCATAGAGACTCTCCGGATGGTTAAAGGAGCGTTGATAATCAAAAACCGTTCCAGCAAAAGGGAACTTTCCTGGCCAGTCAATTGTCCAGTCTCCTGTCAGATAGTACTTTTTACCAAGGTTTCGGACCGCAAGGTAGCTGGTGGAGATCTGCATCTCCTGGAGCTGGATGCTGCGTGCTCCGGCTGGAACGGTCACCACCACATAGTAGTCTGGAAGGAAAGAAGCCAGCAATGTGTTTACAGCTGTCACGCAGACAGAGATGGGTTATCACGTTTGAAATCATTGCAGTTTAATTAAGACATCTGTTCTGATCCATCAAGTGACTCCATTTTCCCAAAGAAAAAACAGTTCTGTTTTTAACCCCTCTGTTATGCAGCCTGTAATCGAGTAACTGAGGTATTTCAGTTCCTGAAATTTTTCTTTGTGATTACAGACAAGAAAACACAAGTTCACCTCAGAAAAATGCAGAACACACTAATAGTGCTCCACGTAATTGTAGTACCACGTTCTCTCTGTAGTTCCCTACAGCAGATTGAAGGTACTACTTCCATCACGGACAAGGGCTGTGAGGTGAGATGCACGGGGATGCACAGAGCCTTCACAAAGCTCTGGATACCTCAGGATCTCCCTGCTGCCAGCCAGTGCACTCTACTACTATATCCTGAACAATTTCCTGGCCTATATTACTGTAGTATTGACATGTCTTATGATCAACAGTAAGTGGATCCTCAGAATACCCCCCATGGGTACAGAAATCTTATCTGCATTTTATGCCTGAGAAACTGCAGTACAGTGAGATTATTTCTCAAGCTTGGGACAAGCTACTAAAGAAAAGTCCACCTCCCAGTGACTGCATCTTTCACTGAATCAGCTGGACAGCTTCCAGCCAACTTAATTTAAAAATGGACATGGAATACTGTCATGTTTGGCATTATGCTGTGTATTGCTTTTTATATGTTCTACAGTTCCATTCCAGTCAGAGCTGCTGACAGCTATTTTTTCACTTGTCTGAATCCTAAAATCCCTTCTAAGAAGAAATTCACACATAAAGGGAAAATGTGGCTTAAGAAACAAGAGGAATGCTTAACTGACCGAGTCATGTTCATGGCTTCCATGTTACCAAGAAACAGGAGAAATGTGAACTCTCCTCTCACTCTCCCTGTGATTTTCAGTTCACATCTGGACCCTCAGCCACTGTCCCAGTGAGCAAGGAGTCAAATATGTTACATGGGGATACAAGCAGAGCAATGAGATGATGACCATGTGGAACAGTTTTCCTTACCATTAGCTTTGTGCTGGATCAAGTACTGGCCTTTAAAAAACTTGCACGTTGAATTATCTCCTTTACAAACTCCACAAGCATCCAACACAGCTTTGGAACCAAGTCCATGATCACACCCTACTTGCTGCAACCAAAAGGCACAATTGAAGGACTCAGACACAAAGGAATTTGAAGAAACAGCTGCATTTTCCATAAAGGAGGCAATTGCCCACTTAAAAAAAAATTAGACAATAGGATCGTAAGAAACTTAATTTTATCTTACTTCACACATTCCATCAATACAAACATCATAATTATTTGGAGAACACGGAGTTCCATCCTTCACTTTACTGGACATTGCAAAGAAAAAGTCGAAGTCTTCAGCTGTGCAGTACAATTTACATCTGTCCTCCTCTGGGGAAACAAACAAACAAACAAACAAAAGGACACATTAGCAGACCTGCAGCATAATTTTAAAGGAAAAAAGCAGCTTGCTTTTATCCCTTCCTGCATCCTCAAGGACGAGCTACAAGGATTAATATGGAGACATCTTAGAACACCAAGATGGGCAGAAATATAGCTAAATGGAGTAGCTTATATTACGCTTTTTTAAAAGCACATGTGGATTTCCTTGTCCACACAGAGAACACAGTACTTAAACCCAGTGTGCAAATATGCATATTGCTTTCACTCTGCTGCTGTGCCCTGATTTCAGTTCCACCACTTCACAGGTTCAAATTTCATTTTTATTAGGAGAACTGGGAGATTGTAATAATTTTATTTGAAGTTTAGCTAAAATTTGGGAAAGATATAATGCGGTAAAATGATCAGCTGAAAATTTTCAGCTGAAAGCTAGGACTGAGGCCAGATTTCCCCCTAACAAAAGCATTTTTCCTCCAACAAATCCCAATCATTGTCAAATTTCTTCTTGCACGTGGATAGCGTGTTATGCTTATAAATGGCTGATTAACTCTTCACAGACAAAAACAGTCATGCAATTTTAAATATTGTCAAAATTGCTTAAACACACAATTTTAATACAACTAGTAAGTTCAACAAACAGCATAACAGTTCTGAAAAACATGAAATTGGATTCAAAATACTATCCTTGTGCTCTTGAATCAGCAGCTGGATTTCCAATAGTCCTTTCTAGAGAGGAAAAGCATCTGTAGCAATTTTGAAAACCAGATCATGTTTTCAGGGTTAGAAATGCAGATCTTGGGGGAGCTTTGTAAAACAGCTAAGAGAGTAAGGACAGGCATTTTCAAGTTCAGAGTCACTTAGGGACGTCTTGCTTTGAAAAATTACACCCAGTGACCTTAATTTTAAGCTCCTTTTACTAAACACAGTCCCTACCTTTAAAACCAACGTAGGCCACCTCAATTTCTATTAAACAAGATTCATTATTCTTCTTAGTACACAACATCCACTGTTACATCCTATGAAACCATACCACTTCTTTCCTCTGTTCACACTGACATGTCAGGCCACAGGTTTCTAAATACCTATGAAACTGTCTGCAAAGACTTTTGAAGAAAATATAATCAAGCTATGAATGAAAGTTACACGTTCATATATTTAACTATGCACTTATCATCAAAAGCAAATGTGTACAGGTGCTAAACAAAGCAGCTATGACATGATATAATCCCATACTTTTATTCAAGTACTTGCAGCTACAAATTGGGCTTTCAAACTGGAGAAAATATTTTCTCTGATAAAAGTGAGTACGGATTTAAAACATTCACAAAATTAAGATGCATAAAGTAAAAATAAACTTGCTTGTAGAAAAAAGAATAAATAGTTATTGAGACCTGAACTTGATAAAGATCTCTTAGTAAAAGAGGACTTTAAAAAAATGTATGCCAGTACAATGTTTGTTTTTCCACTTGCCATGGGACTATACCAGCAGAGAAGTCAAAAGGTTGATTTACTGTAACGTTTCAAAATCTGAGAACATTCCAAAGGAAGGAAGATTCTGGTAGTGTTATTGAGGAAGCTCACATTTCCCATGCTGAAAAAATCTTAGAAATTGTTTTGTTTGACTTTCAGTCTAACCAACATGTAATATCAAATCAAAGAGAAGGGTAGCAACAGCCAGGGATTCATGCTAAGGACAAGGATTTAAATTCACAACCCAAATCAATTCTGCATGTCCATACAGGCAGGATCACACAGGAGGCTGGATTCAGCTCTGCTAGAAAGCAAACACATCCCTGAGAAGCCACCTGAATCTGTATTTGCTTACACGGGGTGCTGTTTGCCCAAAGAATACGGGTGAATTAGGGCTTCCTGTGACCGTCTGTCCCTCAGAGCAGGGCATAATTACCTTCCACTTTGGTGTATGGCTTCCACTTGTAGTACCACCCCCGGAAAGGTTTGCTGTTGTACTCTGCACACTGCTGGGCACGGAAGTCCAAGCTGTTTGCTGGACAGGGCTGGTTATTACAAAGCTGATAAACACGACTGGAACCTTGGCAGAATTTGCCACCATACTGTGGCCTGAAATAAAAAAAAAAAAAAAAAAAAGAGAGAGAGAAAATATGATTTTTCAAAAATCTCCTTGTTGTGTGATTGGCACGTTACACGTGTATGAGAATACAGAGAACGGGAGACGACGTGCTGTCCTGGGAGATCAGCATTTCTTATACGGACCATTAATTGTCATGGTTCCTAAAATCAAACAAAGCGGTTCCCATGAATTATCTACTTGGATCACTGCAAACTCAGCAAAGATGCAACCATCTAGAGGTGAGTCATGTTTTCACTAATTTAAATTTATAGGGCTATTTGGTATTGGCCAAGTTCAATCTTGTTGTAGAGCTATTTTTACTCTGCTCTTACCCAGGAACATGTGCAAAGAATTACCTATTGCAATTAGAGTTAATAAAGGATAACATAACACTGATCAAACATGGAGAGAATGAATGATTACATTTGCTTGCTTATTTCTTTTGTAAATTGTTTGGAAAAAAATATGCTTTTAAACTGTGCATAGATGTCCTGCTTTAGGAAAATGCTGGAATTCAGGGATAATTTTAAGCACGTCACATCCACTTCAGCAAACCGTACCTGTGCAGTTCCCTTCATTTCGGACAGAATGGAAAGATTATATTCTATTAGTTTGCTAATATCTTATCAGAATATTAGTTTTTTAACTATTTGGTCTGTGCACAGGCATTGTAAAACAATGTAAAATGCAAGAGTTGATCTTTTTAACTTAGGAATTCACTGATGTCATTTGTGCAGTTTCACAATGCTCAGATACACATCTGCAAGTACTGAGCCAAATCTTCAAAACTCCAAATTCTAAGAGCTGCTTGTTGCATTATACAATTCCTGCATCAAGTGAAAAGAAGTGTACCAAAGCTGCAGTTGCACCCATTTATATAATGATTTTTTAAAAAATCAGGGAGCATACATACTTGGAAGGCAACCTACAAATTTCCAGTGGACATCTGGCATACATTGCACACATGTTAAGGAAAAAAACCTAGAATAATATAAAGGATATTGAATAACAGTCAAACATTAGCTAAAAATAAAAATAGTATAAAACATATAGTTATAACACATTGTTTGTTTAAATGCCTAAACACTATGTTATAACTATTCCCCACATCCAAGTGTCCTATGCACCTCTCTTGACATGCTCATGTCTGAAGTAACATGGAGACACCTCAGTGCAACATGGAGGGGAAAATCCAGGTGCTTCTTCTGTTTGCTTTATTATAAATTTTAATCCTCATATATCTAACCCCCTGCTGGGATATCCTTCATGTCTTATTTATACAGTATCTGCCTTTCCAGAATTCTGGGCTACAAAACTGTCTTTCAAAAGGAAAAGATGGAACCCACCTGCTCCTGTATTTAAAACTGGGTTAAAGCACCAACAAAAAGTCCCATGGAAAGAAATCACAAGAACTTCCAGTGACTTTTCTTGAGGCCACCTGAAAGTCTTAAAACAGTCGAATTTTCTGTCCTAGTTGGTGGCGACTCAGTCTGTGAAGGGCAGGGAGGATGTGGAACATCAGTGAAGTCAGGGAGTATTTATGTTGACTTTGAGCAATTGGTGAGACCTTTGAGTCAAGGCAGCCAAACCCTTGGGTGCTGACTCAATTCTCTACAGACTTTCTTTACAGCTTCACCACATATATGATTTTTGACCTCCTTCAGACCCAGAGAACAAATCTGCTTGAGTGTAAGGAAAAGAAACAACCTCCTTCCAAGTAAATGCCACCAAACAAGCAATATAATAGAATTATTTATGGCTAGATCGTGATTTCTAGCTGCACTCTTGCATTTGAGGATGGGATAAAATTCCTCCAAGCCAATGGAGCCCTGAAAGAGGCATTCTGTTTCCCAGACCTGTTAGAGCATTTTAATATTACAGTACACTCCCATTACTGAAACTGTTGGCTAGAGAATGTTGGAAACTTCCCCACCTTCATTTTTACAAATAAGATGCCAGTAAGAGTTAAGTAATCCATAGGAAACTAGATGGAGATCTACAGATCCAAAATTCTGAGAAAACACTATTTTCTACACTGACAAAATCACACACTTTTTTGAGGGTGTTTCTACCACCAGTAGATTTTGGGTTGACTGCCTCCAGAAACCGTTACTGTAACTGCCCTTGAAACAGAACACCTCGCACAGAGGGTATTTCAACATTTCTATAGTGTTACAGTGCCCATAATACAGATACATCCTAAAGCTTCCATCCCTCTGTGCCCCTCCCCAGTGCTGACATGCATAGGTTGACATGCACGAGGCTTTGCTGAAGGTAATTGGAAAAGGGAGAAATTCAGAGAGAAATGTCAGCAAAACAACATTCTCCAAAGATGATTTGGGAAAGGAGCATAAGTGCAAAGATGTAAATACTCTACTTCATATAACACTCAAATAATAAAAAGCTACAAGAGTAGCTTAAATTAATTCTGTAATGTTCACTGCAACACAGCACAGAGAGAGGAAGTCTGGAATCAATCTGATCAAGGAAAATATTTTATGCATTAACAATGAAATTAAGACTGAAATTCTACACACTTATTTTTTCCTGTTTTATAATCATTTAAATTCAAGTAAGAACATTTCCACTAATATTGTGACCATATTATGATAGCATCACAAATCTTTTCTATTCTGCATTCATTTGAAAGGTCTACAAAGTCTTTCACAGTCTTCATCTTTTGGAAGCATTTTACATGGCAGCATTACTTTGCATCAGTTTACATCTCCATTGTGTGCAATTACTGTTACAGATACTGTACACAAAAGATTTAAAACTTCATGCCTTCAAGCAGTTTTGATGGCATACATGCCTATTATTCCATTCTGCTCTTGCTGAACAATGCACTATTGTGAAGTTGTAGGATGCAGTCCCACAGATATGATTTAGGTCTCAATTTAAATCTCTCGGGCACTCCTCAGGTTCTCTCTCAGATAAACTATTAAAGTATATAATCTGTTTCTATCTTGGAAAAGTACCTCAACTGTAAAGTGTGGTGGTGTATGAAAACCAGATCCATGAAATTACACTGTGACAATTTACAGAAACATAATGATTTTAGCAAATCTGCCCAGCTCTGTGTACTACAGGTGAACCCCTCGGGTGTTTGTTGATGGAATCTGTGCACAACTCCAGTGGTAATTCCAAAGCCATACCCAGAATTGTTTGGGTGTGGCCACAAGGACTGTCTGAAAATTCTAAAAGAAATATTATTTGCAAGAGGAGAATTTCACAAACACACACAGGTAACAAGACTTTCATACACAGCAGCCTGCTTCTGTGTTCTTCATTGGTCCTTAAGTTTCTGGTAAGATGTGTTACCTTTAAAATTACCAGAAACAAAGAAATTTCCCTAAATATTCATAAGAAGTCAATTACTTTGACCTCGTTTTAGGATGCAGTCAGTTCTTCATAGTTCCACACCCCTTGTTCTAATCTCTTACAGAAATTTCATTCTTTGTCACTTCCAGAATTTTGCTATCCAAAGTCATCTACAAAGCTTTTGGACAAAATAAATATTAGTGCCACAATAAATCTGGATTAGTAACAGTGAAATAAATATATCACATATAAAGTAATATACATATCTGTACTGAAATACATAAACATCTGAAATATGTTTCAGAAGAGCAAAAAGAAAGGAATCAGAGTTTCTGTGCAGTTATGGAGGTTAACAATGAAGAAGGACGAGGTAATAAATCATTCTATGGGGTGTAACATTGAAAATGGATGGCATTATTTTTCCCATGAGTCCACATTTGTACAAAATGCTGTGATAGGAAATACAGGTGCCTGGATATTTGTGCACTGTTGTATGGCTTAGTTATAGTCCTGTCATTCCATCACTGTAACTCTGAGGGTGAAATATACTTTCTCTTTGCTCTAAATGAATTATCACTAATACAATGAAATACAATTTCTACTTATATTAGAACAGACAGAACACTCCGAATGCAAGTTTTAAAGGCATAATGCTACAACAACTGACACACTTAATATTAGGAAACTTCAGTTTGAAGCCCTTTGGAAATCTTTTGCAGTTGTACCACTGCACCAAACGGAACCATTTCCATTACTGGCTCTCCCTTTGTGACAGGGGAATGTCAAGAGAGAGCTTATGAATAAATGCAAAGGACAATGAGCACTCAAACAAATTTAGCAAAGAAAACAGGAACCAAAATAGGAAGACCAAAATATATATATGACCTGTAATTGAGACCCTGCATTTTCTTCCTAAACAGTTTAATAAAGGAATATGCTAATAAAGGAAACTATCCAAGTAATTTTATTTAGCAAAATACACTGAGAAACAACAGAAAAGGTTTAGAAAATTCTCTGCTATGGATTTGCAAAAATTGGCCTGACTGAGGGTAATAAAGGCTATTTTAACTAACTCACATTTTCCTATAACATAGTATATGAAGCGTGGATATTATTACTGCAGTACACTATAGTAGGTGTGAGGCTTCTTTACAGCCTCATATAAACTGTGTCATATTTTCTTTGTTTTTTATTACTGCAGTTTAAATGCTGTTTTTATTGCATGCAATGAGGAATGCATGTGTCTATGCCTGCAGAATCTGTGTATGATAGAAAGCAGTGAAATCCTTTTTTTCGTGTAAGTTGAAGTGAACTGAGTACTTGGGAAAGATGGTAGCCAGATAACACTTTACCTCTACTTTAAATACTATTATAAGGAATAGTAGCATTTATAGCAATAAGACATTAATTAGAGGCAAATACTAGAAATGTTTCATGAGTTAACACAAAATTCTAGGGTTCAGCAACTTCAGTCTGACCTCTGAAACATAAAAGGATGTCAAGCACATGACAGACATACAAAGACATCTGTCTACAAACATTTTGACACGGACTTTAAACATTTTTGGTTTATTATCCCAGAGAATATGATCTCATTAGAAATCTTAATAGCTTTTAAGACCTTTTCCCCTTGCTCTTAGACTACTAGGTGTGAGTATGTCTGTATGGTGCTTTGTTACTTCTGCAGGTATTTCATAAACTGTAGTGTGACAAAATAAATGCATGAAGTTGGGCTGTAGATGTTCTATACCCCTGCAGATTCCAGAGAGCCACTGCTTTCTAGTACCAGGACACAGTTCTGTCCTTCAGCCACTGTTTGGTCACCCAAACATTTCCACATGCACTATTTCCCTATGGGAATGGACTCTGCTATTCTTTGTTCCAATAACATGACTAGTTAGTATAAAAATAATACCTTTTCATATCTATGTCTTACTTTGGATTATTGCAGTGTCTTTCTTGATATGTGACCCCACCTCCACACGTGCGAGTACACTCTGACCACTCGGACCAGGCAGACCACTGACCATTGACAGGTTTGGGGCCATGATCACCATATTTCACACACTGTCCTCTTCGACACCACTGCCAAAAGAATGCCAAAAAACATCCCATCAGAGTTAGAGACACCTAGTAGATGCAAAAAAGAAAAAATCCACACTGAAAAGCTCTAGTGCTGAACCTTAATAAACATAAGGTCACCCACTGAATTCAATGAATAGCTCACAGCAAGACATGGACATGACAGACATTGTTCCATACAGGCAGTATAAATAAATAATGTCCCAAAGTTTGTCCAAGTTCTGAGTTGAACATCTCTGGAGTACAAATTTTCAAAGCTGTTCTCTTGGAGAGTGCTCTGATGGCTTACTTTTCCCCAAAAAATCCTTGTTATCCATGTTAGCCTCAACATTTCTCATGTAATTTACAAACAGTCTGCTAAGAATTCTCCCTTTTATGATTCAATTAGGACATACTACACAAAGAGAAAACGCGAAATAGAACATTTGTCAGTAGCTTGAAAATCAAAACAATATTCTACTGGAAGGAACTTTACAAGAAAAGAAAATATTTTGGGTAACTACAGATGAGTGTAAATTAGAAAGCTTGACTCAAACAAATAAGCTCTTTTAGTGGGGGATTACTGCTGACAATGTGCATGATGGCTTTTGTATAGCAAATATTATGGCTTAAGGAATGCTCATATCAGAGTGGAATTTGAGGCGTTGATCTAACTTCCTGGATGATTAATGTATTTTTCTTATTGATTTAGATTTTCCAGAGAGATTTTACCCACAGCTCAGTGGAAGAGGCATCACACCCTGTCATCAGACAGGTACCGCAAGGGCCCCCCTGACTATGCATCCTAAAGGAATGTTTTACAGAGCAATTTGGAAGTACATGAGAACAAATCTGGGGGGATCTGGATACAGCTAGCTTCGATGGGAGCCTGCATTTTTCCCAATACAGTCTAAAACCAAGTTACACTGACACTGTTGTATTGTTAAAACAACTCACCATACTTATACCACAAGCTGTTCCTTCCGCCGCGGGCATGAACTTTGTCTCACACCTGTGACCCACCTTGTGACACCAGAGAGATTTGCATATATCCTGAAAAGGAAAAAGTACTCACTATGCTACTCATAATTCCCATTATTTCCTGGTGTTTAGAAAGAGTAACAAATGATACATGCCTTTGCTACCTTAAAAGACATATAAATAAACTCTTCTCTGAATTTAACAAAACCTGGGTTTAAGGCTCACAGCACAGCCATATATATATGACTTGTTAATGCATCATTTCACTATATAATTTTTAAACTATTTGAGTGTGAGATTATAATAGAACAAAAACAGTGTTAAAAACTTCAAGGCTAAAATTTCATCAGGGACTGTAATACTGTGAAGAGATAAGATTTCCTAAATCATACAAAATATCTGGAAGGGCAGTCTGTGCACAGTGCTGTTCACTCTCTCTTCTTTATCTATTAGTTGTAGAAGAAACACAGCTGCCATCACCTGATAAATGTAGTAGCATAAAATAAATCAAAATAGTCCAGGATAATAACAGCAGTAAAAGAAATTACAATATTACTTTTCAAAACGAGCACTTCATATTAGTTAAAAAAAATTACTTCTCTGAAGAGATCAGTAAGGACTGTAACAGTCACTAAAACAATGGGTTAATCTAAATTAATCCTTCATCATGAAGTCAAGAGTATAAGTTACATTTCATTGCTTTAAAATAACTCTATAGATCTCTTCCAGACTTTTTGCTGTCAAGGCATAAAAGTCAAATGCAAGAAACTTAGTCCTTACCCCACACCCCACACAAGCTTTGATCAAAACCCTACTGCCTGCTAATTTCCCTTAGCATAGCAAGCAAACACTCAGTTCTCATATGGATTCAACTGCACTCCTTCTGACTCCTGGAAAGAGCACATTTCCTTCTGAAACTCCCCTGGGACTGTGATATTCCTCACAAGAGGCCAGTACCTTCAAAGCAAATTGCCAAGCAAGATAAGGCAGAGAAACAACCCAGGCCTCTGAAGAACACTGTATTACTTGTACTTATTCAGTGTACTGCAGTTCTCTAATGCCATTTCATTTCTCAAAAGTATATCAATAGGTACCTTTACAAAGCTGAGGTTGCATAGTTTTGCTTTCATTCCAAATTGCCATTTGCACTGGGTATCAGCATCATAGATCTGCCCTGGCAGTTTGTCAGGGTATTTATACTGTCCTGTTTGCTTAGGTTCATCAATCAGGCAGGCAGCTTGAGCTGTACTATAATGAGAATGTAAATTAATCATGACTATGATCTTTATATCAAAATATTTTAATTTGCTACAGACCAGCACAAATACATAATATGGTATACAGTACCTTTAACTAGTTTTAGAGGTATGCTCTGAAATGAGAATATCTGCTTGCAGGAGCCAAAAGATCTTGACATCCCGTTGGTAGCCTGACCTGCAAAATTTTAAAGAAGCAGGAATTTCCAGGCCTTGGGACTGTTGTGACAAGAGGAACGAATGATGTCAAGTTCTTTTCCTCCCTTTATTCCTGGGTAACCAAGAGCGAGGTGACCTAGTCTGCCTCTTTTCCTTAAATGGATTCCCCAAATCAGGGATCAATAGAATCACCAGGCACAGTGTCCCATTCCTGCATTCATTTTTGTCAGGATCGACTGACATGTGATTTCTAAGTTTGTGATTTGCTTCTGTACTCAGAACATGTTACATCAGTGCAGCAGGGAAAAAAACAAAACAAACAAACACACAAAAAAACCCCCTAGAACTCTGTCGCCTTCCCTGGCTGCTACTCAAAGATATTGACTGGGAATTCAAGGATCAGATCCACAGAACTCCCTAGGTGCCTGACTCTTACTTTGAAGAAGTAACATTTAAAATGCCTGTGTTGCTCTCGGTCACAGTACTGCCTACACATTCTTCAGTAATTGTGTCGAGTCTACCCACATATGACAAACAAAGTAAGGGAAAATTTAATGTAACGATGAATTAAACATTGACTGGAAAAGCATCACTGAATACTATCAACATGCTGGAGCAATAATTGGTATCTTTCTTTTTTCTTTCTTCCAGAAACAGGATGTGAAAAATGCATAATGTCCTTTACTCATGTCAGAAGCTAGATCAAGAGAGAAACTCTAGTGAGAAAGGCCACTAATGTTAATTAGTTAATTTTGTAATGACTTTGGTACCACTGTGTCTGCTCTCTTTTGTGTACACTTCCTACTAATTCTCTAATAAACCTGGCTGCTGACAGGAATGCCTGGGAAAGAATGATACACCAGTCATTACTGCAGGGTATTCCTGGAGGGGGAAATTCATGCTTTTGAAAGGAGGCAGGACAAAAGCATTTCCATGCCATACCACCTCCACGCTCCAGCAGCCCGAGTGTGTGGGCTCACACACCACATGGGCTTGAGCACATCTTAAAAGAGGTGAATTTCACACTTTAGTAATTTTTATGCTGTTCAAGAATTCAAGCCCCATTGCTAAAGCTGCATTTTCTGGCATCAGCCCAGAACTACATCTGACCTACCTGAGAAATTTGTTGAGATACTGCCTGCTGCATACAGACCAAGAAAACACTCCATTGTTTCCAGTGAGTGTGGGAGACATAATATTTCCCTCAGCTTTTCTACAAGCATTTCCTTCTCCATCGTGAATCATACCAAAGCTGAAAAGAGAACCAGGTGGGAGAGCAAAAAATCTAGATGAAACAGAAGCAAGACAAAGTTTGGGGCAAAAGGAACACATTCTGAGCAACAGCACTATGCTTGAACTCCATAAGGAACGTGGAATTCACCCCTTTCATCCCAAAGGGATAAAAACATATACACTATACAAATGACCAGTAGTATGAAATAAGATTCAAGTAATACCAGATTTTTGCCATCACTTGTTTGATGGGGAAAATAGAGCCAAGATCCAAGGAAGACCCACACTGGTGCTGCACAGGAGCTCTGCAATGGGACCCAGTGACAAAACACTGCACAGAGGTACCAGAGTTGTAGACTGTGTCCAAAGTCTCACAGTTTAACCACTTCTCACTCCTAAAGAACTGTTCCATGCTGAGAGGGATGGAAGTCGTGGATCTTACGTTCAACCACATTTTTACTTGCCTACAAATCTGTCAGCTTAAAACACGCAGTGTGAGCCTGTCTTTGCCCAGGGACAATGCCTGTTAACATGAATGGTGTGAAGACCAGAATCCAGGAAAGGTGGGGGTTGGTCTCTTCCACCAGGCAGCAACTGACAGAACGAGAGGACACAGTCTCAAGCTGCGTCAAGGGAGGTATAGGTTAGATATTAGGAAGAAGTTTTTCACAGAAAGAGTAATAAAGTTTTGGAATAGTCTGCCCAGGGAGGTGGTGGAGTCACCATTCCTGGATGTGTTTACAAAAAGTCTGGACGTGGCACTTGGTGACATGGTCTAGTCTAGTTGAGGTTCTAGGGTAAGGGTTGGACTAGATGATCTTGGAGGTCTCTTCCAACCTAGTGATTCTGTGATTCAGGGAAATACCTGTGTTACACAGCCATAGGGATATACCATAACTGTCCTCCTAACAGGAGAACAAAGCTACAGAGCTGCATTCAACCTGTAGCAAAAGAAGTGGGTGTGAATGAAAAGAATACAAGGTATGAATATAAAAGTATTAATATTTTTCTAATTTTGGCCACCAACTTGCTATATTTTCTCAATCAAATCACTTGTTTTCCTCACCTTTATTACACAGCATCGCTAGTTTTATCTAGACTGTAACTTTTTAGTGGGAATACTGCCTCTACTGGGAATATTTCCTTTTACTGGGAATACTGCCTCTTTTGGGGTGCTTTGCTCAGTGTCAGCATCACGAGGCCCTACACCAGGAGAAGCATTAGGATGATATAAAGAATAATAAGCAATAACACAAGACATTATGTTGTAACAACAAATTATGAGGATTTTGTGGATATAATAAAGCTAATTTTCAGATTTTTTCCTTTCACTGTTCTGTATTTACTGTATGGGACATTTGTGAATTTCAATGTGTTTTGGATGGAAGTTTCATCATCTGTTACTTCAATATTGTAGTACATTGGCAACTTTATGAATGTAATCTGTTCACATGCAGGGAATATCTAATTTACTGGACTCAATCCTCCACTGCTATAAATCATCACAGGCTCAGCAGAGTTGCTACCAGCTGAGGCTCCAAATATATGTAAATATATGTATCTTTCTATAAATGGACAAGAAAAACCCAATTGAGATAGTATTTTAGAATCCTTCATAAAATGCTTTGTTCCCATGCACTGCAGCCAGAGATTCCCCAGCTTATATCCCACTGACACAGAGTCTCTGGGCTCTGAACACCCAGAGGAACTGCTAAGCTTTCAGGTAAAAACGCAGAGAAAACAATTAAAATGTCTAACAAACCAGTAAAACGTCTACCCACTGAAGCTTGACAATGGACCGCAGAGTGTGACATTCTCCTCCTAAGAAATCCTTTGGTTAATATATTCACAGTGGACCTCAGCACCTCCGAGGCTGTCACAGGGTGGCATTTTTCTTCCAGGAAACTCTCAATCAGAGACCACATTCTGTTGTCTTACATCACATGCCAGGTAGTCTCAAGAATATGAACACAAGCAAACGATCATGAAGATATTTTTTAGTTGGCACAGGCTTTTCTCAGAAGATGAGATGCATTTTATTAGACAGGAGTATGGAAGTATACCAAAGAAAGGTTGAATAATATGTAAATCAAAGGCAGTGGTGAAAAAGGAGAAAAAAAATAATTCCAAGCACAATTTATCAAAGCAAGTAAGAAAATAAAAAGGGAGGAGAATGTTAAGAGACTAAATGGGATAATCCTTGAAAAATAATCTATGGACCTGATTCTATCACTACAAATATACTGAGGTCTGTGAAATTGCATTAGTGAGACAGGAGGATAAAACAAGATATATTTTACATATTTGATCCCTTTGAATTCTTTGGAACAAGTTTCATGGGCTTCACTGGTAGCTGGATTATTCTTTAATTCCTTATTTCCCTTCAGATGTACAGAAACCTGTGAAAGGGTCGCTTGTGTAGACATTAGGTCATAGTATGTACTGCAGAACATATTTGTACAATGAAAACTAAATAGTCCTGATTCATTCATGCAGAATGGGAAGCCTTCATGCCTTGACCAATCAGCAGAATACATTCCCACTGCTTTTCAAAAATATTCTGTGCATCAATGCTGCTGCACAAAATAAAGATCCTAGGATCATGCTTTATCTGACTCACAATTTCAGGTTTGTACCACACAGAGAAACTACACTTCCCTACTGCCAGTGGGGAGACAGGCTCCAGCTTAAACTATGCTAAAACTGAAAATCAAAAGTTGTGAAAAGGTAACCCTAAATGCTTTGGGAAAAAAAAAACAGCAGAGCAAAACCTAATCATTTTCTTTAGAATTCAAAGAATAGCTGAAGCTTCATGGAAGATTATTATTGATTTTGTACAAGAGACAACAGATTGTTGAGAAAAACTACAGTCTTACTACATTAGAAATCAAACAGAAATCCAGTGGCTACAGATACGGAAAGCCAGAAATCATCACAAAAGGAGGTTTTCAGCCAAATCACACATTAAACAGGTATAGAGAAACAAGGACAGGTTGAATGGAATGAATGGCTCCCAGACCTTATGAAACGCTGTCTTCTGGGAAAAGAGAATTCTAAGAGACTCAAGAGAGATCCCTTCTCCACTGAAACTGCAGTGACCTTTCTCTTTTAAGAGCAACCATATGGACACTAGAAGCAATTTGTCTATCAGAATATGGTAGCAGTGAGGGAAGCTTGTAGGTTATTGTTGTCAGCTTTTACTGTTTTTTTCTGGTTATCATCAGGAATACATAAAATGCCAACAAATAGAAATAAAAGGAAAGTATCCTGTGCAGCTATTTGCCATTTCATGCCAAAGGACACACACGAGTCAAGAGTCGTGACACCGTTTGGCCTAAAACTGCCAATAACTTCCCGTCAAATTAGAAACAAACAATAATGAGATGTACAAGAATAAGGTCCTTCTGACTAGGGAAGAAAAATCAATCAAAATCCCACAGTGGTCGTTTTTATCATTGTTGAAAAGCTTGTCTTTAATAAGGCCAGTGCATTAACTGGATGCTCTTATTAATCATTATATAGCTGTCTATAAATTGTAGTCATAGAATCATAGAGTCTTAGGTTGGGAAAGACCTTTAAGATCATTGAGTCCAACCATTAACCCAGCACTCTTCAACCCACCATTAAAACATGACCCCAAGTGCCACATCTACATGCCTTTGAAATCCCTCCAGGGATCGTGATTCCACCGTTGCACTGGACAGCCTGTGCCAATGCCTGACCCTCCTTTTAGTAAAGAAATTTTCCCAAATATTCAATCTAAAGATCTCCTGGTACAAACTTTTGTCCTATTGCTTCTTGCCTTGGAGAAAAGACCACTTGACTACAGCCTCCTGTCAGGGAGGTGTAGAGAGAGAATGTTCCACCTGAGCCTCCTTTTCTGCAGGCTGAGCCCTCCCAACTCCCTCAGCTACTCCTCAGCAGACTTGTGCTCCAGACCCTTCATCAGCTCCATTCCCTTTGCTGGGAGAACCTCCATGCCCTTCTTGTTGTAAGGTGCAAAAATCTGACCCCAGGGTTTGAGATGCCTCTTCCCAGTGCCCAACAAAGAGGGACAACCACTTCCCTAGTCCTGCTGGCCACACTGTTCTTGATATAAGCCAGTTGCCACTGGCTTTCTTGCCCACTTGGGCTCATGTTCAGGCACGCCACAAGCTCTTTTCCAGCTTTCCAGACACTCTGACCCAGCCTGGAGCTCTACAAGGAGTTGTTGTGACCCAAGGGTAGTACCTGGCACTTGGCCTTGTTGACTCTCATCTAATGGGCCTCATCCCATCGATTCAGCCTGTTCAAATCCCTCTGCAGATCCTTCCTGCCCTACAGCAGAAAACCACTCTCACCTAACCTGGTGTCATCTGTGAATTTACTGAGGGGACACCTGAATCCCTTGTCCATATCATAGATAAAGGTACTAAACAGGACTGGCCCCAATTTTGACCCCCAGGGAACACCACTGTTGACCAGTCATCAGCTGAATGCAACTCCATTCACCACCACTCTGGGCTTCCAAATTATCTGTATTTAGAGTCAGCCAGCCCAAATGATCTGTATTTAACTGATTCATATGAACTCTGCTATGTTTCCATCCACTTGTATATTTGTTTATAAAAGAAGAAACTTACTTGTGTCCAGATTCGTGAGCAATTGTAAAAGCCAGTCCAAGGCCTGTGTCTTCATTAATGGTGCAACTACGGTATTTGCTGCACATGCCACTGATTGGTGCAAATCCTGAAGAAGGAAGCAGTAGAATAGCTTGTTCCTCCAGAGCATTCCAAATACACATATCAACAGCACTGGTCCTAATAAGCCAGTTTATTGTGGTGCATGCATGTGCTTGTCTAATTCATCAGGTTTATCCCAGAGGAATTACAGCAGAATTTTATTTGACAATAAAGGAACTCGTGTATAGAAGTATAAATCAAACATAACCTCCCAAACTACATTTTTATGTAAAGATTACTCTCATCCCAACCCCCACGCCTTTATTGCTCCCAAATTAGGAAGGAGTCCCATCCAAAAAAGGGCAAGTATTCACAAAAAGGCGAAAAAAAAGAGTGGCTCAGAATTATTCTCAAAATTAAGAATATTCCTTGAAGAGTGGATAATGCAAAAGAGTGCCTTCAGAGAGTTTATTCTGCCACTTCTTCTGGGGCAGTGATACCAGCAATACCCTTTTTCTTCTGGGTACCTCAAAGACAAATACAAAAAAATAATATTGCTCTGTCCTCTTCAAGAAGACTGACAGCATATGCAAAAACGGACTTTTTTCATGTTAAACCATTTCAGCTTCTGCTGTGGGCATCCACAAGTTTATCAGCATGTGCTCTGGTATCATACCTAAGGTATCACAGGGCTCGTTTTTCCAAGAGCAGATATCAAAGCCCGTGAGCAGGATGGCGTGGTCATGGCGCTTCCCGTTCTTCCCCACCAGGGCAGACTGCCACTGACAAAAGCTGTTCAGGGACTGGTCTGCGTGGTGGTTGATCAATAACCCCCCCTGCAGGGATTGCACAGACACAGAAACAAGGTGTTTCCATCAATACTTGAAAAGGTGATCGAAAGAATAAGAGTGAGTTAGGGAAATGGGAATTAGCTTTTCGTATTCTACACAAGCTCATGCATTCCCATGTTGACTGCCTGTAATGGCTGAGTCAGTTGATGAGTGAATCTCTTACAGTTGTAAAATGAAACTGCACCTCTCCCCAGACACACGCAGAGATTTCCAAAGTTGGTGGTTGGAATTACAGTGTACAAACATATTTGATTCCTGAGAGAACTGAACACTGAGCTATGTTCAATCTTACGATCAAAATGTATGGAGATTTCTGGGGAGGAAAAGTATAATCCAAGTAGATCAACCTATCACAAATTTCTTTTCAGCAAAAGAGATTTTGTCTTCTTTTGCCTCAACAACTTTGACAAAAGAATTGGCTCCACTCCCACCTTTTGTTATGTGCTATCTTCAGTTTGGGACTTTGGGCTCCTTACTACGTCTGATCATCACATCCTGGAAAGCTCAGGTAGAAATATTTTTATTTATTTGATTTATTTATTTATTTAAGTAGATTTCTCATTCCATCCATTTCTCATTAACAAAACACCAGAAAGTGTTAGATTTTATCTTACTGGGAGTATTTCAGTGTTTCTAAAGCACATTTTTACATGAAATTACAAGAAATGAAGAATTTAGTACGAAAACCTGAGAAGTAGTGAAATGCAGAAAGTGTCATTTTGGAGGTTTTTGTGATTTTAATCTTCTTCTCATGCTTTGTGTTTCAAGAAACTTCCTGGTACATAACGAGTGAGCACCCAATACTCTCACTTAACAGAGGCAGAAGAAGTAGCTCAAACAAAAATTCCAACACAACTTACAGGTTCTTGTTCCAAAAGAAGCAGGCTTACTACAATAATGTTTATATCACTTCCAATTGTTCCATCTTTAAACAGACTAGAGACCTGCAATGATTATTAAAGAGGAAATATCATCTACATGTATAATATTTTTTAATATATTAAACATATGTGTCAATTTATTGCTTTGGACTTGAATTTTCCATATAAATTAATGGAGTTATATACTTTGTAGTAGTAATCCAAAAGAGCTTAAGTCAGAAGAATTATGCCTCAAACCATTACACTTACTCAAAAAATTAAAAACCTTCTATTGACTTCAATGGGCTTTGTTATGTCCTTGATCTCTGGATGAAATGTAATCAAGGTCGAAGTTTAAGACCAAGTTTTGTAGCACAAAACTAAAGAGGAAAATACATTTCTAGTTAAATTATATTAATTTTATGAAAATAAGTTTGTGCTTTCTCAAATAAATGTTTGTTTCTAGGAGACACATCAGACACAACAGACTAAGCTTTATGATATTAAACGTAGGTTTCAATTTCAGAGTATCTGCCTTTTTACTACACAGAAGTATTTAAAAATTCAACATTTTAAATTTGCAAATTTTTTTTTCCCCCCACAGTACTGTTGCCAGAGCTGTGATAATCTAAAGATGTATATTTAAAGGCTTTTTGACATAAGTAAATACACTAGATGAGGCTTGAAGAAAGGCTCGCATAAGGTACCTTTTTGGTATCACTATTTGTCTAGTGAAAGATCCTCCCCTGCCATAACACAATTCCACAGAGAAAATACATTTGAGTTACACCATATCTTACCATGTTCATGACTGTTAAGATGTATGTTGTTACATTTTCCTTGCCATGTTTCTCCAACATTTTTTTATCTGCCACAACAAGGGTTTCAACATTTAGACTTCCATTTTTCTGAATTTTAGCAGATGATCTTTTGAACCTCGCAGAAGTCCCATACTCATCTGAACGAATGTATGTCTCTTCTGTGGGTGGCTTAGGTGCATCTAAAAGGAAATAAAACTGTTTTGGAAAGGGTTCAGATCACCCATGAACAATTTCATCAGAAAATGAAGTATCACAGGTTTAGAGCCTTAGATTATTTTTACAGCATGTGATTTAATACTTCTGGCTAAGTTCTTCTATATATATTAAAAAAGACCTGATTCATTCCTGAGAGAAGGATGGCTACAGGGGAGAAGGAAATGGGAGAACCACATTCATATGCAATAAGCAGTTTGAAATAAGGAATTAATCTAATAAAATGGTAGCATCTGTGCAAAAAATACAACAGAATTTTTAACAGAGTGTCTACATTTTTTCCTCTCCTTTTGATAACTTCCTGAGGTGTTTGGCACGTGCTACTTACACAGCAGTTGGCAAAAAAGTCCTTTCCAGAACAGATGTCCACGGTCAGTATAGAAAGCAGATACACACCACAAGTAAGATTCCTGCCAGCCTGTTATTGTGACTGACATTAGCCTTCTATGCGAATCTGCCACTGAGATTATTCCTGCTGGGAATATATTTATTTAGTATAGGGAAATGTCAAGTAACAGAAAGGAGGGCTTGACAACAAGCAATGCTCATCCCATTGCCAGGGTGCACTTTTTCCCCTCTGTGCTGGTGTTGCATGGCCAATGGCACAGACAGAGAATAGGTTCTACTCTATATCCTCAAAGAAACAGAAAATGGGAAATCTATGTCTCACATCCTACAGGGCTCCTACTTCTTTTGCATAAAGCTACAGTACCTTTGCATCAAGAATTAACTCAAAAGGCACTTTAACACACCCTTTGGATGACAATAGGGAGTTTTTTTGACACAGGATGTAACATGACACATGTGAGGGAGCCTCAGGTAACAAAAAAAGTCCTGCCTGTGCCTCATCAGAAAGTTATTTCAAAGATAGAGCTGAAACAGACACTACTTCTTTCCACGCCAAACTGGGAAATCAAGAATACCATAGAATGCACAGCAGTGATCTGCTTTCAAGAACTCAGTCACTCTGAAGTACATCTAACCTTGCAATGGACTGTGAAAGTGAAATTTTCAAATGTATCACTCATTATAAACAATTGTCCTTTATACGGTCCAAGAACTTTGCTCTTCTGAAAGCATGTCAAGACACAAGGAGTGTCTTCACTTACCCAATTCAAGGCACCTCAGTGTCCAAGTACTATTTTGAAGGCAACACAACTTCAAGGCATTGGACACAAACATCCATGAGCAGTGAAGTTTTGATCTTGAATTAACATCACTGCTACTAATAAAACATAAGCAGCATGAATGCTTCATACATGATTTACTAACTACAGTCCAGTTAATTCTCATGATCTAAAAACATTTAGGCTGCGAAGAAGAGTCTTGAAGATGGGTATATGGCTTTTCCAGCGCTTAAAAAATGCCAGCACATGAAATTTTAAAAGATGGTGAGTGGGACAAGCTATTTTTATGACACCTAAAGTGGCAATGTGCCCTTCCCTCTTCATGTTCAGCAAGTTTGATTCCATTCTTAGTTAGGATAAATTAACCTTGACTAGGCAGGGTTAATAGCAGAGGACCACCTTCTGTCAGACTGAATTCTTCAACTCTTTGTTCGTTCAAGCTGAAATTTCCTGTTCCAGGTGACCAGACTGGATTTTGCTGAAAATTTCAAACCAATATGACTCCAGATTTCAGAACAAGACTAGGAAAACAATGCAAAAGCTAAAAAAAAAAAGGAAGAAGAAAAAAGTACTAAATAGCCATAGAAGGAGTGTTCTATTTACTGGAGTGTTTTCTGTGTCCTGTATTTCCCCTACTCAATTAAACAATGGCAAGTGATTGTATTTATAGCACTGAATTCATTCAGTGAACACGAGGTTAATTTGTTCTATAGATCAACCAAGGCTGGGTCTGGAAATAGGTTGTTATATTTGAGAACTCCTTCATTTCTCTGTATTGCATGAAGTAAAAGACCAAAGGATGGGAACAGAGAGTTTTGTGGTTAAGGTAATTATATACCATCTTGCTTAATCAGATCCTAACAGTGGGTCTAACATTGAGCTTCCAAATCCCAATAATTCCAAATTCCAATAATGGGTAAATCACTTACATGAAACTCGTCACAGTTGGATGCTAATTGCACATTCTTCATTTAACATAAACCCAACTTGAATATGCAGCTAAGAACTCCTAACTGTAACTGAAATTATTGAATATATAGATACGCATTTAGAATTTCAAAAGCACATATTTGTTAAACATTTGTAAGAAAAACACTGTTTCTAGATTTGCTAGTGAGCAGAAAGGGTTATTTTTGACCTGTTCTGTATCCCATTTATAATACAAGAATAACAATACTATCTTCTCACATCCCAGGAGGTGAGGAAAATAGTGTTCAAAATGCTCTCATTTACTATCAGGATAAGAACCATGTAAAAGCTCAAGAGGACATGAACAATTCTGACTTTGAACAAGCAGTCACAGGAGGAGCAGTAAATAAGGCACAAGATCATGGTGGACAGCGCAAATAAAATGAACCACTGTAAAGCAGAGGAGATAATTGAGCACTCCACCCCCTGCTCTGCAGCAAGAAAACCAGACAGGAGGGAAAGGGAGGACATAAAGAGGCAGTTTGGGACTGTACTAGAATGCAAATGTTTACAGGTTGACTCACAGGCCTGTGCATCTGGCATTTGAGGTTTGGCTTTCAAACCTGGGGGAAAGATTTTGGAATTTTTAACAAGCCGTTTGTTTTCGGGCCTCGGTTGCAGCCAGACACCTCTTCCACTAGCTCCTTTCTCATTCTTTTCCTTCTACTTATTTTCTCTTTCTTCCTTCCACACCTTTGGAAAAGGAAGCTGCCCATTTTCTCAGAACCTGAGTAGGAAGCTGGAAGAATGTGACTGGACTGAGACACTGGTTTTGATACTGTTTGCAGTCTTGGAGACCCTCATTAAGAAACTCAGCTCAGAAGATGATCATCTTTCAAAAGAATCAACCAAATGCTGAAAGTACAGATATAGGGTCCAAGGGGCCTCTAAAATGTTCTGCAATTTGAGGGCCTAAGGAAAAACTCAGAATAGATCTTGGCAGAATAATATATTTCAATATATTTTTTAAGACGTGGCTCCAAAATTTTATTTAAACAATTTACATGGGAGGTTCTTTTTGAAGATCTCAGTTGCTGAAGCTTTCATTTGTCAAATGCTAAGTTCTGAAAGACTTATTTTTTGTCCTCTCAGAAATTAACAATTTTGAAGACTTTCTCTCCATCTTCAAGCCTAATTACTTTTTAACCCCAAACAGAGAGCAGTCCAGGGACTTGGCCTCCATTACTGTGAAGAATTGCTTATTGAAAACTTCTATCAATGTAAAAAAAAATTAAGCAAGGGATCTTTTAATCTAAGTAAAGCACAAAGAAACTAAATGGTGATTCTATGGCTTATTAAAACAGATGCTTCTACGAATCTCAAGGAAAATTCAAGTTTCTCGTATATGTCTCACTTTGGAAATACATACTTTAAAATTATTATGTCTCCATCCCAAAGGGATGTGAAGAGATGTGAAGCACACCTCAGGATCACCACCACACAGTCTGTAACAGCCACTATCTCAAAAGAGGAGAGAAAGTTTCCTTACATACATTTCTTGCGCCGTCCACAAAAATGCTGCTTTTGAAAACTTCCATGGTGGTAACCATTCGCTCGAGCACGATACTTGTGGGAAGTGTGCATTCTGTCATGGCCAAAAGGAAAGGATTTGGGATGGGACTCTACTGTGTACCGGTGCACCTTCTCTTCTGCAGTTCGTTTGTACAACACGTGAGGATGGTGTCCAGCAGGGGACGTGTAGTTGTGCTCCTGTGCCAGCTGCTGAGGTAATGGAGATATAAGGAACTCGATCTTCCGTGTCCTTATCAAACCTGACTAAAAAAAGAAGCACCACCACAAATTAGAGACAAGACTGTCAGGGCTCACAGCTGGAACACGCTAACTCCTACACTGATCTTCCTGCAAAGCCCAGACTGATTGCAATGTGCACTTCTAAATTAGATTTACTCAAGCTATGAGCTGGATGGTCTTCCCAATTAAAGTATGCATCATTTCACTGTGGAGATGCCCAGGCTTCACATCTGGTAACACACAAAACAGGAATGTTGTGGGACTGGCAGCACAGTACCTTCCTACAGTATCATGGATAATTTCATATGCAATATTAACCCATTCTTCACAGGACAGGTTCGGCTGTATCTGTGTTTGTGTACAGGATATACAAAAAAGGAAATGCTTTTTGAAAATACAAATTCTAATAAATGCATACATTAATAGAACAAAATACTTAAGATTCAGGGTTTTTTCATAACAAGGTACTACCAAACAAATCCCAGGCTTAAGGTCACTCAGGTGAGCAATGTACATACATCATAGGTCAGCAGCACAAAGTTGAAGCATCTGAACATTTTAGCACCATCACTCAGTAATCAACTCTCTGCAATTTAATCATAATAAACACAGCTTAAAATTTACACCCTCCTATAAGAGAAAGCTGATCAGTGAAAGCAAGTATCTGATTGTTTTCCTTCTTGGATCCCTGAAAGACAAAAGTTAAGTATGGGAAAACTGCACTGTAGTTTTCACATAGTATCTGTGCATAAAACTGCACATGTGATGACGTGTTTCCAGGATCAGGGCCAGGGAAATGTGGGTGGCACTGAGGAAGTATTTCCATGCAGCTCATTAATCAGTAATGATTTTATTTCATTTCTTGGTTTTGTAAAACATGTTGTAATAAACACTACTTTTTACAGAGTCAAAAACCAAGAAGAAGTTTCATCAGGTAATTCTACTACATTACATACATAATACTAGATACAGATTTTTGGTTTGAATCAGTGAGACTCTACCATATGCCAACACCCTCCTGCCAAAACTGACATCCCACGAGGACTACATATCTCTTATGCTTCAGTAATATGTGCAGACAAACAAATGCCAATTGCAAACCTTCTTGCTCGACATCTTAAGTCCTCCCAGCCCATGTTTCCACCTCCTTCTTCAAAAACAGTCTTTGAAAAAGCAGATAGGAGACATGTATCACCTATTCCCTTCTGACACGGATGCTTCTGACACAGATGCTCTTCTTCAGCCTTACCTGTCAGGACCTGGATGCCATGGGTATCAGAAGGAGAGCAGTGTGAATGTCTGACATAAACATTGTCTTTTTTCAAGGACCTGTGGAATTTTCTGCACTTTAAGAACTGTTTCCCATGAGGAAAAATCAACAGAAAATGAAAAGCGAGTGAAAATACAAAGTTACATATGAAATCTTCACAGCTTTAGCTGTTTATTAAGCTAATGCTGAAATTGATTTTAAGTCAATTCCAGCTGGAAAGACTTATCAGAGATGTACAGGCTCTGAACAGTTTGCAGTCATTCACTATGATCTTTCCATGGAAATTCACTTCTATTATTCCAATCAAAGGCAGCTTCACAGTACTCCCCAATATAAGCATCTTTCACACAGGTCTAACAATGGTGCTCATAAAATCATACTGTGATCTTAATTTTTACAATAGAAGAGATCACAGATTATGAACTGAGAGGGTCTAATTACCCTCTGAATAATAATAAGAAAACAAACAGAAATGATTTTCAAATTAAAAATTTGCCCCCTCTCCATTCTTCAACATGAATTCATAATTACATATTTCAGCCTTTATCTACTTTATAGGTAGAAATTGTCTTCACTTACAGAAGGGTAAAATTGTCTCTACCAATAAAAGACAGGTTCTAAATAATTGACAGGAATTTAACTTGCCCGCTCACTGCAATAAGGTGGCATATTTCAAATGTCAGATCACATTTGGTCATGACAAAGTACTTTCCTGTAGGGAAGAATACTGATATTTTAATCCTTACGATGTGTGTCATCACACAATTTACAAGTGGTTCTGAGAGGCAATCTTTATCTACCAGAATGCACTGATAATTGGGCACTCCTAAGTGGGTTTTTTTTTTTCAGCTGGAAAACAGAAATGTAGCGAATCTGGTTTTTATTTCCCCATTTTAAAGGTTTCCACATCTGAAATTATTCCTGTAGGATTCATTTTGTAAATGATTCAAAACATATGGAGAAAAAAAAAAGGAGGTTCTACATTTTCTTGTAAGAATCTGTCCCTGATGTACACTGAGTTTCAGCCTCAAACATAACTTCTATATTTCACATTATGAAGGTGGATTGAGAATTCATGGGGGGTGGGGGGGAAGAAGCAACTGATTTCTGGGCCTTGTATGTATCTCGCTGTACCTTTACAGAGATTGTAGCTGACTGAGTGCCTTACAAATGTAGTCACTGTTTTCCAGCAGAAATGACCCTAAATCTCCAAAAAGAATCCTTTCCTTTGGGTTTTACATCAGATTCATTGTCCAAATTGAAAAATGCTGTGCGAATGAAAGATCCCTTCTCTTTGACAACATCCAGCTTTATGAAGTTGTCAAGAAAAAAGGGGAAGTGCCACAGAGCAGTCTGGACACACATTCAGTCACAGACCACTTTCCATTTCTTACAGATATGGGATGGTTTCAAGGATTCAGAATGAAATAATCACTTTGGAAATTCCAAAGTATTGTTGAGAATGCTGACCTGGCTTCAGACAGAGCTGCAGTCCTCGGGAGCACTGCAAAGGGGGAAATGGGGCAAAAACTGCCAGGTTCTGGAATTTTAGTGCTAGGTAAAGCAAAGGACCTCTGGCTACAGTTGTGCTGGCTGGAAAACATGCCAGCTGAGAAATGCCACAGCACAGAGCCAGGAGACCAGCCCAGAATCATCACCTCTAACTTTACATTGCCAAGGAATTCCAGTTTATTGAAGGCCAGATTTTGGCTAGTCTGGACTTCTGGGAGTTCTGGGATTTTTTTCTACAAATGCATAAAACATCTCTGTAATTGTGAATTAGATGCAATATATTTATCCAGCTCAAATACTTCAGTAGTTGAACAAACACAGTCAAAACTGTTGTGGAAATTTCTGCATTTTGTTTCCTAATGTCAGCAGAGCTTTCAGTATACACGTGCTTTTCCTTGAATCAAGGATGTCTTTCCACTAACTTTGATGGGTTTAGGACACAATGAGGATAGGGTCAGATAGGTCAAACCTCCATTTTTATTTCAGATTCTCTGCAATTATAACACCACGAGAGGAAGCAGGATGACAAAATCTAACATTCTTCTAAGTCTAGACAACACAGCATGAAAAAGGCCAAGGACTCCTGTCTATTCCCTTTGTCTCCCACTGCAGCTATCACTAATAATAGCAATAATTGTGAGAATATGGTGGGAAGGAACACCCAAGAGATTGCTCAGTTGGAATCCGCTGTTCTCTTGCTCTGCCCTCACAACACGGATTTGCTATTCTTCTGTAAGGATATTCCATGCCATTGGAAAGAAAATGAAAAGACATACATTGACCTGTGTGATTAAAAATAATTTTTAATCAATAAATTAGAGGAACTTGTAGATGGCAGAAAAGTTGAGAAGAGATGGAAAGGCAATGTTCCTCCTGCTTGTTATTTGTTATGAAACATTTGCTTAGTGCTGGGCTAAAGGAATTTTCAGATCCAATACATCTTTGTGAAATTCCTCAGTATGCGAGTGTTATCACCAAGGTAAGGCAGTTGTTATGCTTTCCTGGTGTGTTTCATAATGAAGAAGGATTCCAAAATGAAATCTGGACAAGGAAATTGATACTACAGTATCTGTTTCAAGCTTTAATTGAAGACGGTTTATAAACCGAAAAATAAGGAGAATTTTTTAAACCACTGAAAAAGTTCATTTTCACTATACAAAACCAGGTAGATCTTTCAATAATTTTCAACCCAAGTGGAACAATTTTGAGAGTTACACACTAACATACCTGTTCCTAACAGGTCTCATTGGCCTCTTACTGGAACAGTGCAGAAGCTGCTCCCATTTGCTCCCCCTGTGTTCTTAGACTGAGTGAAGCCTTTGGCTGCCTACCAGCCTGTAAACCTAATCCAGTTTGAGGTTTCAGTATCTCCAAAAAAACCAGACCCTCCATAAAAACAAGAGCAGTGATAGTGAGCAAAGTTCTATTTCTTGCCCATAATTTAGCAAAGCTGAGTGCTGAGATAGTAGACAAAGCAGTAGACAAGTGCTAAAAAGTATGATGCACTTTCTAAGGTATACTACTTATATCCAGAATGCCTTATTCTAGTGTTATGAGCATATATATAAAATTAGGTATTAAAAACCCACTGTCAGCAGCTAAAACAACGGCCAAAGAAATCAGTGGAGTCTGTATCATGAGATGGGTGTGCATGTGCTCAAGATGAAAAATATCTCAAAAGGAAGAGTTAAATGTCATTTCACACCCATTAAAATAGTCCAAATATTCACGAGAAGTTTTAAAAGACTTGACGAAAGGCCAACTGAAATTGGCATAAAGCTTTCCACAGACTTCAGTGGACATTGATCCAAGACTTATGTTGTGTTATTTCCCAAATGTCCAGCTCTCTAAAACATATCATTAATTTAAATGCATCCTAACAAGAGTTACAGAACATAAAGTACAGAGACCTAAAATACAGTTTTTAGCGCTACTTAAAACAAATGCAAACATAAATTAAGAATTTTCCTGAAATATAAAGAAAAAGGAGAACAGATGACCTAATAACTATGGTTGCTGGTTATTTAAGATCATCTGAGGGAAAAAATTCCTAGAAACCTAATATTCACATTCCTAGCAGGATCATCTCCTCTTACAGCATATCGGAGTCTTTTCTCATTCACTTTGCAGTGAAAACTCATTAAATCATCTACGGTCAATTTTAATCAAACTCTTTTTTCCTGCCCTCGTGCTCTGTTAAGTCTCTGACGCTTTGACACCACAAAAGAAACATAAAAGACCCATCTCTGCCACCAAAGGAATTCCTTGCTGTTCAAGACACTGCCCTTAGCTCAGGTTCTCTTATGCTTCAGTCTGTCTGCCAGATCATTCCCACAACTGGCATCTTGGAAGCCAAAAGAGGGTATGAGAACATAAAGCTACTCACGCAACTTAGAGTTACCTGGCAACTGCCAGAAGCTGCCTTTGTGCCCAGTTTGGCCTCTAGAACTGGGTAGATGTAAATTTTCAAATACCAACATACAGCAATGTGTTCTAGAAGAGGAGAGAGGCTTCTCCATGGCCCCTGTACCTCTGCCCAGACTCCACCACAGACTGACAGGGAGATGAAGCCCTTCCCTCAGGTTTTATGAGCAGGTAATGCAGTCTCTTCACAAAGTAGAGAAATTATCATCACGTTTGCCATAGCCATCCAATTCACTCGTGGAGCACATGTTCCAAGGCACCTGGTGACAAGCCAAACCTGCTCAAAGCCTGGAGTTTTAGCTGAATCACAGCATAACATTCACGTGTGGACATGGTATTTTGTAACACGCAGTTCATGGCCAGCAGCTTGGAGAACAGGAAGAGAGAGTTCAGATCCATTTCAAATGTACACTCAGAGAAACCTGTGCAGAGGTGGCAGCCCCTGTGCATGTACAGCATCCCAAGACAAAATCTTGCCAGGATAGCAGGGAAATCAGAAGAGGTTTGGGGTCAAGTCTTGAAAATGTAGTAAATATATAATTTTCTCACACATGCCATGGAATTCCAGGAAGAATAAAGTCCTATTAAGTTTGTCAACATTCATCTTATGAATTCCTCTTTCTCCCAAAGCAAGGATATTGAACCAATGCTATCACGAGGCTGTTCAAAGCAATCATGTAAGCAGTTAAAATAAATTATTGTTTCTTTGGAGAATCTGTAATGAAGTAGACTCACCTCTTGGGGATGGGTTAAGTTGGTAGTCTGAAAAATATGCGAGACTATAACCTTACTCCAGTTATAAGCAAAACTACTTCCAAGAATTATAGCCAGCAGTATAGAACAGCCTGACCTGGAACTGCAGATACCCGATATCACTGACTGGCTTTTTGAGAGATGGCTTACTGAGCCCCTCTCAAGTTAGGGTCAAAATGTCAATGCTCTGGAAAATATAATCAAAATGAGCAAATTAAGATGTGAAATTAGGTAGAAAAAAAAATGACAAGCAGTGTATCTGGAAAGCAGAAAGAAGGAGCTGAATTGCAGAAAGTGTTGCTGAGGTGAAAGATATTTTTACCCTTGGGAAGCACCAGGAGCAAACAGCCAAGTCAAGGGCCGTAAATCACGGTCATTTACGAAGTTCGTTCCCTCTCCACTGTGACCTACGGCCCCTTCTCGGGGAGTAGCTGCAGAGGGGACAGCAGCAGCCACAGAGCTGAGCTGGATTTTGCCTCCATGCACCTTTTCTGTGCCCCTCAGAAAGGCACTTATGCAGCTACCCACGTTACTGAAGCACTGAGTAAGTGAAACAAGCTTCTGAGACACCGTGACAGGGACACGATCCATGATCCACCAACAAAAAGTGAAAAGTCTGGACTCTAAATCCATACACAGATTGTTAAATTAATGACAGACTTTTACAGAGTGTTAAGCACCCAGGAGCTCCCATTGAGCTGAACGTTGTCTCTGCAAGCATTTCCAGAGTGCTTTTATTCCAATTTGGGAAAGAAAATGTTCTGGGAAACTAGTGAGAATGGACTCTCATGAGGTTTCCAATAATGCACATGTATTACTGAAGTTAGAAATCCCACGAGCAGAACTCAGGGCACATTCATTTTTGATCCTGGCCCAAACCAGGCAGCACAAAAAGGCATGCAAAAACACTAAAGTTAAGAGAATTTAACTAAAATTTTCCTAGCTTTTTTGTTTTCCAAAAGTGCACCCATCCTTCAGAAAAGTATCAAGTCTGCAAATGGGCAGTTCCTGACAACTACCCCAGAGCCAGGGAAGTACAAGAGTGATGCTTTATTGGACTGGGTCCTTGACTGATGAGAATAACCTCAGCAGACCTTTCTTGATTTTGACCAGATTGGAATACCTGGCTCTGTACCACAGCAAATGTTTAGGTTACGTTAATGGCCTTTACACACACACTGAAATACTTTTATTGTGAAAGAAGCACTAGAATCATTGGCTGCCTATTCTGACTTGAGAATTGTCAGCAGATGACAATTTTCCTTAGAATCTAAGCAACTTATAAAAATAACTCAATTATTCTGTTTTCTAACATAATATAGATTTCTTGCAAATGTAAAATGTTAGGAGTTCTTAACAATATAGCATTTTATTACCTGAGAATCTGACAGAAGGAGAGTACAACACTTAAATTGCCAGTCTGACTGAGTCATGAAAGACTACTCTGTTTGGTTGCTCAAAAGAAGTGCTATGCAGAACATTCAGCAATTATTAACACAAGGTAACAAAATTGCATGTTTTAATTATTCCAATATGAACAAAGACGGTGTTATCTGTGAATAGTGCCTTTGTATTTCTGCAGTTGACTGAACTTGTTTCAAACATCTTTATGCCACCCCCTGTCAGCATATGGCAAATAAAGAAATATTCTTATTTGCTCCTCCACTTCAGGTAATTGAACCAGTCAGATTGGCATTTAAATGTATTAAGTTGGTATTTATTGCAGGGTAATGAGATATTCTAGAACTAACACAAAGTTGATAGTTTTGCTACAGATTAAATACTTGTTTGTCAGTACGTGAGCTCCCTCATTTCTCATGTTTCGAGTTTTGTTTTGCTTTTTAAAAATAAACCAACAAAACCCACAGAAAAAGTCATGATAAATGAACAGAAGAAAAATAATAATGTAAACTATAGCATCATGACACCAACTGTACGCCAATAATACTTAAGTGAAGCGCCGGAGGTTTACCAAGTTGCATTCAGGATCACTTCACTTACAGTTCCATCAGCTGGGCTCTTTGGTTCCCTATGAAGGCAATTAGCTAAAACCAGCAGCTCAAATTTAGCCTTGGTAGCTGTACAAGCATTTGGGTATGGCCTGTTCAAGCAAATCCCTGCCACTGTAAGATAAAATCCACATCTTTTATGAGTTATGACAGTTCTGAAATCCATCACAAAGCAAGCAGGAAACAGCAGGATTATTTAATGAGTGCATTTATGCGTCACTTTTCCTAAAAAGAGTCATCTCACTATTTGTCATGTGCTGATAGTTGATTAGTTACTTAGGGTAGATTAAGAATAACAAAAACTGATTTCAGAGGGTAGTTTACCCAGTCCTCTAACCTAATATCCCAGTAACTGGGTGCACAGCTTCAGAGAACCCTCAAGGTGTGAGAGGAGGTTTAACTCTTGGAAATCCTCAAAAAAGGATACAAAACGCAGCTCTCTGTCTTCTTATTCTATGTAAGAGCACAAAATAAAAGCGCCATTTATGCCCCACTTGAATATCCGAAATCAGGCTTCCAAGATGCCTAGATCTTTAACAGACCTTTGGACAGGGCAGAATTTCACCCTAAGGATGGTTCGTATGAATTATTTATGCTGCTCAAAGGATTATGTGGAATGAAAGTAGTCTGGCAAGATTCCCCTCCCCCTTTGTGTACAGCAAATTGATTTTATGTAGCTGGAGTTCAGATGTACCAATATTCCAGGGAAAGTGCATGCCTCCTTAATGAAGCTTCTGCTCCTAGACTGGTGATAAAGGCAAAACCAATAAAATTAGGGCATAGTGACACAGAAAATGAACAGATTAAAAAAAAAAAAAAAAAACACTAAAAAGAACTGATGATAGATAACTGAAATCAGTACTTGGAAATTCCTTTCCATAGGTACTTAGCATTAACAGATGCTTCCTTGAGTGTTTCTGATCAGGAACATTCCTCCCTATCAGACAGGCAACTCCAAACATTAAAAGTCATGAATCAGCCCTTGCAGGAAACAACACTATAAATTATGAGATTTCTTTTTTTTAAATAATGCCAAAGGGCTTCAGTGTTGTATTTTCCTTCTGATTTCTTGAACCATTTTCAACTGAGTTTTTAAGAGGGTGTTTTTACCCTTTACAGTGATGCATACTAGAATCAGACCTGAGCGGGGCTTTTCTTAGTGAAAACACAGCTTTTCCTGTGATGATAGGACTTTGGCAAGTGGGACTTTCAGAACATTTCACACTGAGAGTGAGAGCAGCAGGTAAGCCTGAAATACTCCCTCCCCCTCACAGGACACCCAGTTGAGGTTGCTTGCAACAGAGAGCAATACTTGCCCAAGCACTGAGTCACTGCCTGGGGCAAAGTGATGGCAGTCCCTTCACTTTGTTCAGGAGTTCTTGGCCACAGGGTGACTTCACACGACTGCATCAAAGCCCCAGGCAAATGCTCTCCATGGTGGTGGTTCACTATGTATATCCTCTTTTCCCCAGTGAAGATCCTCCAGATATAAACTTCACCCTGGCAGAGCTGAGCTAATGAATTTGAGGGGGCAGAAGATCTGAGCCTGTCTGACCTGGAATAATCTGCATTCAAACAAAATAAATCCAGCTCAATTCCCATAGCAATTTTGCTTTGCTATGAATAGCTCAGGCAGCTCCAATAACGAGGGGCTCAAGTTACATCTGATTGCCAGCTGTATTGCTTACTAAGAAGTTAGGTCAGTGGTTCCCAACCTTTTAATTTTCCTTGTTGGAGTATACATTGCTATGGATTAGTTACATGAGAGAGTGGTCACAAGGAACTCTGTAGGGAGCAAAGTATCAGCTTTGCTGATACTCCACATACACAGATATATACATATGTTGAAATATCTATGTAGGGAGGAGAAAGGGAGTGGAACAAAAGAGCTTAGGCCATTAAGGGAATGGAAAACAAGAAGCAAAGATGGCCCAAAAGTGAGAATGTCAGGCTGGCGCCTGGGTTATCTGGATTAAACTCCCAGTTCTTCAGCATTTCAGCTTCTCTGTTACTTATTTCTTCGTTTTATAGGCAGGATTTTCTAATCAACCCATAAAATGCCCGAGAGACTTGTGAAGACTCACATTTGACCCTGCCTGGGTTGTTCTGCTAAAATGCCTCCATCTTCCCCACTTCAAACTGCAGCCTCAGCCTCCAGGATGTCTCTCAGCAGCTTGGGTTGTGTTCCAGTGACCAGCTGCACTGAGCACACAGCCTCCCAGCAGGGTAGGAATGTTCACCCAGCAGAGCTGCCTGCTCCAAGTGCCCTGCTCAAAGACACCATCCCCAGACATGCCCCATCCCTTGGCACACCACTGGACAACCTTGTGCCAGGAACAACTCCACTCCGTGGCACATGACCCAGCTACATCCAGTGCAACCTAAGGATGGCAAGCTTTTGCAGAGCCAGGAATTCCCATGTAAGAAAACCAACTTTTTTCTACGAGATGTTCTTTATATTAAATTAGTCTAAGATGTCCAAGTATCTATTATGCAGATGTTGCCACTATATTAAACACTGTAGGCCTTCTCATTGAAATAAAGGTACAGTGAAGACTAGAGAGCTATTTGTTGACAGCACAGCATGCTGCAAAGTTACAAAAGGATGGTAAAAATAAATAAATATATAACAGCAGAAGATTTAGGAGGCAAAATTTCCTAAGCAGCCTGACATTCTTTCTGCAATGAATCTACTGAACAGTAGGTTAAGCAAAGGTCAGGTTAAGCATAGGTTAAGAAAAAAGCTCCAAGAAGAAGAATGTGCTGTCAGGGTCGCCAAGGCTCTGGGACATCAGGCAAGTGTGTGAGAGTCACAGACATATCAGTCAAATGTAGGTCCTAGTCCCAGGGCCTGAGTGTGCTCTCTGCTCCATCCTGACACCACGAGACATGAGACACAGGACCTGAGTTGGCTCCACTCCACAACAGCCGTGAGAGAAATGCTCTTGGATCTTGAGCCCCTGCCTAGAAATCAGGACACTTGTCATGCTGAGAAGTGCTGCACAAGTCAAGTAAGTAATGCATCAAAGCTCACCAGGACAAGAGATTATTTGTCTACTTTTATAGGCAAGAACTAGAAAAGTGAATGTGGAAAGTGACAAACGTACTCCTCCCATTCCCAGTCTCTCTGAAGCTCCATGTGGCCTGCCACAGCCTGTGATTTAGCATTCTTAAATTCTAACTTCTCTACTAGAGCCCATCCTCAAGCCTCTCTCCTTCACGTCAGCATATCCCCGACTTTTCCCCAAAATAATCTGGCTGCTCAGTGCCCCTAAAGGGGCAATGCCTGCCAAAAGACTACTGGCATGACAGCAGTCAAGCACTCCCTGTGCCTACACACTTTCCTACAGAAGGTTACGTGTGCTTCCAGGAGTTATAAAGTGCAATCCTGCCACTTCTCGCTGTGAATTTTCCCAGCTTAACACATTGTGACCGAAGACATGACTGTTCATGCAATCCATCTGGATCATCAGTCAGTTACTCCACCTTTTCTTCTTTCCAGGTGGTAACGCAAACAGAGGAAAAGCCAGAAGGAGCTCTTGTGAAACATTTCCTCTCTTCACAGCATGTTACACCGTGCACTCCTCCCACTGCAGAAAACCAGCAGTGTTAATGTGCTGTGGAAGTAAATCAGGCACAAATAGCACCATAGGGAACTTAAATATTTTGAGTGTACACCATATAATCAGGAAATGCCCACCCTCTTTATCTGTTAGGAACAAGGAGACTGAAAGCTTTGTAATTTTAAACTGCCCATCAGTTGCTATGAATCAATCAGGCATCTTGCTGGGGAGAGCTAGCACAACACTGGCAAGATAAGAAAGGGTTTCAGGTACACTCCCCATCCTGTTGGTATAGTTTCAGCCCAAGATTCCACATCTGATCACCTCTCTCCATGGCTCCACTGAACCCTTCAAAACAGCTGGAACAGGACACTGAACTTTCATGGTTTTTTAGATTATTTATACTATTACCAATTCTCACAAATTTCACCAATCTGAAATAAATTTAATTTTGTTTTAAAAGCAAATAAATTTTATAAAATAATTTACAGATTTACAGCCACTTGGTTTAACAAATAACAAAAGAAAGTCATGCAAGACTGACATATATCCTCTACATTATTATATTTTGCAACATACATCTACTTGCTACAAAAATCAAAGACAAATAACAGCAAGCTTCTCTTTAAAATTTAAGTATCTTCCTGGAAGAAGCACAAAAGTGTTGATTTAACAATATAGTTATGGTAGAAGAGATAACCATCATAAAGAGCATTGCCTTGTGCAATTTTATGGACATACAAATATATTGGTATTTCACAGGCAATGGATGCAGAATCGCACTGTCCTTTGTAAGATAAAGGCCGAAGGATTGGCTCCAATTCAGTGCATTGGTATAGAAAAGCATATATGACCACATAACTTCCTCTTCCTTTTTATTGGCAATTAAAACACAAGAAATCAGGCCCAAAAGCTGAGTTGTCATTAGGGCCATGCGGCATATCCACAGAGATATTTTGGAATATGGGGGCACCATTTAAGCAGGCTGACAGTGGGCAGGAGACACAACCCCATGGAAATATCCCACATCTTCTCCTGTTAATCTAACACAGGAGTAGGGCTGTAGAGGTAGAATGACCTCGGCTATGCACAAAGGAGTTTGCAGCGGATAGACCTTCATTCTGGGTGAATAACATTTCTGTCTGCTTTGTTTCTCACATTCACGTGTATTCCTGACTTTCCCAAACTGTAGTCTTTCAAATGGCTAAATAAATCATGTGAACAGCCACAACAAAAAAAAAATATACTATGCCCTCAGCCCTCGAGCTATTTACAACTAACTTGGTGTGGTGCTGCTCTGTGCACCAGAAAGCTAGTTTTCAAGAAATGCTTGGGAAATTACAACTAAAACAAACTTTTGGTCGCACTATAACCCAAAAGCTGACAACCTGTAAATAGAACCAAGTGCGATACTCAGAGGCCAAGACCACAGTCTGGCACATTTTTGTTCCCAGCTTTAACTGTCTATGGTAATATATCAGCCTCTTTCTGATTCAGCTTCTGGTCCAAATCGTCCTTTCGTTGGTATTTCATCTGCCACACAGGCTGAGGGAGAACACAAGCCTTTGTCATCACACCACTACTCTGATGTTCACTGACACGTGGCACCAACTGCACCCTGCTCTGCCATGGCATCCCTCTCCTTGGGATCACGGATGGTCTTCATTGAGACCTGCATTACTCCCTGTGCCTCAGGCAGTTAAAATGACCACCCAGTTCTCTGTGGCAAACATAGGGATCAATTAACCATTTCTGTAACAGACATGTTCTTTGTAACTACTTTGTTCTTCTACCATCAGCAGAATATGAATGAGGCCTGGTCCCTACAGGTGTTCCAGAATGACAACTGAGAATAGCCTTGCACATTTTTGCAGAACAAACCGATGTGGCAACTGCAGGCACTACACACCAAGCACTTGAGTGTATTTTCTAGCTGTAGTAACAGCAGCTGATCCTCCGGGTAACTGCCTGAGCTCCTGCCTCATGTCACTCCTGGCTGTTACAAGTCTGAGCAGTCCATGAGAACAACACAAGGTCAGCCTGTAAATGGGTTTCTCTGCCCTTCAACAGGCTGTTTTCCTTCCTCTAACTTCTCATTTAGTGAAACACAATTGTACACCACCACCATTCTGTAAAACACGCATTTTGGGGTCTGCAAGGAGAAACAGAGACACTGCACTTTCTTGATGAGCCAGTGGTACTTCCTGTTTGCAAAATGTCTTTCTAAACCAAATAGGAATTGCAGTTATGTTTCACAAAGAAGCGGTATGCCCATTGACTCACGGGCGAAGATGATGTAGGGAGGAAGAGACGTCTCTCTAGGCCAGGCTTAGAAACAAAGCAGGCAGCACGAAACCCTTACTCACCACAAGAAGCTTTAGATGCAGTCCATAAACCACCAAATATCTTTGAACGACAGTGGATGATGCTAGGCTGCAGCAATCAGTAGACATCAGCGGCTCCCCTGTGTCTCAGCCTGGAAATTATCCTTTCTCTGCCCCTTTGCTCAAACTTTCGCTGCCAGAGGCAGGATAACAAACTGATCACCAGTACAAGATATCAGGAGTTCAACAAAATATCCATACGGTCTTCAGCATGGTTTGCAGCATGAAGAAAGCCCAGCAAATAAGAGAAAAAAACCTGGAGACTGGAGGTCTTCACAGTGATTTCAGAGATATTTATTGCACACCAAAAAAAAGCAGACAAGAAGGAATTACTCTTTATCAGAAAAAGCAGCAAGTTGTCTATGCCATAATCATCCACAGTGGACTGCAAAAAAAATTATCTCGGCCCTAGCCCAAGACCAGTATTTTAGTATTTAATTTATACTCGCATCTAACAAAACAAGTGGCAATTTTTTGTCAAATGTTAAAAAGAATTGACACAGGATAGTTGTATTTTCAGGGAAGTTTAAACTTTCTTCTCCAATACTGCATTACAGCATTTATACCTATCCCTTACCATGACCAGCTTAGACTTCAATAGCAATATTAACCTGAAATATTACTTGAGGTTTAGTCTAGCCTCATTTTAAGACTTGACTGTTTTGATGACTTCTGCCTAAGAAAAAATGAGTGCGTGGCATAAGACAGGCCTGATCAAGAAAGAATTGTTTTTAAATGCTCACTCTTTTCACTGAAGTGCAATAATTTGCACAAAGAAAATCTGTTTTTAATTTCATGATTCAAAAAGAATTAATGACATTCTGGTGTTATACAAATTCTATATCTCATGGCAAAGAAACTGCAGGTCTGAGGAGTAATCCACGTTTCATTAGTTTGTGTATTCCGCCACAGAATATAATATTACATTCTTAAATTAGTTGGAAGCCACACTGTGCTGCAGAGTGTAAAAACAAAAGTGAGGGCTCAAGCTAGGTCAAGCATATTTTGTATAGGTCCATTAAAAATCTCATTCCATTAATATTAATAAAGATGTTGAGACACAAAAGTCCTTTAATTAACATATATTAGGCAGGCAGGCACAAGCATTCAAGTGATCCCACTGTGAACAGCAAGAACCCAGTCCTCAAAGAATAAAGCCCCGAGTGTGCTGTGTACAGAGAGGGGCAGCCTGAAATGCTAATGCCCAGGGGAGTGAAAAGGCAACGCCCCATTGTCTGTGCAAGCAAGTATCACTTTATTGCCTCAGCTTCCTTTTCTATTAAGCAGGTTTGTGCTGGGCCTCGTTATTCCAGTAAGAATAACTTCAAGACCTATTATCCTTGTCATCAAACTTTGTGTTTTACTATTTTTTGGCAGGAACTAGCTGGGCAGCCACAGATGAGATTCAGGAAAAGGATTTTCATCTGACTGTACAACTTGTTTGCAGATTTCCCCAGCTTATGAACTAACATTGTAAAAAAGAAATTAACTTGCATGTTCCAGAAATTACTCTGGACAATAATGGTTCCCACGGTACCAGGCTTCAACCATCAAGACTCATTCACTTGCATCTGACCTGATTATTTGACATTTCTTCACCCTCATTCTTGGTGACTTCCGAGCACGATAAACAATAAAAGGTTACTGATGTCAACCTATTACGAGCCAGGATGTTGTTCTCGTCTAACACAGAGCAAAGCCAGCACTGAAGCTTAATTAATACATGTTTGTAAATTGTGCTGAGCTGCAAGGCATTATGATTTCAGGTTCCTTCTGTAAATGTTTACCTCAGTGCTTTAGTCAATGCCCCACTGTCTAAACCAAAGATAAGTTCTGCTTCCATCAGCTATTCACATAGCTGGTCAAATCACTGTCAGAGCAAATCAATAGGAAATTCCTTTAGCATACTGTAATTTATGGTAGACCTGCAGCAACAGAATTGGGATTAAAATGGGATAAGAAAAGGCAAGAAAGAACCAACATTTCTGCTCCCAGTGACATGATCAAAAAGACAGAGGAAAGCCTTGTTTGTAATGGAATTACCCATTAAAGTTCAATTCAGACACCATTTAAGGGCTAGTCAGAGCCTCCCTAACCCAAAATGAGCGTTTTATAGGAAAAAAAAAAAAAAATTCAAGTTAGTTTCAGCTGCTAAAACTCACTGTAGGCACAGGGTTAGCTCTCACTGCAGAGGTAACTAAGCTTAACCCCTCTCCTGCCAGCTCACTGACCATGACCAAGTGAGGCACACAGAGCTAACAGGTCCTCTATGTTGTCAGGAGTCCAGTCAGAGGAAACACTTTTAGATGACTAAAAAGGGACCTGACATTGATGGGGCTGCTGTCAGGTTACCACTGGACACTGCAACTTTCAAAAAGAGAAAGCAAGTATCTTCTAGAAAATCTCATGCTTAAAAGAGAATGAAATCACACGCAAATAGCTCTGAAATGGTCTTAAAGAATTGACCAACATATAACTGGCATCACCACTCAGGATGCCTTGGTCTAGCATGGCTTCAGCTTTTATCTTGCCCACATCTATGGACTGCAAATTTTGAAACCACAGACATCGAAAATACTCTTTAGACCTCCAACCTTCTCTCTGGTTTGCAGTATTGGACAGAAACCCCAGTGATCCATCTACCATCTTTTTTGAAGAGTACAGGACATGCTGTACATCAAAAACACGAACCCACCCCAGAGTTGCAAATTAGAAAACATTACCTTTAATATATTGTGGACTTAAACACAATACTGTAACAAACAAAAACTATAGGTGCCTAAACATTTGAGGTACTTCTAGAGCTGGTCATAAACTCCCAAGGACCATTCAGACCAGTTATGACTGGACAGCCTACAGTGAATCAACTTTAAGTTCCCAACTGAGTGCAAGTGTGCAAATCAAGAAGTTTTCATCATAATCAGGGTGCTCTTTCTGCAGAGACCGTAAGGAGGGAATAAGCTTGGGAATAAACAGTGTTTAAGAAGAGCTTTGATACCACTATTAATGCTCAAATTAAGTGGACTGTGTGTCAGGGTCAGAGCACAACCAAGACACTCCTGTGCTTCCCACTCCACTGCTGTGGGTCAGGTACAGATCTCCAGGAGTGGTCTGATTAGTGCAAGTCCAGCTCACAATTTTACAGACTGTCATTGTGCTTCAAGCAAACAAAAGCCTTTACACTCCAGAGCTGCAGACCTGGTATCTTCCTCAAACACTTCTGAAGTGGAGGAAGAAGAGTGGAAAGACAAAAACAAACCCTTGTTAATTATTAGTGATTGAAAGCTGCTATTAGTTATTTCAATTTGCCTCTAAAAAGAGAAATATTTTTCATGTTCAGCAGTTCACAGCTGTGCAGAAGGCAACACACTGCCTCTCGGCAGCAGGGGTGGTATGGTCCACACGAAAATAGTGGCACTTAAAATAAAAATCCTCATGACATCAAAGACATCCTGTTATGAAGAGGTCAAGTCTGTGCAGACAGGTCATCCTCTTCTGACCCTCATGAGGGCATTTGTCTATAAGCTTCTCTCTAACGGATGATGGAAAGTGTGGGAACTAAGTTTTGTGGAAAGAATTTGCTACAGCAAGAAAAACACTGATGCTTCAAGTAAAAAGAGAGAGTCTTAACAATTCCTTTGGAAGTGATGGCAAGACTGCTGCTTAACAAAATGGGCCAGGATGAACTCTACAAATGGATGGCTCTCTGTTTCTGGAACCACTCCAAGGTGCAAGTAACAGTGATAACAACAGCCTCAAGTTTGGTTGAAAATACAGTAACAAACCCTTTCCATGCTCTGCTGCCAGTTGAGCAACAACAGGGTAGAATAAGTGACAGAGGACCAGATCCTGTGGGCACCTGAGGGCTGCTGTGCATCCACAGCCCACTGTGTCCAGGCTGAAGGAGCCAAAGTGCTCTCAGGGACACTGTGTTTCCTCTATGTACGTTCAAGGTTTTTTAATACAAAATCATAAAGAAATGTGACAACATTACTTTTTTCTCTCAAGCAGAAGCAGATTATGCCTTATCATTCACTCTCTTTAATTCCATTTCTTATCCATCAGGAATCAGTAATGTCAAAATGCCTGGATAACATTGTCTTTAGCTCTTCGAGACAAAGGCAGAGTTAAACAGAAAGTTTATCCGACAGATATGGAGATGGGCAATCAATAACTTAACCTCACAACTTATTAGCAGTCAGTCCAAAGCTGAGACCTGAAACAGAGTCTTAAGTATTTGTCTACTATAACTTAGAATATCCTCAAGACTTTTTCCCATTGTCACCTCATCTTCCTGTAGAGATTTTTCTTAATTTCATATCCATATTATGGAGTAATGGAATAATAAACGTTCAGTAAAACAGTGGACAAAATGATGATCCCGTAAAACTGCTTGTATTTTATAAAGGATAGAGATGCAATGGTGTGTGAATATAAAGAAAGCCAAAGAATTCATGTGCCAAACACTGTTCCTGTTATGCTGGTATAATTTCAGAAAACAGGATTTTTGTATTGGCTGCAGGGTGGACTAAAAACAGTTTCAAGAATGAGAAATCACTAGCTTGATACTTAAGTTTCTCCCTAATGTCTCACTGGGCCAAATTTTGTCGCATTTTTACAGCTGTAGGTTTCTAAAGGAACTTCATGGCAAACAGCAATTTTTTTGTACTTTCACCAGCAGTCTGACTCACTGAGTTTGATGGGAGTTCGTCTGCATAAGAACCTTGGGATTTGTCTCAATGTACTTAATTGGACTTAAAGTGTGAGCTCTAGGAATAGGCTGTTGTTAGCATGAACTTAAACAATGCTAATACAGGGTGCAATTAAAGGACTACAAAGAGTGGGTGCATGAGTTGCCTTGCCTGCCTGCCTCTTAGGTGGCTAGACTGCATTAAGAAGCTTTAATTTTGTGGCTTCTTTGATACTTGGAGCAAAGTCCTGCCCTCAGACATGCACACACAACCTCCACTGAATTAATACATCTCCTGTTTATGTCTCAGTGCTATATCTAACCCTTTCTTCAGTCCTAGACTCCTCTGACAGCTCAGTGAGTGTAACATGATTCATCCTTCCCTCCTTTCTCTTCCCTTGACTAGACACTAATAAACATAACAGAACTTGAGACAAGAGGCCCCTTACAATGCCAGATTTTATCACATCTTACCAAAACCAGAGGAGGGCACTACTACTACTTCTAATTGAGGTACATAAATAAAACAGAGAGAATGGCTCACATTCACCTCTGGTGTAAGCAGGTGCAGCCTCTCAAGCCTCCATTCTAGGGTGATTCCTAAGAGCTAAATTTAGCTTGAACAACAAAACTGTCTATCATACAGTTTTAAAGGACCTGAACTATTCCACTGAGCTGTACTCGTTTTCTCTGACCCAAAATACACATCTGTGATGTAATGGCAGGAGAGTTCCCAATGTTGTACGACTGGTTCTTACCTCCGGGCACAGATGTTGTACTTGCTCTATACCCTCACCTGTCCCCTGCACCACCAGCAGTGCCCCACAGATGCTGTGCAACAAACTACTCATTCACTGGGGTTACCAATTCCTATGTTGTGCACTGGACGACAGTGTAAACCTGTTTGACTTTACAAGAGAGAGTTCTTGTTCACAAGGAGAATGTGACTTCTGCTCCTAAATGCAGTTATAAATTACTTTTCAGAGTGTCTCCAGAATACAACTGGACACATCTGAGGTTCTCTTGTATTCTGCTCTGATTTACTGTGTGACTGCAAACAGCTCACTGTATACGTTGTGTTTATTTATACAGAATCTCCTGTAAGGAGACAGAAAGGAGAAAAAAACTAGCACATAGAGGCAACATACTGTGATACACAGACTAGGAGGACAGCAGTAAGACTTCTAGATGTCATCATGGAAGTGGAGTCAGAGATGGTGCACCTACAATGGACATTGTTTTTAATGCAGATTAAACAGCATATGTGGATGAGAATGGACAAGAGGAATGAGGCAGGAGTACAGACACAATCACACTGAGTAGGTCCTAAAAACCCCAATTTCTTATTCTAGCAATGGCCAGCATAGTCTCCTTCAGAAAAACTGAAAAAACACTGCATTCTGTGGATTTGGCACAGTCTGCCTCCCAATTATTTAGACAAAGGCAATTATAAGTAGTAACTAAGTAGTAATAATAGTAATAGTAACAAAATACAATTAAAATAAATCCAAATTGGCTTAAAATAGGATTTTGAAAAAAAAAAAGATTGAATTAGGAAAGAATTAACAGTTTTACCTGGAGAACATAAACAGAGGATGAAGTACAAACGCAAACCAGTGGCCTGTACATATCAATTGAGAGAGCACATGGGACTGAAGGAAACTCCAAGAAGTCATGCAGGAGTAACAGAAGAGGCTTACTAAAAGCAATAATTAATGTCAATGGAGAAATAAGTCAAAAATTTTGCAATTATTTCTATTCATGACACGTTCAGACAACGCCAAAGAGAAACTACTTTTATGTTTACTAACATACACAAATTCATTGACTCAATGTTAAAAAAATGACCTCTGAAAATGTATTAGCAAAATACATGAAAAAAAATCACAACTTCTACAGAAGGAATGTATTGTGTTCTCCACAGATAGTCAGAACACAGTTTTCATTTAAAAAAACAAGTAAAAGCACAGCTTTCTTGCTGCACAAAAGATGGTCCAGCAAGTAAAGGATGCTGACTGAAGCAGAAAAGGGCAGAAGACAGAAAAAAAAATCCAGTTTCCAGTTGAAAATCAAAGCACCTAAACACATTGATGATGAAAAAATCAGGACTCATAGTGAACTTGTGCACATTCTCCTGAAATGCTGTACCACAGTACTAGTTCACATAAAGAGCATAGATCCAGTTCTGCCTTCTCACAAACCAAGAAAACTGTGCTGGCTGATGAAGTAACCATTTGGTCTCAAATCAACAAATCAGCATAAAAATGTAGGGCCTTCTTATCAACTGAGCCATTAACACATAAGATACTCACAACTCACAAATAGGTTTATACCCAAGCAAGAAGTTCTTGCTCCTTCCCAGTGTTAAGTTAAGGTCATCCTGCCTAACAAACCATTTCATATAGACTCTCTCCAAAGTCTCCTCTGCAGGCAATGGCAGATAACAGACAGCTGAATGACTGAATACTCTAGGTCATCCAAAAAATTAGATCAAAGAGTCCCTGTAGTCTATTGAAATGCAATTGCTTCCAAATCACATTGTGGTGTTCCAGGCTTGAAAGAATGGGTCACTGCAGCTTTATTGTAGAGAAGCTATTGCTAATGAAAGGAACAATGGAAAGATTAGTGCTACCAACCATATAGAAGAAACACCACTTTCGGTTTAATTGCAGTGAACAAAGCAAATAGGAAAGAAGGGCAACCAAGTGACAAAAGTAGTTGGTGCAAAAAGGATATAGAAGCTATTCACAAGGTTCTCTTGATCAGAACACAGCGTCCAGACTTAACATATGATTACTGAATTTGGATCACAGTAAAAAGTGACGTGGTTGTCATTACAGACAGCTGACGACATGTTTTCAGGAGGGGCAGCCTTGTAAACTGAAAGAATCCTGTTGATAATTTCCCTGGGATTCATTAGATGGACTGAAATTAATAGATGGATGGGAAGAAAGGAGCAATTATACTTGGGATACCTACTCTATAGATTATTGTAAGTAAACCTTTACCCTGTCTACCAGTTTAAAATAACAATTTAAGGCGAAATCTATTGACCCTTGGAACTAATTAAAGAGAGACTCCAGTTGCTGATAATCTAGATACTGCAGGAATAAATTCATTCATGCCACAATATTTATTATCTTTTGATCACTTTCTGGATCTTTTCTAAGTGAAGCTTACCAGTCATAACAACCTCCATCTCGAGACAGTGGTAAAAGATCCATTTCAGTCTCAGTTAAGATCACCACATTCTGTTCCTCTGTGACCTGAGGCAGGCTTGAACCTTCCTTCTCCAGACAAGACCTGACAAGCCCAACTTCACTTAGCTTAGAAAACATGTTAAAAACCAAAATGTGACCAAGCAGGGGAGATCTCCCAAACTGTACCTGTAGTGTGTAGGCAGAGCACTTCCCTTGGAGGAAAAGGCAAAACACTAAGTAAGTGAAAACACGGAAGCTTCTGAGGTAAAAAGGAGCAATTGTGAACGTGAAGCTTCCACACAAACAACTGAGCACATCCAACATTAACAGTGCAGCACTACAAACACAACTTGAAAAGAAAAGGAAGGCTCCATTCCAGTTCCGGGCACCTGCTCCAGGCTCACATTTGCAACTGTTCAAATGAACTGTAAGATACTAATTCCTCTAACTTGCTGAGAAAGAAAGAAAGAAAAAAAGAGTAGGGCATTCAAACTATAACCCAGACCACTTCAACCAGTTATCAACAGCCCTTCCTAATGAACAGGCTTCTCAAGTCACTGATTCCCGTTTCAAAGGAAACACTGGCTGTCTCAAGTGCTTCTTCTCTGTTCCCGTCACACAATTCAATAGCCCTTATAGACAAGTACCTTTGCAAAACAGATTTCTAGAGGGTGACCTAACATATCCTCTGGGCCCAAGTCAACCACAAAGCACACAGATGACTTCATACACCGACACTAAAATGTCACTGCCTTACTCTGCATTCATAGCAGACTGCTCTGCAAGTGCAAGGGCTTAAGCCTAAAAAACATCCATAACTCCACGGCTGAACCTTCTAAATTACATCAGTAAAGACTTCCCTGCAGCCAAAAGCACTGTCAAATGCATTTTGAAAAAAATCACTTATAATATTTTTTGAAGAACTTTGATGAGAGCCATAAATAGAAACATATACCCTAATATTTAACACACTCAAAAGAGATCAACTCATCAAGACTTGTAAACCCAAATAGGGCTTGAATTATCACAGGACGCAAAGGGAAATCCATTCAAAACTCCTGACAGGCTAGGAAATTCACCCTTCCTTAAGCCAGTTGACAAACCTAGGTATAATATTATTTTTTCACAAGCTTCTGGTTTGTTTGGGTTTTTTTATTCATAGCAGTTCACAAAGGTAGGAAGAGCTTATATGTAAGAGCAAGCAGAAATCTATAAACTATTACAAACTATACAAATTCCTATGGGATAATTACTGGAACTACTAGCCAGTCTGCTGGGTTTTTACCTGAAAGACTGTCATCAAAAAATACAAAGGGTGTGATGCAGTTCATTGGTTATAATTAGATCTCTTCTGTCAAATGCAACAGCAATTAGTGGTATTAGGAAAACCACCAAATGGTGTATGGTATCCTGAATATTATATGAGTTACATACCTTCAGCTACTATTCCACATATGAAAATACTTTTAATGCTGTTTTAAATAGACACTTACCAAGCCTACACATGTAGATATTGCTACTGAAGAGGTGCTATCATTCCTTATAAATCCCTGGTAGAAACACTGCTCAATTTCATGTTCCTGAGAATTTGACACTCCGTCTTTCCCGAGTACCTGGACAATAAAACTGTTGCTTAAAATGGTCGAAGGTTTAAGTTCTAAGTGAAGTTCCTGTCCAAATGCTGAAAATTTGTAGTGCAAGGAACTCTTTGAACTCTGAGTTGATCTCTTTCTCCTAGTACTGTGCAAAACATCATGTGAAATGTACGATCCGCTGGAATCCACTCTGACAGGTGTCACAAACACATAATCTGTAAGGATAAAAAAGTTAACCATCAGCCTTTGTATCCCACAAACCAGGTAAATGTCACTCTGACATGGTCAGCACCAGACATTCACTACAGGATGAAGCCTTCAAGGTCTGGCCTGAAAGCTCTGCAGGCTCTGTGTGTGTAGCCTTGCCTGCAAAAACCTCTAAGTCACACAGGCTCTTGGACTGTGTTTGTTTCCTTTGTGCCCCACCGAGAGGCACAGACTAACTAGCATAGCTGTGAACATTCCCACAACTGCTCCTCTGAAGACATTTGTCATCACCAGCAGATCTGTAGATTTTCCCCTCCCCCTGTATTAATTGCTGTCAAATGTGAAGGCCGCTCTGGTTTGAGAGGCTTTTTCCTTCCCTAAGAACGCAGCAAATGTTGTATCACTGCAGGGATAACCATGACAGACTTTGCAGAACTGTACCACTTGTTCAGGTGGATTAAAGGATTAATTTATTAATGCCTTAACTGAGTGAGACCTCATCTCTTTGTAGTGACTTGATTAAACTGGGTTTCAAATTGTAACTGACCTCCAGCAGAAAGAGATTACATCCTACCTAATAACCTTTAGTCAGCCATCACTAATTGCATGTCAAAGAAGTTTATTGTTTGGGATAAAATATGTAAAAAAATTACAAAACTATTTTTGAGAAGGCTGAGATCTACTCACAACCACCTACAAAAGGCGAAAAAACAGAGGCCACAATTCAGCTGGCTGTATAAGCAGGTGCCTTAAGCTTGAAGCACACCACCACTGGTGTTGACCTGGCCATGCAGGGATCTCTTGTGCCCTAGAGCCAGGGCCTGAATTTTAGCTGTTTCTTGAACTAGGATCTTTACACCTACTCTTAGTTACATGAGTAATTATGCTGAATGAACTACTTTCCAACCACAATTTTTCAGCTATATTTCTCTGTGGGTACTTACAGAAGTCTATGCATTTGACAAAACAATTGATTTCTCTTCCCAAATTGAAACAACCCCATTAAAAAAAAGAAGAAAACCTCCTCCTTCTTGTGTTGTAACAGATGTTGCAAAAACTATCAATCTCTTTGCCCGAATAGACTGTGTTGGACACCCATTAAGCTGAGAACATAATCACTGATAGGTTGTTTTTCCTTAGACAGTGGAAACAATATATCAAGAGCTTTTGCTTTCCTCCAGCGGTGTTAATCAACGGCAGAAGTTGAGGACACCAAGCAGGCTGATGGCCAAAAAATGAGAACAGCTGCTGGAAGAGAGGGAATCCCCAGGGAGCAGAGGATAGGGCACAAGAGGGTTTCCTTTCTGCACCCTGGTGTGGTTTTCTGTTGTACTTTGTTTCCACTCGCACCCAATAAAAGGCATATACTGCACTTCAAACATCCCAAAGCCATCAGCATCTACATGTTAGTCCCTGTAACCTGGGAAAAACAGCTCCTGAGCTCCCGCTCACATGAGCCCTTCCTCTCCAGATTTGTGTTCCCTTAGCCTGCATTGTATGGCTCCTTTTGCAGTACCACCCAAATCTTTTCACTACTTTTGTCTCACTGCTTCCACAACAGACACGAGTTTTTGCTGTTGTGGCTACAGACACATCCATATTTCTAAAAGCACATGGAAACGTGGATGCATTTACTATTTCATTCATTTGCTTTGCTGCTACATACAGTTCCTTTTAGCTTTAGCACACGGGACTTAACAAGTTAATCCCTGCCCATGGTTCTCTACCCCACAGCAGCCAGCCTGCTTGCACTTTATGCTCCTCAAACACTGTGGCTTCTTCCCTTTAAACGCTCACTCCACCAAAAAAAAAAAAAAGCATCCATGCAAACATTCACATACAGAGACACAGAAAGAGCTATACAAACCATGAGTCAATTCACTGATGCTGTCACTGGTTAAAGTTGCTGCATGAGACATGCAACAGAGGCAGCACAGCTGAAGGGTCTGCAAGAGAAAAAAAAAAATAAAAAAGAAGAGAGAGAAAAGGAGTATTGGGCGAGATTTCCTCGACAAGGGAAGGAGGAAGACAAGGCACCAGAAACTGCAGTAACCTGGTATAAAAGCACACTAGGAGACTGCAAAAGAAAAAGTGCTCTCGACCTGCCTTTACAGCGCTTCCAAGCCACGGGAGAGTCTGGAATTGCATGGAGCTGCCGCTGAGAACCGCAACAGGTAAAGTCCACACGGCCAGCAGGAGACAGTCCATGTTCCGCCGCGCACCTGGCGTGCGCTACCTGCTCCCCGGGGCGTGCGGCGGCCGAGCCCGGCTGCCCCGCATGGTCACCTGGGCGCTGCCCCGCAGCCGCTGCGGCGGCGGCCGGCGGAGCCCCCGAGCGGCGCCCAGNGCACCTGGGATGGCGGAGGGAGGGAGGGGGCAGCCAGGGCAGGGCGGGGCCGGCGCACCTGTGGGCATCCTGCGGGGAGACGGGTCCGAGGGGATGCGGAAAGCGGGGTGTGGCACACGGGGCCGGACCGCGGAACCGCGGGATGGATCAGGGAGCGGACGGGGTCATCTGGTCCAGCCGGGAATTGTCCCGGAGCGTATGGCATAGGATTGTGTCCAGACGGTCTGAAATACCTCTAGTGAGGGAGACTCCATACAGCCTCTCTGGAAATCTGTTCAGCGCTCGGGGCGCTGCACAGGGATCAAATTCTTCCTCATGTTCAGGTGGTAGGTTGGTAAGTTAGGTAATAAGTTGGACTTGATGATCTCTACAGTCTTTTCCAACCTTGTTAATTCTGTGTAACTTTCTGGGCATCAGTTTCTGCCCGCTGCCTTCTGTTCTATTGCTGGGCACCGCCAAGTTCCATCTTCTTGGCACTACTACTACAGATATTTGTAAACATTGTTGAAGTCCCTTCTCAGTCGTGTCTTCACAAGGACCAGAGTTTTGCGAGGATGCTGGGACCAGAGTCCAGAACCAGCCACATAGCTTCTACCACTCACTCAGAGAGAATGTGGTGTTATTTTCTATTATTTTTAAAAGTTGCTGCATGAGAAAACAAAGAAACAAGCCACATGAAGATTAAGGTACCTAGGAGTCAAACATAGCTGTGACAGACATGACCAGGTACTGGATATTGAACACTGATGTCCATCAAAGAGCTGACTTCCACATGGTGACTCATATATACAGAGCCAAACACACCACCAAGTTCTGGTCCCAACCAATCTACCTGTGCTATTTCACATTCCCTTCTACAGAAAACTTTAGTAAAGGACCAAAGATCTAAACAATCTAAAAGCAAATGGAAGTTTTTAAGTGAATGGCACCGTTCCAGGCTGGAAATCAACATAGAACTTGTTTCTGATGATTTTGGCTGTACTTGGAGAAGAGTCCCTCATCTTATGGTCTCCCTTTTGTTCTAGAGAGCGTTCCAGTATGTGTCTCAGTTCAACCTCACTCAAAAGCTCCCTTGTCCCAGGGTCACACCGTGATAATAAATGATAACTATGTCAATCTAAAGTGCCTTGTTGCATCAGTTAGCACATGAACAGGAGAGCACACTGAAAGCTGAGCTGAGCTGGAAGTCATCTCCTCTACCTTCCTCCTTCACTTGGGGTCTCATGGGAACTAGTCTGGGGCAGTAGATTAGACAAATCTGAGATATTTTCCCTTCTAAAGCATGTCTTGCCTTTAAACATTAAATAATTTCCCAGGTATGGAATTTCTCCTTCACCTCTCTCTATTTCTCAGTAGGTTTTACATTATCACCTGGTTGAATATCTTATGATAAAATTTCAAGATCTTTTTGTACTAATGCACCTGCCACCTCTCACTGAGTATACTCAAATGAAATAGCTGGCCACAGGTTTACAATGGTCCCAGTGGAGAAGAACATATAAAACACGCTGTGTATGGCAGATAATAGGAGAAAAATAGCAAAATATTGAGCTGTAATTTTGTTATCAGCCCTCAACACCCTGAACAGACAGATATGACTGTTTTCAGTAGACTACCTGACCATGAACACTGATGTTTAATTTACTGTGAGAGGAGAGAAATAAATACAATTCTATAGCAATTAAAAGGATTATTTAAGAAATAAAAACAAAACTTTCACCATAAGCCTTGCATCACTGAAAGGAGGTTTGCTCTGGATTTCTGTAGAGTTAAGATTTCACCCTGGGGATTTATAGCTTCTGGGTATGATCAAAGAAGAAAAAAATGTGACACTGCTTTGCATGACTATAAATGACATGCATCTAAATTTGAGTTGGCATTAGGCAGGGGACTCCAACCTTTCTTGGCCTGTAGTCAGCAACATTGATCAGTTAACATGCTCAGACATCACACTTTGCTCCCCGAGTCAATCAAGATCCCAGCCGTGATGGCCATAAACATCAGAGAATCCTGCAGGCAGCTCGTTCCATGTGCAAACACATTTACCATGCAAAACATCACAGAACTAAAGCTCCACAGTCAGCAGTGGAGTAAACAATGCTGTCAGAGAGGAGTTTTCCTCCCCCCACTCTCTAGCAAGCATCCCCTCAGATGACCAGCAAGCCTATATTCCTTCAGAGACAGTCATTACCATACTGCAGTCTCATTGGACTCTATTGTCCCTAAGCTGTCAGGCTGATGCTCCCATCATTTTTATTATGCTGATCAGCTTTGCCAGGTTCTCGGTAGGTCTTTGTTTTCTCCTACTAGTCTGTATTCACCGGTGGTAATTTTGTTCCACCTACATGAGAAACTTCTCCGTACAAGAGAATACAAGAAACTGTGGAGACCCAGCTTGTGCCCCTTGAGCAGCATTGCCCTGCAGGTAGCAATACCCTTCCTGGGGAGAGATCACCAGTGCAAAGAGATATTCTCTGAGCCCCGACTCAGGAAGTCAGGATTTCTCTCAGCTGCAAGGGAAAGTCAGGAGGTTGTGGCTCCACACCAGCAGTGAGTTATCGCTTCACCTTCACTACAACAAGGCTCACAAGGGCATAGCCCAAGTTTCACCAGGGCATTTCATCCCCTGCTGTAAACCAACCCCATCTGCATGCAAAGTGTTCATTATTTTCATATCTAGGTGCAAAGATGTAGGATGTTTTTGTTTCCATTTGTGAGATTATCAGAGAAAATAAATTATCATTTTTTAATAACTCTATTCTTTCTATTTCTGAATCCTTCTTTTCTCATAAATTTCTGTAGACATTTTTCCCCAAGAATTATGCTGTCTTTGCCATCATCACAGAGTCTAAGTCTAGCTGCACACAGAACTCACGTGGCTGTTGGTGCCCCATCCCTGGAAATGTTCAAGGCCATTCTGGACAGGGACCAACCTTGGATCAACCTGGTCTAGTGGAAAATGTCCCTGTCCAAGTCAGGAGAGTTTAAGGTCCCTTCCAACTCAAACTACTCTATGGTTCTATGATTCTATGCTTATTAGTAACCTGACTGAAAGGCGTGCAGAAGAAATAAAACTTAAACTAAAATGCCATCGTGTTTGTTTTGCCATCTTTGTTAGAGCAAACTCTTTATTATGTGAGACATTCATGACCACTGAGATGAGTGAAGAACTCACAGAAGTCTGTTGTCTGAGAGCTGTCACCTCTTCCTCTGTCAATATAGATTATTTTTCCAGATTTATCTGTTTTAAAAATTAATTTGTATGATTTTTACCGTATTTAAATCACTTATAATTGGATGACCAGAGGTAGAGTACTCCAGTGGGAACTGGTGCAGGGAAGGCTTGTTTTAATCGATATTCAGTGAACATATACAGCAGAATCAAAGCAGAAAATTTTCCTAACTGAGCATTCAGTTTCTGAACTGTCCATTCCTACCTGACCATTTCTGTGACTATTTTATACCAAATGACATTGGGTTTCTCAGTATGCTCATAAGCACTCCATAAGATTCTTCCAGCTCAATCTTTAGGCTTTCTTTCTGTTTATCCTAACAAGAAGTTTCAGTCTTGTGAGGCACAGAAGCCCTTTGCCTTCATTTATAGTGAGTGGCAATTAACCACATGCTGGGTGAAACTCTTTGCAGAGAAGTCTTCATGGAAACCCTCCTACAAATGACCCTCTTAGAATAAGCTGGTAGTTTTTAAAACCCATCAAGTTCATCTTTGTCACAAGTTGAAGAGGCTCCAGAATGAAATTATGCTCCAAAGTTGGTTATGCTCCATATGTGCCATGACTGCCAAGGAGGCTTTTTTTCTTCCCATTAATTTTTTTCATTTGATAATCTCAAGGCATTTTGTGAATTTATATAATTTGTCTAAAGAGTTCAGCATCTGTTACTCAATTGTAGCAGAACAAGATTGCTGGTTGAATAAAATATGAATTTAAAAAAAACAAACAACCTTGGGGAAGCGTTAGTATAGATTTAGTGCAGTTACAGAGATGTAGTGACCTGGTTTTAAATCACATTCTCATGGCTCTCTGTGTGTTATCTAAACTCACCCAATACAGTTTAGGAAGAGGCCAAGTCCTTTCAGCTGGCATGAACAATCACAGCTCCGCTCTCCGGCTGGGTTACAGAGCCTGAGAAGATATTCTTTTGTATCCTCCCCGACAGAAAGATCCTTTGTGCAAAACAGAGATTACAAACAGAGAGAGTTGGTGCTCACCTTCCTGCCCTGTGAACCCCTCAGGAATGGGATGGGGCACAGCTGGAACACAGCACATCCTAACACATCTATGGTCTGAAGACACTGCTCAGCTTCCCCACAGCTGCAGCACCATTAGTGCTTGCTCTAACTTCCACAAGGTAGGTTTATAATTTACAAGACAGTATTGTAATGGCAGCTGACAGCAAATCCACTCCTACATCGTGTCCTTAACCTCCTCTCCAAATTTTAAAAGTCTACTCTCGTAAGTAGAAGCTATGAGGACTCCTTTGTTTATTTCCATGAAGCCTGAAGCTGACTACAATATTCTGAGGAATGGAAAATGCTGGTCTAGCGTGTCCCCAAAGGCGTGTTCTTGCATTTCTAACCAGTGGTCAGTTTACAAGATCTACTACTGTAACGGAGTTGCTTTTGCTTGATGGCTAATTGCATTTTTCAGTGACACATGGCAGAGGCTATACCATGTTCTAACACTGGTTATTCTGTTTACGGGGAACCATATTTCAGCTAACATGGAAATTGTATAACTAACAAAAACATGTACTAGGTGACTTAGTATGGTTCCTCCATTAATTCATTATCCTTAAGAGCTGAAAGCTCACAGAACAAAATCCCACTGTCTCACCAGTTTCTCTATTAAATTCTGCTGTCTGCAGAAGCCTTAAAAAGTGGTGTTAGGATGGAAGTTATATCCTCAGCTTGTCCCTAAACCCACAGTTTTCAGTTTGCATCCTATAAATTCTGGCAAACTCCATGCAGTAAAGAGTGATCTCTGTGGAATAGGTTTTTACCACCATTTACAGTAATATTTTCTGTCAATAACTCCCTAAATTCATCTCACATAGCTTTTTAATCACAGCCTCTGGAAAAGGAGCTTGATCCAGCATTCCTGCTGCACCCTAACTCCGCGAAATCAAAGAAACAATGTTTACATTTTTCCCTCACCCAATTTGCACGTAGAACTGGGCTGTTATAGTGCTAAATAAATGCTTTTGATTACAAATATTAAACACAATTTTCTGCTTACATGCATTTCTCTGTATTGCACAGCATGTCCATCCTAATTTGATTAGTTCTACACATTTATTTGTGCTAGCTGGACATCCCGCTTTCTGGCATGGAGTATGAAGTTCCAGCTATCCTGCTGACTTGTTACCATTGTCCTTGCTCTGTCCTGCGACACAAGAGATTTGGGCTCAGGAGCGGAACTAAACCCACCTCCTTGCTGGGTTCTTACGGCTGCCGTGTAGAAACCTCCCGAGCAATGTTCTGCATTTCTCCTGCACTCTCTGCTGTAGGCTAATGCTTAGATTTTACAGGAGATTAACTGACTTGCATTTCTAGTGTCACCAACAACTTTTAAAAGAGGGGGGGGGAGACCAAGGAAGCAAGACAGACAACCTAAAAACTTTGCAAATAGCTTTCTCTTGGCTCGGGTCCAAACGTCACAAGTTCCTGCCACGGTGTCCCAACGCACTCTGGGGCTGGAAAATGAACAGGGGGAAGCTGCAGCTCAGTACACGGGGGCTCTGTCACACACCCAGACAAAAATTAAATGAAAATGTCCATCACTAATAGAGGAAAAATAAAAGCTGTCATTGTGGGTGGCCCGACGAAGGCTTTGCAAGCACTACATTTTAGAAGAGTTTTCCTGGAAACTCGCCAGGTGTAATTAAAGCACAGGTACCTCCAAATTCACAGAACTCTAATAAAAACAATTATGCAGTTTATAATGTTGTGCATGTGCCAAAATTTGTATTTATACAATGGATCAAAAATGGCACGGGAGAAGCTGCGCAGTCCAGCAGGTTCAAAGATCCACTTTGAAAATGCTTTTTATAAATACTGATTTTCACTCTACCCGGAAGGCTGGGCAGCCTACAGAGTCAAAAAAGACACAGTTAAAACCCCAGCAAATTATTTCTAAGACACCACTATTGGTTTCAGACGTACTTTGGCATCACGTGCAGGAAGGAAAGCTCAGTCTCTGTTACGGTCAGCCAGCATCTGCACCCCAGAAAAGGATAAACCAGGCCAAGAAAGAAAATCCATATGGAAGTTTCAACCTCTGTCTTCCATGACAGGAATGTATGAGGTTACTCCACCCCCAAAACAAATGGCATTGGGATGAAATGTTTCCTCATTCGTTTCTTATTGGTTCTTCTTTTCATGTCTGTAAACAGAACATACTTGTTTCATCCAATGCAGACTAAAAGTCGTGCTTTTCTCCCCCACTCTTGGTAGTGTTTTATCATGCAAAGGCCTGACATATTACCTTGCTTTTCCATTTTATTCCTGGACTGGAAAGGTGACTTCTGCTGATATGACTAGTTCCTACAAGTGCTAGCATCAGTTTGCATTGCTTTGTAAGATAAGATCTCTGATAAAAATTCTCCCGCTTCTATGCAGTTAGTTTCAGAGTGGGAGTCTGAGTTTTAGTATGAAAGTTTCAAGTACACTCTGGGCACTTAGTTTTCCAAGGTATCAAGAATTTACAGCTCCAGTAGGGATGAAGAGGAGCTGAACCCGCCCAGCATTTCTGGACATGGATCCCTGTATGCTTTCGAACAACACATCTTAAGAAGAATGCTGCTGGGAAGATTTAGACTCCAGTCCTTTTTACATGTGTTTCTTCTTTTATTTGCTACTAATTTCATGGGCCAGGCAAAGAAAATTGGCTTCTCTTTTCTCTGAATTTCATTATTTGCAGATTTTTTTAATACAAGATAATACTTTTTTGGCTGGCTCTTGGGATTCCTCTATTAAAAACTTCCCTCCCTTTTCACATCAATGAGCCTTTGTTGCTTCAGCCTTCTTGCTGGGAACACAAAGAAGTTCAGGAGTCTTTTCAGTCCCTGGGGTGGAACAGTTGCAGTGTACCCACAAATACTTCATTTTACCATTTTCAATTAAGTGTCAGCCCATTTCCTAAGAAAATGAGGTGCTTTTATTTCTGGTTCAGTGTGTGCTCATCTTCCCTTTGTAGGTGTCTGCCCAGACCTACCACCTTCATCTCTTTCTTTCCCCAGCTGGAACTCTCAGCAGGAGTTTTAACTACAGCTTGGCAATCAAACAGAAAAGGGTCTCCCACAGCATTATGGAGCTCTTCCATATTTGCTTCTGTAAGAAAGAGCTTGTAGCACCATACAATACTATACAAAGAAGGTGTTGTCTAAAAGATCTGCACAGATACTCTGTTTGCTGTACACTGAAAGTCTCTAAACACTTGTACCATAACAAGAGTGGGGTTTGTCTTAGACATTAAAAAGTTGTATCTTTGGAGGAACAGAATCTCATTACTTGAGGACTATGTTGCACCATAATAGCAGAAAGCAATCACTTCGCAGCTTTGTATAAGGGTATTAACTCCCTTTAAATTGTTTTATACTCTTTTCCCAGGACAACAAGGCCTTTGTGACCTACCTTTTATTTTTCTGCAGAGAGTTTTTACCACTATTTTTCATGGCAAAAGGTGATGATAACAGATGAAGAACATGGTAGCAGCAGTTGTAGGGGACTCCTTGAGTTAGGTGCTGAACACATCCAGCACAGAAAATTGGTCTCTATGCCAAGAGCTCAGCTTACAGTTTTTAATTTACCGCAGCCTTCTTTGCATTCCTAATTCGCAAACAAAACCATTCCCTGCCTGTGGTGTTGATTTCCAAAGTGATTTCTACATGTTGAGGAGTCAAACAGTTGTTTTACAAACTCGGTGTTGCGCCGGTTGCTGTGGCAACATTTAATAACATCTTATGCTGTGTGTGTACCGAGTGGTACACTAATTGTTTGATTTTTATCTATTTTCTATAGTGCTGGATGCTGGGAAGAAAAAGGAATTAAATCATTTTAGGCTGTACATCTGTAACATTGAAATAAACAGCTTCTCTTCAGCTGAGTTTAGTAAGGAAAGAGTTGGGCCCTTTTGGTGGCAATTCTGAACTTGCTTATTAAGACAAACGCTACAGTAGAGCATGAAGGAAATGTAGCTGGGAGAGTTACAGAAGAAGTGATTTCCAGTCCTCTTACAATAAGAGAAATGTAGAATAGAATATTCATGAAAATTGGGGTCCTGCAGGTTGAAGCTTTCTTCAGCAAACCCTTATGTACAAGTCTAATTCTAGGTATGTTTATGTTTGCAGTGAAGTGCCTTATGACCAAAATCCTTCCCTTCCTCCCCTTTAAGAAATACCAAATACTGTGAAAGTGCTGTTGTTTTACTCCATGGATGAACTCTTTAAAGAGAGTGTAAAATTAATAAAAGTGATTTCATGGCCTTTTCAATCATTTCACTTTTAATGAGAGCAGGGGTTTTTTAGCTTGAATTTAAATGAGAGTTAAACCTTCTTGGCAAGGCAGACACTGCAACATTGTGCTAAAGCTTTATAACCAGAAACTGAAGCTGGTTAGTCTCTTTGAGGTAACCTGATTAGTTTTTACCCATGCCCACAGGATAATTTTACTGAGTTCCACCTAGCAGGAAGAAGGGTGCTGGCTCTAGCTCTGCCTGGCCAGCCAGCACTGCCTGCCATCTCCATGGAATGAAACTGGGACAGGCACAGGACCTTCCAGAAGACTATGGAAGGCAGCACATGTCTAGGACTTAGCCATGGTCATGAAAAAATTATTTACAGTTGGAGGTCTACAACTGAGTTTTAGGATTTATGTTCTCCAATTTTCATGTTCCAGTATAAAACAGAATTAAAAGTAAACAGAAGAATGTGACAGATAAAACATGAATTAGATTGTCCGAGTGCTTTTATTTTTATGACCTGTAATAGTCTAAGCTGCAAGATTTATTTTTTTTTTAGTATCTAGCTTTTGTGTCCCCTCAATTATATATATCCACTTGTTTTGCTCATTTGTAATCCCACGCTAAGGGTGTCAAGAGCAGCAAGACATAAATGCTGCTTTCATGAGCCAAATTTTCTCACTGCAAACTGAGGAAAATAGGCAGTTAATTATTAAGTCTCTGTTTTCCAGATACATTTTTTTCTGCAACCTGCCTCATGACAGTACAGAGACAATGAGAGCTAAAAGCAGATGGGTTTGGATGGGCGCCAGCCATCTGGGAATCCTTAACATATACCTGAAATAGAAGGAAGGTAGGGCATATTGAGGTGAGCAGCTTCCAGATTCTACCTGAAAGCTCCGTAGGTGGCCTAAGGCCACTTGAATCTAATCCAAAACAGGCACCTGGCTCTGGCCTGGATGCCTGCCAGTTCCATAGTATATTCTATCCCTGAATTATGGTGTCTGGACTTATTTCATGGCTTATTGTTGTACGTCTTTTAAAGCTAATTCCTCACTGAAAGATGTTTGAAATTCAAAGCTCTCTTCAGTTTCCCACTTTATTCTGGAGCTGCAGACACTTGCCTTATTAGGTCCAGGACAAACCTGCTCCAGCGATTCACTAAATAGAGCCTAATGCTTTGGTAGTGTGCTGGTTGTTGTTTTTGCGGGGAGGAAAGAAAGAGAGAACGGAGGCCTGTGTTCTGGCTTTGCCTTGTTGATAAATATGACAAGGTATAACTTTTGTAACATCAGAGTTGTCACTAAGTGCCTGTGCTCCTTAACTTTCAAAGGACTTTTTAACCGGTGTAAAGGGAGAAACCTGGTTGCTCTGATTAAAGCTTGGCTGTTCATTAACTACAAATGTGGCTTGTAGATGCTAGCCCCCGAATTATCACAGTGCTTTTGTTATAGCTCAGACTTCCATATTTCAGTGAGATTATTCTAATTTCTTCCTTATGGGCTGCCCAGAAGCAATTCCATGATGCTTCATGACTACTGAACTTCTTTGGAATGCCAAGTCAGACTTATTCAAAATCCAAAACTCCAAATGGAGCAAAAAAATCTCCTAAACCCCAAATGTGAGCAGTATAGTTTTACTCTACAGGGGAATAAACTACTTAAAATGCTTAAGGGGATATTTAGCAATGGGTGATACATGTAAATATGAGGACTTTTTCATGGGAGTCAAATGTTAAGCTTTTGATGTTAAAATATTTTAAGTGGACAGCACTACAGGATTTCTCAGTGCTACAGCTTAGATGGTAATGTATTCATCTTTCTTCTCTCTGTCAGATCTGTCAAAATGGTTTGTATCTTCATGATTTTGTATACCCAGCAAATCTAATCCTTACCAGATGCCTGGATTTTATGTTGCAGTGTTGTGTATTCTTAATTGTGCTGCTATCTACCCATCTCAGCCCAAGGTTATCATTATCACACTCAGCAGTCTACTTAGTTAAACTTTGAAAGAAACAGAAAGGCAGACTTTTGCAAACTCTTTTCCTAAATTGGGTAACCTCACTGTTACAGAAAATGTTGCAGTTTAAACAACCTAGAAAAGAATTACCTGACCAGAATAAATAACAACTTCCTGAGGGCATGTTCCCTCTTAAATGCTGATTTGAAATTGCTGATCAAGAGTTAGAGTAACTGAATTACTTACAACTCTCAATTAATAAATATCAAAGCAACTTGGCTAAAAAAGCAACAGAGAACATGAAACAAAGAGAACAATGCCCCATGTCTGCAAAAATCACTGGGAGCGGTTTGTCAGATGCAGGGCATTACACAGAGAAGAGATTTCCCCTGAATCAGCCTCAGAGCTAAACCAAGGGTCATCTGTTATTTCCCACCTAAAACTCTAACAAGCAGCTCAGAAGGATTTAAAGACTGTTGGGCCTATAGGAAAATGGCAAGGAACTGCAAAGTCAGGAAAACACTTAACCTGAGATTTATATGTTTTATCAACAATAATGGAAAGCCCGAGAGAGACTAAAGGTTCGAGACATGAACCTATTATGTGTGTGTGTGGAGTGTGGAATGTGGGAAGCTTAGGGCTACCATATTTCTGTCCAGGTTTTCCCAGACAAAATGAAATGCAGTGAGACTAATGTGTCTGGGATGCATCCTTGATTTATACACATACAGTAAGTTCAGAGTGCATTGGATTTACTGTGCTCACACAGATCACCTACTCAGTGCACACGTTAGATCCACTTGCATCCAGTGTCCATTTACCATAGAATAGATCTGACCCTATAAACAGACAGGTCTACAAGTGGCCTTGATCCACTTATCAGATGACTAAACAGGCCTCACATTACCCCAGCTTTTCCTAGACAAAATATCTAATTAGAAAAAGACAACATTATCTGGAAAGAGTCAGAGGCAGTCCTAGGCAAACTGTGTAAGTACAAGTTCAATTTGGTATGCTAATGGTATACCTGATGATACAATTCATATCAAATCTTTTTTAAAAAAAGAACAGAATCCACAGATACTTGCATGAAGAATTCCATTTCGTTGCCCTGAGTGTCCACAGAGTGAGATCAGGAAAATATGTCATTGCCTACTCTTATCTATGGAGGGACAGAAATAAGAGCTCCTCTTCAAGAGAGACAGAACCTCCTTGAAGCATTAAAAATCAAATAAGCCATTTTCTTTCCAGCCTAATATATGTGTTTGATTAATATAAACTAAAAATCCTGATCTTAACCATGTATTTTAAAGACTTTCAGCACTTTTGGAAATGCACTTCAGCATATTTGTATTTAGAAGAGGCTCTGAAGTCCTTATTGGGGGACAGTCCATTGTATTCAGAGCGATTGAAATGTTTAGAACTCCAGAATGTGCATTTGCTGTGCATCTCCATGTTCCCTGTCTTGGACTATAAAACTGGAAAGGCAAATGAAGAATTGACTATATCCACAGACATATACCATTAACATTTCAGTGGAATAAAGGAAAGACCTAGATGAGAAGCAGTTAGTAGTGTGTCTGAGCACCAACCATAGGCACTGTCACCTCTTTCTCAGACCCCTGACTGGTGTCACCACACCATGACCACATACTTAGTGACTGGCAGTTATAGAAACACTTTCAGACATAATCTGATTTTATTTTGCAACATAACACTGATGGCTATCAAGCCAGATATCTTACCTCATTCTAATTTCTTTAGTTTAAAAAATCCTAAAAAAGTGTCTCATTACAACATACAATGCTGCAGGGACACTTCCTATTCAAGTCTAAGCTTATCTGTCTACGTAACCTAACTCAAAGCACACCCACAAATAATATTTTAAAACAATATGAAAATAATGCTAAGCATTTTTTTTCCTAAATCCAAAGGGTAAGAACCAGGCAATCACAAACCCAGAAGCACTTTTGCGTCCAGTTCCTGTGCATGCTCTATCCTGAAAAGCAGCGGGGAAATAGTGAAACCCAACGCATCAGAAGGATATGCTACACCTAGTATGTGCTTAAAGGAATTTTTCTGTTCTCCACCACCATAACATTTTATATCCTGACTTTACTGAAGCCAAGATGCAAGTCAAGACAAAATTCTCTTCATCGGTAAACCTGGAATTCCATTCAGCAGATGTCAGCAGAGAGACTTGCTCACTCGGCCATTGTTCCTTTAAGGGCATTTACTGAACTCACAGAACCACAGAACATGCTGAGTTGGAGGGGCTGCAAAAGGATCATCGAGTCCAACCCTCAGCTCTGCACAGGACCATCCCCAAGAGTCAGTCATCGACATATAAATCAAGAAGGAAACAGCTGTATTAAAAAATATCAAAAAATATTTTCACTGCAAGGCTGATTATGTGGGATGGCTTTGCCTTTTAAAAGTCTCTGGCTTTCACCTTTTGAGTCTTAAGCTGAAATATGCTATTTAAAAATACTGTTTCAGCTTGTTCCCTCTCTGTTGCAGGAGGCAGGAGACTGCTCTCACAGAAAGCATTGAACAGCCTATGTACAAGGAATGATTCCAGTGGTTCTTGAGGAGTCACTGTCTAAGTACAGAAATATCGAGAAAGGCTCACAGGTACAAATGAAGGCAATTACTCTCAGCAAGTAAGAGCTAGTACTCAAGTAGGTAACACTTCTATGGCTGCCTAAAAACATTTCTCAAGCTTCATGGAATGAATTTTCTGAAAAAAATAATGAGGATCATTGGGACAATATGATCTTTAAGGTCCCTTCCAACCCTTAACATTCCATGATTCTATGATTTTGCTGTGGAAGACAATGCTATATTGAAGACTGTTCTACAGTGCCTCCTATCACATCTTAAAGGGCTCATCCCAGTAGTGTATCTATTGTTCTGGAGAGGAAGACGGTCCTCCAGAGGATGCTTCAGAGGAGGTCCAACTTGGATGGCACTCTAGAAGAGCCTGAAGCAATGGCAATGTGTTTTTCTACCCCAGTAAATATTCTAGGTCTGGCAGTGGCCTCAAAATCAGCTACACAAGGTCTGCTGAAACCTTTAAACTGCATCAACTTCACATGCTCAACCCTGTGAGAGCCCTGCTTGAGTACATGGGTTGATGACATTTATTATACAAAAGGAGTTGAATTTGTTCAGTGCCTTTAACTTCAAAGAGTTTTGGTAGTTCGTTTTGTTTAGAAGTTTCTCATTCCAAATTCAAATCTGTAATTGGTTGTTGTAACTCTTCTTCTAATAATTTTAATTCAAGACACTTTAAAACTGTCTGGACAAATTAGATATGTACTTAGAATACTGGCACTTCTCCAAGACAAACAGTGTCTGTTATTATCAACAGTGCTAATGTTACCAGAATAACGAGGAAGCTTTACAAATCAGCATGACAAATTAAAAAGAAGAAAAACAAAAATCTCTGAAGGCAAGGAGGTTTTAGCACTCATTTAAACTTAATCTTCACAGTTTGATTTGCTTCCATAAACATACATTTGTTGTAATTAGCTACCAAGACTGGAGCTTAATGAGTTTAATAAATATTTCAGAGTGTTAAGAGATGGAAGTGGTCTGTGATGATTGGAGATTTTCTGCAGTTCAATGAAATATAAATGAAGACTAGAAATTAATAATTAAAAGAGAATTGGAATGAGCAAATCACACCTTTCCTGAGGGCAGAACTCAACCTTTTGTGGAGTGGAAAAAGTTGTTAGGAACTGGGCATGGACCATAAGCTCCTAAACAATTCTCCAGCACAAAGAACAGATCGGTCTGCTGGAGTTATCCACGAGGGAAACCTGAACAATTATGTGCAGGTGAGTATTTTCCCCAATCTGGAAACCGAAGAGTGCAGTGGAGGTATTGCCGTTCACTTCAGAAGTGTTTTCACTGCAGGATTGAACTGTGCACTGATTACTTCCTTTAGTTTTCCATAGATTTTAGTTTTTCTTTTGCAACTACAAGATGAAACTTTTTATTTTAGATTAAAGGTCAAAGGCTTTTAAATGACCTCACGATTTCAAGAAAGCTGGAACATTACCTCCTCCTTACTCCCATCACTAAAATTGATAACAAGCATCAAGTGTTAGACTGAAAAAAACAGAATTTTTGAATTTGGAACTTGCTTCTGACTGACTATTCTTAGAGCAGGGACAATTTTTGCTTTTAGATGATAAAATCACTCTTCAGGGAAAGCAAGTTAAATGCTCCTTGCTGTGAAGGTTCTCGTTCATACATTGCCTTCAGAAACCTGTGGCTACTGATGCTTCTTAAGGCCAGACAAGGAAAATTCACTTCCATAATCTTGGAGCAAGTACTAAACCAGACCTTGCAGCTTGATGCAGAGTCTTTGCACAGGCTCTCGAGAATCTCCTGACTCGTGTTGCATGGAAGATAATCAATGGGTAATCTAGTCCATGCTGTATAATAATTCAGTACTTCAAAGGAAACAGAGAATTGTGCATTTATCAGATAATGGTAGTGTAATGACAGGCTGAAGGATATAAGATCAAACTACATACAAGGTTAAGCATTTAAATGTTAATGTGGAAAGACTGCATACCATAAAATACATTAAAAAACCTTATCATAGAAGAACATGCTTACAGTGGAAAAATTACTGCAGGCCCATTCTCACCTGTTATTTCAGTAATTGATCATGGGTTATCATTCAATTTGGTGTAATCTAGCAAACAGATAGCACTTTAAAATGAGGCTTTGGAGAACCGCTTTCTTTGATACCCAGCAGACACTGAAGTTGTTACCGTAATGAGGAGTGCAACTGTCATGTCAAAGGGCACCGGTGAGGCTTTCCCTTTTCTTCCTCTCTGGCTCTTTAAATGATGTTGTCAAATTAGCCTGACTCACAGACAAACAGGTAAAAAATCTGAACTTTTGTCTATAGCTGGGTTTTTTCTTTATTTCACTCCATCTTTCTTTGTGTTATTCGGTTGGCCTGCAAAAACAGCACTGTCAGACTTGTTTTCCTGGTCTGACTCATGGCTCATTCCTTATGCAGATGCAGAAGAGGGAGAAGGGGAAATTCTACATGGGTTCAGCATGTCCTAAATTATCCATATTTTATTTAGTTCAGACAGCTGCTTTCACTGGTTAACACATTTTGCTGAGTACATATGTCTCAAGAAACATAGCAACATGTTAACTATGAATATACCAACCATAAAAATCAGCTTATCTCAAGTTGCTCAGAAAGACAAGAAATACAATGAATGGTGAAATTAAGAATCAACTGTCATCACTTTGTAATATTCTCACCCCATATATTTTCATAATTTCACATGTTATGTCACAGAACTCTTTAATGGTTGTACAAGTTGTGTGTCATGAGGTGGAAAGATTTTAAATTGCTGAAATAAAATGGTAAGTCTTTTCTTTCTTTTTTCCTCATGAATTTGACAAGCTTCTCATCATTGTTTTACCAGGGGGCTCAGTAGCTGGAAGTTGCTAAACAGTATATTTCAAAGAACATAAACATGGTTCAAATAATATAGATCAGTAGAAAGTAAAGCAAGCTAAACAGAAACATGTTTGATATTTTTTAAATAAATCTTCAAAAATCAAGCCCTATGAAAGTATATTCTCATGCACTCAAGTGGAAAAATGTGATCTCAAACCAAATGTTTATTTTTCAAACAAAGAGAGAAGTAACCAGTCCATTTTATTCCAATGTCTTCATTGTGGTCTAATTAATCAAATCAAAATGAAAGGTGGGGGGGGAAGGTAACAATTTGCCAAACACATAAAAGAGATGTCTGATGCTGATGACTAAAAAAACAACTCCTCCAAACAGTCTGAACTGTTTCTAGAGGAAAGAATTTTAGTGGCTTTTGAACTTTCTGAACTTTTTTCATAATTTTTTTTTCAAAAGATCAAATACGAATTTACCATTTATCAGTCATAATACATACGAGAATTGTGGGTGTCTTTGAAATTCTCTTCACTTGAATTTCTGCATCTACTTAAAAAAAAAAAAAAAAAGCCTTGATGGAATTTTTTTCTTCTAGAAAAGGCCCCATTTATGAACAGCTCCACTAAAATACCTATGACTACAAAACCAAGTGCAGATGCAGGTGCTTGGTACATCATTTATAACATGCATTCCTGATGAACTCAAGCAAGTAATTTCTATTCATCTCTGAAGTAAAAAGGAAATACCAATACTGTTCTGAAGCACATTCATTATAAGAATTTAGAGTTTGATAAATGCTTATTTAATGCTTTATTTCCAGAAGCTTGCAGCCTTCGTTTCTGATGATAATTTACTTACACCATTTTACACCTACAGTAACAGTTGTTTCCACTGAAATTCTCTGTTTTCATACTCCTGCCATGTTTATGTTGCTACACCACAGACCTGTGGCTTGGAGATGCCACTGAGCAGGCTTCCTAGAGCTGAAATTAGATCTATCAGTTACCACATATGAAATTTCCCTGAAGCAGAAATGAATATTAATAAATGATGAAGAGAACATAAATCACTGTTATTCTTCTAAATGGCAAAAGGTCTTAAGCTGATTCACTCCAGCCAGGGATACAGAGGGAAATCGTATCAAGCATAAACAATCTGGAGATTGTACATTGGAATAACAGGCAAACTTCTTGACCAATACAGCCACATGTTCCCAGTGGGGGAAATGTAACCTCTTCTGTGCCACAGACACATTATTTTAAGGCAAATTAATCTGTTTTCACATATTGTATATGTGGTCCCCTCTCGAGCCCAACTGTGTTGCTGATCGCTGGTGCCAAACTCCTTTTCTCTGCTTTTCCAGAACAACGCACTGACCCTCCTGTAAAGTTGGTGCTTTCCATACAGAATTACTTCATGCAGAGGAACAGGAGTTTCGTCATCTTCTGCATCACAGTGGACTTCACCTGCTTTGAAAACTGGTAATAGCAAATGTCAGAGAAAATAATTTCCATATGCTGTGGCTGCTGCTCTCTACCTGAAGCTACTGCACTTCAATCACAGAGGTGTAAAATACTTTTCTATTGCTTAGTTTGGTATCAGCCTCTATGGAAAATAGGCCAGAGCTCTAAGCATCTTTGTGTGCTTTGAAAACCAATATTCAAAATCAAATAGAAATCTGCACACTTACAGACAAAAAAACTATCCAAAGGACAAAAGAAATTTTCAGCAAGAACTGACAGTCAACAGTAAAAGGTCTAAGACATGAAGAGGGTATAGAAGCAGTAGCTTCTATATAAAGAGGATAATATAAGCAGTAGCACATGGTGAAAAATGAAAGATGTCCTGATTGTTTGAAATCTTTTAGGATCTGCAGAGTCGATTCTTAAAATCCCCATTCTTAAATCAAAATCCCCATTAACTCCAAGAGCTTTGGCCAGGCTACTTTGCAGCTTTAGGTTTTGCATAAAGATTTTTTAAATTTCACTTTTTAGAAAAAAAATTAAAGAGGTTTTTGTAAATTTACTTCCTACATAGTTGGCTGACAGAGCTTGAAATCCACCTGCCCACCAAGGATTTTCAAAAAACACCGGAGGCAAAAAATGTTTTGAGTGGATCTACAGATGCAACCTACAAACATATGAAAGCATTTTCTTAATGGGTATGGAAAGAAAAGCTCCCTGGCATTATTCTCTTCACCTAGGCTACAGTCTTCTGTTACTTTTACTCAGGTTTGAAGGACATGGATCCTTTAGTACCTGACTAGAGGCCACTGAAATCAGTAGAGGTCTTCTCCATTCACTCACACACTTGTCAGGTTAAGCTTAAATATATTCCCTTGCTGTTATGTGGTGCCCTGATAATGCCTAGAGAATCATCTCTGGTTTTGCCTCTGGAGCTTTATCAAGGAATGAATTTTCTTCTCACTAAGGTCTTCAGTTCTATTATTATTTTGAGCTCAAAATGTCTGCTTTAATCAATATAGCTCTAGTTTATTTCATCCACTGGAGTCAGTAAAGTATCTCCATTAAAGTCCAATCGAAAGGACATTTCTTCTCGAGATGAGAGCAGCACATTTCATGAAACAATTTATTTAAACAACATCTGCTTGAGTTTCAGAATGTTGCTGTAGGATATGATTACACTGAACTGTAAGACAAAAATGTCTGGTCTTACTGTGTTCTGTATCTCAGTTATTAAGTCAATTTTACAGGAACACTTATGTGGGCTGAAAGCCTTCCTAATAAATCATTAGAGGATATTTAGGCCTCTCTCTCAGTTTGTGGTCTTTGTTTGTTTTCCAGTAACCACGAAACATCTGAATTAAATTATCTAGCAAATTTGATTACTTGTCTTCCATAAGTTGTACATCTTCAAGATATGTGAATGTCATTGCTACATCAGCAATCTTGTATTCCGACTGTACTTAAATCACTCTGCCCCTTTTTCAGTGTTGTGCTGTCAGAGAGGGGTTCAATCAGATACATGCAATGTTAAAGAGCTTCAACTTTTTCTAAAGTTGAATATACCAAGTTATAAAAATATTTCTGTTTGGATCACATCACTGACTGGTTTGACCTTTCTTTGCCATGACCCACTCCCCTGCAGCAGATGAAGAAAACATAATCTGGCATTTTGCAAAATGGTATCCAGGCTATATGGTGTTAGGGACGGGGTTGTGGTGATACCCAGGTGACTGTTTCAGCCATCCCAACAAACTCTTTAATGAAATAGAAGCAATTGAGTTCAAAAGTGTCTCAATGTTCCATTTGGATATGCCTCACTTCAAAAAGCTCTGACTTATTTAAAATTTTGAAAGAACTTTAGGAAAGAACTCATGTATTTTTCAGAATTTTACTTTCTTCAAAATAATTAACAGGCTATGATTACATCTTGATCTTGATTCTTTTATACAGAATGTCAAATTTTTTTAGGAGATTAGACATTTCTGTTCCAATCAGCTGTGTTTGGTTGGTTTATTGGCTGGTAGGACTGAATTCAGCACAGAAGAGAGGGCAGATGCCTCACTATGGGATTGCAGACAGAAGAACAAGTCCCCTTTATTTACAAGAATTACGTCTTCATTTAGACAATACACATGTTTTGACAAATGAATGTAAGTGTGAAAAATAAATAAACCCCAAAGACAACACAATGTCTCTTAATTTTCTTTAACAACATAAAAAGCCACTAGGGTTTTTAAATTTGCTTTTGCTGTTTAAAAGTGACCTCTACTTTTATGTTAAAAGTCTTAAATGAAAACACAAAATAATAATTGAAAAACAGCTCAAGCCACTGAAGAGCAAGTGTAATCCATGAAGTGCCCTGGCTATTCCTGGGAGGTGTCTTTCCATATCAGCATTCATCAGCACAGGGAATATAAAAGTTAATTAAATTAGATATTAAATTAAGCATAGTTTTGACACAATACAGTTCATTGGAATTTTATAACAATAAACTCCCAGAATTACTCAGGGTCAATAAAGAATTACCTCAGCAACCCTCCATGGCACAGACATTGTCCCATCAGGCAAGACAAGAATGCAACACACATTCCACTATTCAAACTGGGGTTTTAAGTGTTTTGAGTTTTTTGAGTGGATGACAGTGAGAAAGAAAAGGAAAATGAACAGCCCTGCAGCAAAACAGTTTGATATAACACAAAAGGAGCAAAGAGTGTCTGCATTGCTCTCCTGGCCTGCAGGAGCACACAAGGAGCCTTTTAGACACCCCGTTTGTGTTGCACTCCAAGCTACATTCCACATCTCCTTGCTTTGGGCACCATCTGTAGTTTGCAGATTCCTTTTGGATGCCAAGCCTCCCTGGGAAAACAACAGCAAAAACCCAAACAGATACAACACACAGCCCATTCTCACACAGCAGAAGCCTTGGTTGCAAAAGCTAGACAATAAAAGCTTTAAATAAAATATACTATCTCTAGGCAGAACTGGTCCCCTAAAGAATTATTCTCTTGTTTCTGGCTCTGTTTTTTGCCAGTGGATGCCCTGCTTCCCTGTTGTTTGAAGTAAAAAAATCTATAATGATGTCTCTTTCCCCATTAAAATGTCCCTAAAAATGACTATAGAGATAAATCTACAGAATTTTTAAAAGCCTCAGTGGATGCAAAATTGGAAAATCGGAGTGTCTTACTGCCATATTAAGAAGATGATACAGTCAGTAAACTTGGTGAACTCAGGTCCAAGCACACAGGCTGGGTCGTTGCCTGAGAGCAGCAGCTCTGCCCTCACCAATCGCCTGGCCATGCAGCCAGAGCTGGAGGGCACGTTTACTCCCCGCATTTCCACATCTCCAGTGCCTGCAGAAGATTCAGTAGCAGCATGTTGCTTTCCCACACACCTTCGACAGCTGTTTTATCTGTCAGATCACTCAGTGCTTTCAGGGTAAGGGAAAGCAGGCAGTGCAACACCCTTCCTTAATGTGTCTCCATTTTCCAGCTGTTCCAGTGGGGAACTGATGAGCACTAACCGAGCCACCACATCCCCATGCAGGGGATTAGCATTACGAAGCCTCAAGCACCTCTCCACTCTCTGAGACATGCAATTCTCACATTCTATCTTTTTCCTATACACTTTTATTTAATGTCTCCAGTGTACACATTGTCTGCCCTGTGCCTTCTGGCAGGTCTGCTGCAGGCATGAGCTTTTGTGAGTCACCAGGGGATGATAAAAGGGCTTGATAACAGGGCTTTTCTTCAGAATGGCAGCAGGCTGTGGGATTGCTTAAAAGTAGAGTTTGGAAAGCAGCAGGAGAACATTTCATGAGGCCTCAGTTATTCTGTGCTACCAGGGAAGCAGCAGCAAAGCATGAGGATCATGTCTACCAGATCCTTGAAAATTCTGGAGGTATTCAAACTGCTCCTTCCCAAGTCATGTTCTTTAAATATGGCTCTTTCTGTAAGTATCTTTATTAAGGCTTCATTTCCTTAGTTTCTTGTAGAAGAACATGATCAAAAACTTAGTTCCTTCGTTTGCTCCTGTGAGCTATCATTTATATCAGCTCTTTCCACGCAAACATATCTCACAGCACTACAAAAGGGCCAGATCTCAGTGAGGGAGTGTGTATTTGACACAAGAGGAATGCACACTTTACAGAGGAGTGTATTTTTTAACATCCAGGATCCGTGTGGTTTGGCTCTTCTCTTTCCATGAGTGCACACTTTAAATCATGCTTTAAAAGGCTGACCTTTTGCTGAAGAGACATAAAGCTGGGGTGAAAAGTATTAGGGGGAAAGGAGTAATAACACTCTAAATTTTTATTTCTTCTATTGTTAACAAAGGTGAGTACACACGAGAAAGCAGCCTGGGTGTACTTCTGTCCTTCACCTCTCTGAAGTTGAGCTTCACATTGCACTCAGCTCTGAAAGAAGTAAGGCCAAGGAAAGACCAAGATATGTTTTACTTTGTTGTGCATATGGTCTGGCTAAAGCAGTAACAGCCCCACAGAAGAAACTCAGTTCAAATACTGCAGATATGGGTTTCTGTTTACATGTCTTATGTGAACATTAAGGGGTGGCTTTGTTAGATTTTCAGAGTTCACAATACTGCAGCTCTGAAGCCTGCCAACATGGAATTTTTGTTTTTCAACTTGCACCAGGTTTTCCTGCAGTTCTTTGACTTGTGCGGACTCGCACTTTGTTGTTTTGGTTGGTCAGGAAAAACATGACAGGATTTCACAGGGAAACTTAAGAAGGTCTCAAGAATCTTTGGTTTCAAAGCCATTAGTGGGACAGTTCTATTGAATTTTTGGGTGGCTCCAGGCTCAGAGCCCTCCTGTAGAAGGCACCCTATGGTACATTACTGCCTGTTTCCAGTGAACTAGTAGGAGGTGATTTGGTTCTTTTAATATGATACAAATAGTTTTTATTAAAGAAAATATAACTGTAGAAAGGGATGCTGTCTTGTATGATTAAAGGGTCTTTAACTGCTCAGTGTCAGGAAAACACTGGGCCTGAGCAATGCATGAACATCCGCCACCATGTTTCAGTTGTTGTATATTAGGTTTTATATAGGACTGGGGAGATTTCTGTCATAGATCTGAGAGACACGCTTTCAGCACCTCTTACCTTTTTTCGTACCCATCTATCAAGTATTTATATATATATATATATATATATATATAAGGTCTCTAGTCTGGGACCAAACCCTTTTCATAGGTTTGCACAGTGCTCCTTTTATAGGTTTGCAACAAGCTTCTATTTTGGAGGAGTTCTGCAGTCCAAATTAATGATGTCAAGTCTCCCAAAACCTATTTACGGAAGGACTTTAAGTTTGTGAAGTAAAGATTTGTGAAATAAGGATTTGTGAAGTTAGTTTGTGAAGTAAGGTACCAACAGGTACTAGAGTTAGGATTTCCTCTGCAACTGCCTTTGCAGTCTTGATTGGACATGTGCAGATTCTCATTATACAGCCATATGCCTTGTACAGAAACAAGCAGTGCTCGCTACCACTAGTGAGTAGTTTATGTTGTTCCCCTCCTTCCCTGCATTCCCTGCTGCGCTTCATCAGACTCATGAGTCTTCCATAACTGCCAAATGTGCTCTCGTGTTGTGGTTGCCTTCTTTAAGAAGCACAAGGCTTGACTTTTTTAAGCAACTACAATATTTAGCACATTTCCACTCAGAACAGATGTCAATGCAGCAGCGATCTTGCCACATCTGCAAACCAGAAACATCAGCTTAGATGTCTCCAGTTGGATCCCTAGAAAATGAAGAACACAGAGTTACCACCTCCAAAACCTTGGTTTCAATCAGTTCCTTGCACTAACTACACAGGAGTGTCTGCCAAAGACATAGTTCACCAGACATGTATTTCACTACACAAGCACTGATTCATCTCAATACTTGAAACCTCTGCCTTGTTTACTGCAGCCACAACATGTCTCCTCAGAGATCTCTTTGGGCTGGCAGTTATTTCGCAACTTCTTCTCTAGGCTAAAAGCTTATTTTAGTCTGTAAACTAATCATCTGGAGATAGGTACAGTTCTCAATAGATTTCTGTCTGAGAAGGGAATTTAGAACACGTTTTCAAATCAAGTCAGGTTTTCAAAACGAGGCCCTGTATGATCCTCCCAGGTTCCTAATCTAAATAGTTTGGAAAAACATGACCTTAGAGCATGTTATGTCACATACCTGTGGCAGGGTCCAGCTACAGCCTCAGAAATAAAATTCACTGCAGCACCCAAAGACATTGATTTCCCATAAATATCTGCCAGACAAAATGCACAGGAGTTCCCTTTGCTCACCAGAGTCTGATCTTTCCTAAATCCCCATTGATCTAGGAGTTTTCTTATATCTTAACTTCTCTGACCTGCATTTGCTTCCCTGCCATACTCCTCCTCACTGTTCCCAGGTAATGGTCAAGTCCTCATCTTATAGTAAAATCCATAGAGCAATGATCTATTCCTATTGATCCCTAGTAAGCCATAAGACATAACTGACAGTTCTCTGTCCCACACTGAATGTTCCCTGTAAAAGCAGCTTAACTCAGAGTTGGTCCATTAGACAGTCACCCTCACAAACTGTTTTCTGCTCAGACACCTTTTTTTTTTTGCCCTTGAGCACTATTTTATCCCTATCTGTGAAGCTCACTGACCCCTTTGAGGGCAAGAAGCAAAAAATCTCAGGAACCAACTACCTGGACTACATACATACATATGGACCAAGCAGTGCCTATGTTTTAAAGTTTAGTGATGTTGGGATGAAGTTTCACTCTCCCTTTAAAGAGAGAGATATAAGTGCCTTCCCTGGAAATTCCTGTATTAATTAAAGAGAAAATAATGCTCCACTAGAACAAATCCCATGTGTTACTTCCTAATCATCAATTTACAAATGCAGATTATAAAGCAAAACACCCTTGAGTGGTTCTGAAATCATTAACAAGATATAAATCTTTTAATAAATAATCTCATGGCTGTGGCATCTTAAGAAGACTGGTACCAATTTCTATACCATATTTAAGCCTGCTGTGCATTTAGGCTGGAGGCCAGCGCTGCAGAAGAACAGCCTGGATCTTGGCATTGCAAAACTCCAGTGGGCAGCCTCAGCCTGTGAATGGTCATACTGTGCTCTCCAGGGCACTGCTCTGCAGAAGCTATCAGAGGAGGAGACCCATATAATGTAGTGGAGCATTAGCAATGTAAATCTGAGTGTTTTCATGCTGCCAGCTGAAGCCAACGTAACATGGGCTGTGTGTGCAGCATGTAAAATGACTGGATGAGTGCTTTGCAATGTGCTAAGGCCACCCTTACAGCAAGGGCTGGAGAAAAAAAATAGCTGCCCTGCCAATTCTAATGTGACTCTTTCAATAAAAATATAGGAGACGCAGTCTCTGAGGGAATGTATATCTGTGGTGACAGTAACAGGAGGAAGAACTTGCAGGGAGACCATAATTCTGGATGCGCTTTCCCTGCTTGCATGGCCGTAAGGGATGGGAGATCTCAGAGGTGGCTGAACTCAATGCCTTTCTGACTGGAATGATAATGCCATCAGGAAGATAACAAACGAGATGAAGCAATCAAAATGCCTTCTTAACCTTTGATGGGATGGCAGGAGCTGCCAGGAGAAGCAAAATATATGCAACCTGTTTTTCAGCTGCTTTATGTATGGAAGTACAGTGCTGCAGTTACGTGGAGGGTGCTTACATTAATTCTCCTTCCATGAGGCAGAGTAGGTCAAAAAACAGTCAGGAGAAAGAATTGTAGTAGTCTCACATCTATTGTTGTGATTTTATGTGTAGTCAGCTTTGTCCTTTCAGTCAGTTATTTACAACTCTCTTGTTTGTTCTAGTTATTGTTAGGGGATCTTAGACTTGGCCCACAAAGTCAGAGTTTTTTGTGTGGGGACTGTATAATTTTGATGTTTCTTTAGCATTTTTTTTTCTATTCTAAATTGCTCTTGCTATCTGGCTTAAATAGCTAATAGAGTTAGTCTATTCTGTTGGACAGTAGGACAAGATCTAGGACAGCTTTTGGGGTGTATTACAATTAAAGAGACCTCAAACAACTTAAGAAAGAGGCTTTTTGTTTGCCTTTCCCCAGCTGGCTCAACTATTGGTTGGGACAGCAGCACAGCATGTGCACAGGCTCCTTCTCTGCCTCTCCTCATCTGCTCTGAGAATACACTTGTGTTGTATCACTGAGCACAAGTGTTCATCTGTTTCTGCTCTCCTCCGTGTCTCCACCCTGGGAATATGTATAATAGAAGTACTTTGACCTGTTTTTACATTTCACAGTATTCTGACATGAGCAAACCTTCCATGTGTATCTACTACGGTTGAAGTAGTTACATGAGCACCTTCCCAGCAAGATGTCACAAAGTGCTGGCATTATAATGCACACAGTCCCCACGATGATGCCTCTGACCCCTGAAAATTTTGCCTGCTATGGAAGGTAGAAATACAGAGGTTTGAAAAATGCAATCTGTTTTGCCCTGTTATTCTTTTCAGAGTGACTGGCGACTCATCAGTCACACTATTACAAAAGCTTTTTTCAAAGCTAATTCTGCAGTTTAGTTCAAATACAATAATACTTAAAAATAGATGTGACTCTTTAAAAACTGAGGGAACTTGAGTTTCAAGGAATGTGTGACATCATATGACTTGAGCAGTGGTACATACTATAAACAAACAGTTCAACGTTAGGAATTCTTTTCCCATCCCATATGATTATGGGACAAGCTTCTAAATGCATCTGTCACCACCAACCTGAGACTGCTGAAGCACGAGATAAGAAAGGTAAGTTTAGCTGGGAGCAGGCCTAACTTGAGGGTCTGTCTGCACATTGCAATCATTAGTTCTGCCAAACATGTAACACCAAAAAAGTCCTGCCATGTTTACTGCATCTACTGCATCTGTACCTCAGAGCAGATTGCTGCACTGCAGGATTTCAGCAAAACAATCCGTCTCTGGGAGTAAGGGAAGCAAACTGGAAGGTCTAATGCAAATGCCCAACACCCATTTACTCTGTCCTACAGACCTTTCTGCCTGGGGCCAGCTGGGGACTGCAAAGCATCTTCCTTGTTGAGAACAGAAGCCAAACCGACTTCTTAGAGCATGGTGAGATGCACTGAGTGAAGATTCAAGACAAAGATGAGATTCCAACATTTACTGTAAACTGTACTTGACAAAAATGTAAATTATGTGGTTGTTTAAGTTCAAGGGACTCAGACTGTGTAACAAGAGCTCTTTCAATGACACGTGGGTAATAAGGGTGGATATGAACATCAGGGCTTTGGTCAAGCAGCCATAAGTTAATCAGCAAACCTGAATATCAGTACTCCAGTGTAAAAGCCAGTGTAACCACTGCCACAGCTCTCATCAGCATTTTCTTCTTTGCACTCCATCTGATATTCCCAAGATTTAACTTGGCCCATGCAGACAAGACCCAACCACTTTGTGCCCAGAATCCAACCCTGCAGTTTCCTGGCTCCCTTGCTTCTCCATCAGCCAGGCTCATTTACCTTTGTCATCAAGAAAGCAGGATTGCTTTTCTAACATCCCACTGCCTCCAGACAGAGCAATCATGAACCTTGATGACTTCCAGAACAGAGGGAGACCTGTTTCTGCCCACAGCTGCAGGAGATGAACATTGTTTGTAGACAAATCATGGCGCATGATGTCAAATGCTTCAATACCCAGCAGGAGGTCTTCCCACTGTCCATTCCATTTCACAGTTCTACCAGAGGGGCACATCTTCCTTAGCATTAGATCAATCTTCAACTTTGCATGAACTATTAATGACAGAGTCCTTATAACTGAAATAAGGATTATTTCCTAGGCTTAGAAACTGAGATGATCTGTGAAATACACATAGTTTTTAATGCCAAATGCTTTAATGCCTATGAGAATGCCTTCTTTGATGAAGGATTTTAGCTATATGATCACTACTGAAGCATTTGAAGCAGCAGCTCCTGGCAACAGTAATTGACAGGGCTTGTTATAAGGAATTTTAACTAAGTAGAGTAAGAGATAATGATATGTGGTTAAGTAATTTAGGCAGGATATCAGAAGAAAATTCAGAGTGCGATCTATTAGACAATGAAAATATTGTCTAAAGGAAGCGATAAAACCCATACTTATAATACTTAAAGCTGGTTTGTTTAAAACTCTAGAGAGGATAATTATATTGAATCAAACTCCACAAACAGAGAAAGAAATCAGCTTCTATTCAGGAGCATGAAATAAATTACTTAACTGGCCATCACAGTCTCTAACAGAGGTGGCTCCATGGCTTTTCTTCTCTTCAGGGGATTTTGCTTCATTCTATATGTCTGTTTTCAGGGAGAAAAAACATTTCTAAAAAGGAATTATCTGCAAGCCTGATTTAGATAGTCTCCCAAAACCACCGCTATACTCCAGAGCACATAGGTGCAACGGTGTAGTAAGGCTGTAAAATGAATAAAATAAACTACCCCAGAGTGTCCCACTTCTGGTAGATCCTGTACAGCTTCTCAAAATGACCACTACAAAACCAAAACGATTCATAACATGTAACTGAATTTCTATCCCATCTTCAGTTTTTACTGGAACACAAACAGTTCTTGCACACGGAGCTTTGTAAAACCCTATTTTGCAGTATCTGGGGGATTTTCTTTGGTCTATTCTCCTTCAGTGCATTTAATCATCTCATTTGAAAGTGCTTTCTGGCTTTTCCATAATTTTGAGGATCAGTTCTACTGTATGGAAGATTACAACCTAGGATTGCCTGTATCAATATAGCACTGATGGTGAATGTTCACAAAAGTGATTTACAAATTTTCAGCTCTGAGCCCCAACTAGATGTGCTCTGATTTTTTTGCAATTATTCCTTGGAGGAAATATGTAAGTACGTTCATTAGTGGGGCACTGGTGGGTTCCTGTCTGAGAACAGTGACAACTCTAATTGAAGTGCAGAAGCTGTTTGATTCTGCAATAACTCCTTGTACTGACGGCTGGTATCCAAATGGAAGTTTCGTATGCAGACATCTGTTAATAAAATATTTCCAACTTAACTTTGATATGGAAATAACCAGCAAGTCTAATTAAGTCCTCGACAATCCTTAGGGCAAAAAGCAAAACAGAACCACCTTCCCAACCCTCAGTTTTAACAATACATCAGGGTTTTGACTATAAGGCCATTTTCCAATGGATTTAAATGCTACAAAGAAAAAGGATCAACAGTGTAAACAAATGTTCTCCGTGTGATGAGCATCTATCCAAATAAATGCCTGTTCTTTATAATTTAATTTATTTATATGTTCATAATTCGAGAAAGACTTAGGTTCATATTTAACTAAACCCTGGTAGCAATCCACTGATCATAATGAGATTATCCACAGTTTGCTGATTCAAGCCTAAGCATAAATCTCTACAGAAATGGAACGTTTTGGGGGTTTTTTGCATAAATGTATTTATGTGTTATACAAAAATATTTAGGACACCAGTCTAGCATGTCTACACTTTATCTTTAAAATTATGCTACTACATTTAGGACAATTCTTAGTGTTTGTGCATCCACCAACATATGCCACATTATAGTCCCTTTTTAAGGAAAAATGTGTACACAAAAGGCAAAACTATATAGACATGTATCCACATAGTCTGACTCAATCATACAGCAATTAAATACATAGACACATACATATACAAAAAGCATTACATATTTATTTATAATAAATACTTAGATGTATGTCTGTAGGTATACATATGAATATGCAAAAATAAAGGTAATAAAAAGCAAAGTGGAGAGCCAGAGCTACATAACACCTTAGAATCCATGGTCTAAATACATAAACACATGTTATTAACATAGATTAATATGAGAAGGGATTTGGAAGAAAAAGAAACAGTGGATTATCATGAAAGTTTTGAGGCTATTAATGAAGAATAAATAGCTGAATTTGGAATGCTCCCCCAGCAATTATGGCATATTACTCAGTCCCACTATCTCCTCATGTCCAAATGCTGCTATCAGTCACTATCAGTAAGTATTTAATTTTTGCAGGACAATCTAATTCTCCTGTGCATATATTTGTACTTCGTGCTTTTCTGCTGAAACACATCAGCCACCTGCACACCAGAGACAGCACACACAAAGGACAATCCCACCCCACTGCTCAAGAACTGGCCCCAAACCTTGGGTTCTTTTTCTCTGCAGTATTAAAATAAACTCTTGCCAACACTTTTGCAATGTCACTGTGGTTGTGGCACACCTAAGCATGAATATAACCAAATTATATCCTTGGTGTCAGCTGTCTACGTGATTTTTCAGACAGCAGTTTGTTCTGGAAATTCCATATCACCCATCTGCCTGGAACCAGCCTGTGCAACTCCACTGACTGCAGATAAACCCCAAATATACACCTCTTTCACAGCTAATACATTTCTTCTGTGGTTAATAATGCTGAAAATTTGCTTACCTAATCTAAACTAGTAATGGTAGTGAAATAAACTACATCAGGTCTCTGTATGATTCCTACTGCTAATATAATTATACTCTAGATCTCATCTGAGACACAAACTGACTGTGTCTTTTAACACTATCCAATCTGTCTGTGCAGGAGGTTTGACCAAAAATCTAATTCCAGCCCCTTCAATGGGCACTAGGACTCAAACTATCATATATATATTTTTTACCCCATCTTCTGTAACATTAATAATCTAACCTGTTTAGAGGATTTCTTAAAATATTGTTCTGAGGGCAATCACAAGATATTTTATGTAAATCATAAAGAATTTTGAAAGGTTCAATGTTCTGCTCATATGTGCCATTAGAATCTGCAGCAGAAAACACTTAAGTTTGGGCACTACTTCTGTATAAAAAATTAATATTACAGTATTCTATTTAGCACTGTTGATGCCAAAAGAGTCCCTATTATCTTAAATTAGACATCAGTATTGGCACAGCTGTAGAACCATCAGTAAGGTCTCCCAAATGAACTTTAGCCATCATAGATTTAGAACAGCACTATGAAATTTGCTTTCAACATTTTTAGCCTTAAGGGTTTACAGTTAGGTTGTTCTTTCCACAGTTGGAAGGACAAGGAAGTTACCTTTAAAAAATAAAATAAGAACTAGGAATCTATTGTAATTCATGCTCTAGGAACCAGAATTACTTTTTTTAAATTCCAATTTCAGGAGAACTGGCAGCTCTGAGTCTGGATGAAAATTGTCCAGCATTTCCTTCAATAATTGCAGACATTTTTTTAAAAAAATCTAGTTTATTTCCACAGAGTTTGGGGAAGTACAAAAATGCGTGACATTTCTGGCCTAAGAGCTTGAGCATGCTGTTTGAACTGTGATTATTTAAGAAGCTGTCTTAAACCATTTTTAGATTTTGGCATACAGCATTGGGCTGAACTATAAATTTTCCTTTCCTTCCCTTTTCTTTTGAGCAGCAATTTGTGTCAGCATAAAGCCACAAGGGTCTGTAAAACCCATAACTTCAAGCATGGCCATGTGTGTTAATTGGCGAAGTCAAGGAAGATAAACAAAATAATATGCAATAGGGACGGGATACTTCTTGAATTCTAGAAATTATTAGAAATGCATTAAAATATATATGACTCCCACTGGTCTCCACACATCAGTGTGGCAAATCCAGAATTCCAACACTCTCCGTGTTAACGGGCACTTGCTGGTTTTTATTTGTGTAAATTTTACCTTTGATTTACACTTTCAAAACACAGGGAAAGGGAACTACTGCATGAATTATGGTTCAGTTTTTCCACTCCATACTTAAAGAAGCTAGATATAAAGTCTTATATGAAACAGCTTTAAAAACAAGACTTCCTACAGAACTGATTTTCACTGCTCCTTACCAGTCACAGCTGAGTGAGCTGTAATCACTGAGGAGTGTGGTGTTACTTAACGTGAGAAAGTGGGTTGGAGCGGGAGGCAGATAAATAGATTCTAAACTAGAATCTTCAGTAGTGTAAATCTCTGCCATTCAGAGAAAAAAAGCAGTACCAGGCACACAGTGTGGTAGCTTGGTTGTTGAAGGGTAAACACAGCTTATCCATAGGATTCTCTCCTGGCATCCATTCAAGGAAGTTGTTCCCTAGTTGCTATTCTGTTGGGTCAGCTGCCTCACTCTGAGGGATGCCCACAACAGTTCCCTGCTCAGGGTGAGGGTCGTTGCCTGGATAATACACAAACCTCTGCTGTGTCTACCAACACTTCATTTCCCTGTGAAATTGTAATTGCTGTGGCACTTTGAATCAACTACCAATACCCAGTAGGTAATTGTATTTGGTTCTGAAGATTTCTAGGCTGTTCACTGGCCAGGATTTATCATGTAACTCTCCCTAACTGCCGGCCCCTGTGGAAGATCAGGGTCATGAGAAATCTAAGCAGAGAGGAATAGCTGAATTCACTCTTTACAATGGTTCTTAACACTTGGCTTTGGCTTGAAATGGGCAGCCAAGAGCAGCTCCAGGAAAATCCTTTCTAAAGCTTCCCCCATTGCAGACAGGTGGCAGCTGCAATGCAAAGGCCCCTTTTTGGGCTGAGAAAGAGACCACATGGGAGCATACATTTAAAAATTTAAAATGTCCTTTTTTCTGCTTTTGCTGTTTCTGAACCAACAGCTGCTTCAGCTGAGCTGCTGTGTTCTAAACTCTCGACATCCTTCTCATAATAACAGATGCATTATTGAGCATTATGAAAGAGTCTCTCCAGGGGAACAGAGCCTGCTCTTGGGGTGCCAAAAACCACAGATATTAGTAAAAAGACAGATGATTTCTGAATTTGAAACTGCCTGGTTCTGTCTCTCACTGTGTTAATAATGAATTCATTACAGAAGAGCTGTATTTCTCCCCCCACCCCGCCATCCAAGCGAATCACCTTTTCTTGTCTGGCGACACAGCACTTGCTGATCTGAAATGATACAAATCTTGGAGACACTCTCTGTCTATGTAAGCAGTCATTAGACTCATGTGCAACCCGAAAGTTTGCACTATGGCTTCTGTGCCACCAACTTCAGATCGTTTCAGACTGTTCCACCAGAGCTGAGAAATGAAAATATGTTCTGAACAGTTTGTAGTAAACCTGTGCTTCTAACCCAAACTAGGAACAGGGATGGTCAGGTAAAAAGGAGAACATTCAAGAATTGCTGTTCTTTTTGACCAAGTGTACTGAACTGCTTACTGGCTTAATTCCCATGGTTTACTGGGAGCTTGCAAGGCATAATCACAGCAGCCCTTAACACCCTTCGAGCCTCTGACCCCCATGAAGCAACACCATCAGAACAATAGTGTGGGAGGTGCAAAACCGCCTCCTACAGAAGATGCTCTCTGCACTGATCACTGAACAGCACTATCAGGTAATAGGGTAGACTCCACACTATTTGGAGATTATGAACTACTCTGTTTCCAACCTGCCACTGGAAGTTTTTGTAATGGTCCTTCCGTGGGGAAGAAGAAGCCCAACGGAAGAGGATGCTGAGTGTGATAGATGAGAGACACTGGGTGGAAACAAGCGGGTAGAAGAAAGATAGTTGCAAAAACATTTTAACAGGAAAGAACTATGGAAAAAAATTATTTGTGTACATTTTCACAAAATGAAGTTTATCCTGTTTGCAGAAATCCAGTTACAAAATACAACAGCATCATTCTCTTGCATTCTCAAGCAATAAAAGCAAGTGATACGGCTTTTTAGCTATGGAGCAAAAGACTGCTTTATTCACCTTCAATGTAGCTTTCCAGTCCTAATATTCCTTTAGTGAATTGACTTTGTCAATCCTCTATTATAAGCATTAAACAGCAGTCAAAATAAGAATAGGTGCTACAAAACAAAACGATCCAACATCAGGAATGGATTTTGATAGGGATGGATTATGTGATTGCCTCAGCTGTACTGACACTACAGCAAAATGCTGAAGTACATTGATCTTGATAATTGGACTATATGGAGCATGAGTCTGAGGAAACAATGGAGTGGTCTTGGGTACAGCAGGATGATGATGATATCTTTCCTAATTGCTTAATTAGAGAACAGGCTGGGGTCCTGGTCACAGAAGTGTCTAAGTTTGTGTGGTTTCAGGATTACACATTTAATGTGATCCTTTTAGGTTTTCCTTCTTTGCAACTGGTAAAGTCCAACACTGACTTGGGGACCTGAATGGATAATTCTGGAACATAAAGCCATATTAATCCTTGAACATAATCAGGGTGGATAATAAACCTTTAAAAAAAGAAAAATATCTTGTTTTGTCAATAAAAATGTTTTACTTATTCTTATGACCATTCAGATCACCATTCTGATCCCTAAGTACTATTTAGAGCATATATAGACACAAAAAAACCCACAACAAACAAACAAACAAAACAACAAAGATAAAACCTTTGGATCTGGGTATTAATAACATAGAGTCAGACACAATAAAAAATGCAGTGTTACAGAAACATGGTTGTGACGACACGTGCTTCTCATTACATTTCTAAAAATCATTTATTACTGCATCATTTCCAGCTGCAAAATAAAAGTATTTTTTTAGGATCCTGATATAGTGAGACTATATTGGTAATATTATGAAAAAAAACTATTGTAGATCAAAATTACAACATGTACTGCACTTGATATTTAGCATGCAGTGATGAAAAGTTTTGATTCACATTTTTAGACAGAAATTCTCTTCTCCTCCAGTGATTTTTCTAACTTCTTTTGAAGGTCATACCAGCATGGAAGCAAGTTGGCCTGAGTCAGCACAGATAGTAGCTGTATCATTCTTCACACTTTAAAGTCTAACTCATGTATTTTTTCAATTACAGAAAAAAGTTCACAAATGCTTTTTCAACATATTGCATTTCAGCTTTAAAAATAAGCCTTCAGATATATGCCCTTCTGAAAACACAAAAAGGAGATTTCAGTTCAAAATGAAAAACCCATCATTCCAGTTAATAAAAAACACTTGTTAAAGCAAAGATGAGCCTTGGTGGAAATGTAAGTTTAAAATTATTTGGACTAAATGTATGTGTAATAAAAAACCTCCCAACAGAGAGGATACATTTTTACAACATATTCCTGTCATTTCTTGTTTTCTAGAGTACAGAAGCACTTGTACAACTTTACATAGAGCAAATCTCCTGGCAAACTACTGTGTGCAATCATTCTGTAAGCTAAAGTAGCAACACAGCTCAGAGTTCAGAGAAAAACACACTTCCAGCCACTAACCTAAGACATCAAGTCTTCATTTTATTGCCATTTTGCTAATTAGAAATATTTCTATTTCCAAGATGATGGATGTGAATGTGGCTACAAAAAGCCATAATTGCTATTAAGAATAACTGGGTTAATTTCTGAAGGGGTTTTCTAACAACTTCAGTTCAAATGCAATGTTATTGTAATAACACACAGTGATTCACTTAAATGTTCATGCTGGCATAAACATATCTGCTAATATGTTTTTCCAAGATTTGACCCATATAGTCACACAAATTGTTTATTCAAACCACTCCATTTATTAGGATGCCTGAATTTCGGTGCCATCTTCTCTTCGGTACCATTAGTACATATACTCAATATTAACTCTTTTTCCTTTCCCTTTTTCTCTTTTTGTCTCCATTAAATTAAGTGAAAGCAGCACAATATAACACAAGGACATTGATGGTTCTTGACCCAAAGAGTAAGACCCACTCTTTTCCTGCAGCACTGGCCATGAGAGACCATTCCCAGACAGAGAGAATGTCCTAAGAATCTTCTATTCTTTCCATCCTAAAAGTGGAAAAAAGGACCAAGTGCCCTTGAAGCAGCAGGAAGCTCCTTCCCAGCTGCTAAGATGGACAGTGATTGCAGCAGGGGACCCCAGCAGCTGGGAAATATCCATTTGGGTGTGTGGGTTGGCCTTGTGTGACTATTTGTGGAATCTGTCTATGCACAGCTTATAAATTCTGCATTGATATTTTGAAGCTGTTGTTGTAAAAATCCTTGAAAACTGGAACGCCAAGGTGGCCTGAATCCAGAGCTTCAGGGGGCTGACTTGACCTCTGAAAATGTCTCTGCATTATCCATGTGGGCAGCCCACGGACACACGCTGCACACCTAAGTCATGTATGTGACATGTTTGTATGTTGTGTCTCCTCTTTTATTGCCAAAACCTACCAGGTGCTCTCAAGACCAGGGCCAACAACCTGCTTTTTGACAGAACAATGTGTGCTGAGCAGATGAGATAAAAAATATTGGTGTTCAGAGGAGATAGATGAGTACAGATTTTTTTTTTTTTTTTTAAGTAGAATCTTGTTCTGGGAATAAATATCTGTTGGAAGGTAGGTGTACACACACACTCTGTGGTCCATGCCTCAGAGAAGGGATGATGTAATGTATTTCTCATTCATTAAAGTATTACATGGACTTGTATTAGAATGGCTTTAGTGTGTTGGGAGTTTCCCAAATATACACTCATCAGAAGGGAATTCATGGCCCTCAGCTATTGACACAGAGATCAGGGAGGGCAAATCCACACAAGGGGCTGTGACCACTCTCAAATTAAAACACACATTTCGACCTTGAATGTCTTGAAGGACTCTGTCTTTATCAAAATCTCTTTTATTTCCTCCCATCTCCACATTAATCCACTTCCACCTTTGTTGGCTTCAGCACTGTGTTGATAAGAAAATGACAATCCAGGTAATCCTACCTCTTCTCTGGTCAATCTACCTGGCTTTGTAGTTTTCTTTGTCTGGGTCTGTCTTTCTCCTGCCTTTCAAATCCCAGTTATCTATTTATCACTCTCTCTCAGGTCCCAGGCTTTCAGGAAGGTCTCTGTGGGGCGGAAACTATTTTTGACTCTAGAAAGTGCTGAACATTGTAAAAGCACTTAACAAAATGAATCTTTGATCCTTTGGGGATTGTGTTGTTATGAACATATTATCATTTGTCAAAATAGGAGATTGAAACCAAAAATAGAGCACAGATGTCCAGTTGTATGAAATCTTCCCAGCTACTTACCCATTACTTACAGGACTCTGTATTCACCTGTCTGAATACTGCATTTAAGAGGATGAATATAGACATAGAAGAGAAATCTATCTGTGCCTATTTTTTCACCTAAACAGATGAACATTTTACTGTCTCTTTATAACACACAGGTTATATAATTTTATCATGAACTATAGTTCTTTCTGTAAGAACAGTTTTGGCTTCAGTCCCATAGTGACAAACCACTATCAGTTTAAGGGTTCATTCAAGGAAGGACATTAGTCTCACTTTTGTTCAGATCATCTTGAATAAAAATATTGTAATCAATCCTTCTTTGAGTTTCAATCCATAGTTTTCAAAGAAAGGGACTGTTTTACATTTAAATATTTCAGATTTATGGACATACTGAAAACACATTGAAGAGATTTATTGCTGGTTTTTTTCTTGCTGGTCTTATAAAGATGAGTCTGTATTGCCGACACCACAAACATGTAAACACTCTGGATAAAAAATAAAGAGCAACCCCCACCAAGAATGAGATCCAGGTCACAAGACCTATAAAATGGCTGTGAGTGTTGCAATGTTAAAAGCATTCTTGTTTGTAGACTGCTAAACTTGTTTTAGCAAGGACATGAAGTGGACTTCTAAAAACTCACTGTATGATGTGTGCAGTACCTCGTACTCTTTGTGAAGAGCATTTAGCAGTTTCTTTTAAAAGGATATGTACAAACAAATCCTACATGGCAGCTCTCCTGATTTTGGGGTTTTTTTTCTGTTAATATTTTCTTATTTCTTTATTATTTCTTATTTTTTTCCTTCATTATCTTTGCCATTCCTGCCTTTTCCATCTTAAAGCACATCCTAGAGATTTTCTGTGTTCATTCCTTCCCCCCTTTAGTATTAAGGTTGAATCTGTGCCTGGCACAGTGACTGGGAGCACTTTCTAACCCTGAGTACACCTGAGTGTCTGGGCCATGTGCTATAGCCATTAGTATGGGATAAAGCTTCTTCACCATTTTGGAAAAGGTCTGCACTTCGCCTTGAATGGGAATGTATTTTCCCAGAGGTTATGCATTACTTTTGCTTTGTGAATATTGAAAATTAGTGAACATGCAAATCCCCGAGGCAATGTGTGTAAAGATGAAAAGAGTAGAAGAAGAAAGGGAGAAAAAGAGGGGATACAAAGGGAAAAATAAGTCTTATAAATAAAAGTTGATTAATGAACAGACCTTTATGTTTTGGGGATAACTCTTGGAGAAATAGTTTCAAAAAGGAGCAGCATAAGATCTAGCACACTGCACACTCTTGATGCTCTTTCCTTCCATGCTCATGAGGCTCCAGTGTGAAGGGTTTATCCTGTATATTGCTCCTGTACTTAAATCAGAAGATTTGGGTTATGGTTAGGAGCAACTAGAGTTTCACTGGATACATCAAGAGAACAAGGAAGAAGATTATGTCCAAAGACTGTGACTAGCTTCATAAAGATCCAGCTGTCAGGGAGGATGAAAGGAAAGCATTTACCTCTGCTCCTTTAGTTTGACCAAGGAGACAAAACAGTATTTCAAGTAAAAGTCATCATCTGCCTCAGTTCCCCTTCAAGAGAAAGATAATAGTTTGAGAGCAATGGTTGATGGAGTTGCCTGCAACTTGCACTAGAATTGGTACAGGTCAGGCTCTTTATCTTCTGGGAGTGAAGTTTTTCTTGCAAAGGGCTCTAATATTCTGTGTTTGGTACTGTGCCTATTCTTGTAACTTAAAAATCTCATCTCAAGATTTATGTAAGCAAATGGCATCTGCTACATGTCAAGCAAAAATATGGGCCAACACTTTGATTTAAAGATGATGCCTTATGCTGTGTAATACTAAATAATGTCATGTGTCTGAAATACCCATCAAAGCATGTGAGACACACCCTATAACATGTTTTGAATTAATTTATCCTTATAAAGAAAAAATTGTTTCATTGCTTGTGAGAGTTTATTATTATTATTATTATTATTAAGTAATTTCCTGGGCCAGCATTTTCTTTAACTTCAGCTCATACTCATGGGCCTGATAATACCATGCCAAGATCTCACAAGTCAGGATAAGGCAAAGAAAGGAACAACTTAATGATCTGCATTTTGCTTGGTTTTCAGAGAAGTCATAGGAGCACAAGGAAACCTTGGAGATGATGGGGTGGCCACAGACAGACAAATTCAAATCTGCTTCTGATGGCTCCTTAGAACATTCCTCCTCAGCTGTTTGCTAACTCCTTCAAAGTGGTGCTGTAATATAGTGCAACACAGGTACCATTGTTCCTGTTATCTGCAGGATAAAACTGTTTGAAAACTTCAAAAAGTACACTGACTTAAAAAAACTGAGGCAAAAGCTCTCAGTCCCAGGGCATAGTAGGCAAAGAGACGCAGGGCTGTTATCACAAAGGTACTTCCTCTACTTGGGTTTTACAATGCATGCTTGTGATATATTGAATTATTCATGTAATTGACTCCACTGTAGGGTACTACAAGGCTGAAAGTTACCCTTATACTTTGATCTTTAGCCATTACTCTTTGTAATCAGGAGTATGCATGCACTCCTAGCAGCACGGAGGCATAAGGTCCTCTGGACTATTGACCAGCCTGCTTAACCAAGACTCCAGGTTCTGTACACAGAACAGTTTGGAAATGAGTTATGGTGCAACAGAAACCTCTAGTACTGTGTTGACTTCACTATTAGGGAAATAATTCAGATATGTATTTCACAAATTAGACTTGAATTACAGTTCTACCTGAAGAGCATAACCAGGCCTAAGCAAAAAATTAAGATTTCTCTTCTCAAGTTTTGTTTTCAAAACTTCTGCATGCCCACAGGCTCTGGAAGTTCCTGTTAGTCCTGAAGACCTAACTTTGCATGGAACTGACGAACTCCATTTATATCCTGAGGTTTTATTATATTGGAAAATATTTAAAATACTTCTGTGTTTTGAACATCAAGACGCCATTATTGTTCTGCCATTACTGAACCATTGCTGATAACACAGGAGCATTCAGAGGGCATTACAGATTTTATCATACACACCAAACAGTACAGAATACCCATCCCATTGGGGCCATATTAATAGCATGTTCCTGAGCTGTAATAAAATCAGGAATCACATACCACGTGAAGCACAGAAATATGACTCTGTCATTGATGAAGCAGAAAGAATTGCATTGAAAGTATGGTGTAAACAAAATGAGGTTGTACCTTGGTGTGGCATGACTCATAAATCTGAATAAGAGATGGCTGAAGACTCTGATTCTTTCCCTAATTTTCCTCCTTTTGAACTGTAGAAAGGTACAAAGAGCCCTGAGACCTGAAAGATGAAGATTCACTCTATGCAGACTCCATAACAATTAAGAATAAAACTATGAGATGGCTCCCTTCCAGAAGAAAAAAAAGATAAGCATGATTCCTAGGCATCGGCTGGCAGCACTGACTGGACAGACAGAAGGAACTCTCAGGAAAGAGGGGTTGGTGTATACTGGGGAAGCTTTCTTAAGGCTGACTTTCTGGGAGTGACCTTCTCCCCATAGAAGGGAGACTTCAAAGAAGGTCTCTACTTCACCTCTCAGAACAGTGGTCAGAACAATTTTCTTCAGTTCTTCAAGTAAAGAAGAACAACAGTTTACATATGTATTTTCTCAATGAGTTATTTTTATTTCTGTGTAGTGTTATAAACCAGCCATCAACTTTCTCGATAACTTTGAAAAAAGGAATGATATTATTAGTTATTATAATTTCTATTATTATAAGTCCTTTGATTTGGAGCAGACTATCCCAATGGTTCCTTGGCAGCCAAGAGACAGATGGGTTTATGTCATTCTGTAGTCACTAATCACTGCTCCTATCTGACAGCTCTGATACTTTACAGCTAAGGTGGCAGTTTGACTGAAATAATTCAGTTTTATTCAGCAAGGACTAAGGACTTACAAATGTTCCCTTGCTTCTTTGTACCATAAATGAGCTAACTGTAATGACCAGATTTAGTGTTTCCCACTGACAAGCCTAATCCTTATACAAGCACTTTAGCTTGCCCATCAAGTCAATCCCCATGAAAACCCAAGTTATATTTTCCCATCAATATCAGTGACATGATCAAATCTTTTCTGGTTCTTATCTTTGCAATCAGGTCGTCATTCTTGAAATGTCTCTCATACTTTCCCACAACGAAGACAATCAACAAAGAAGTTTGAAAAAAATCACTGTTTGATGAGTACAGATTTGCCTGTATCTTTTAAAGTTAGCTTATCCACTAAAGCTGTAATTAATTCTTGTACATGATTATGTTTTTTTCTTCTGATCCCAGCTTAAAGCCAAATCTGTGCAATAGGACCAGCCACATGAAAAATCCTTCAGCTATTCAACTAAAAACATACTAAATCCACATTTTAAAAGATGAAATTCAGAAACACATAGTGACTACTACATGAACAATCTAAGTACAGAAGTTCATTTCAACTCAAGTAGCTATAATTTACATGGCAAGTAACCTAATTGCACTGTGCTTTTTAGGAATGTATTGTTCTATGACCTTTTTGATTGGACTAGGAAACATTAGCAGTCACAATGTTAAATGCTAAATCACACTGGTGAGTGATAAGTGAGTCATTCTGAAAGGCCATAAGAAATATCAGTGGAACGAACAGTAAAAAGCTTGAACTCCAAAAGCCTTCTATGATTCACACAAAAAAACTGCACAGCGAAATAGCTCAGCTGTGAATACAGTAATTTGCTGCAAAGATCTTTTGTAAAATTCCAATTAAGTAAACATCTTAGGATTTGCTGACTGAACTCTGGTGTCTTTTAATTAATTCCATGAGGCTCAGAAAATTAAAATATAACTTTTCTTTTATACTACGTAGTAGAAGAAATCTAAAATGCCTCAACTGAAATACAATTATTCCAGGACTCCAAAACGTTTCTTAAGTAGAATATGTTTTTAACAGGCATATTAAAGAACTAAAATTGCATAAATGTAGAAAGAGGCTGCAATGATGCAGATGGGCTGAGGATTTTATTGAGCACCTCTACCACAATTGTAGGATCATTTAAGGACACTGTTTTTTCATGTTTTACATCTAAGTTTATACTTCAGAAACTAAATGCAAAATGTGAGTTTATCTTGTGAGGAGAATTATACGCAAGGAGCCTCACGGAGACTGGTAAAATCAAACCTCATTAGTATTTCCTGCCTTTGAACGTAACTAATGACAGGGTTTCAAAGACTGACAGATCTCTGAATGAATGGCAACAATAGTCATTGTCATCTTGGGATTGTGCAGGAGCCATTTTGAAAATTGTCCAAAGAGTAGAGAAAAAAGTTTATACTTTTGCAGAGTGAACAAGAAGACCGAGAGAAGCCTCTGTTAGGCCCTTGTCTCCAATTTTCTGCCCTGATTAATTACAAAGGCTGCTAATTGTGTATTGCTGTTAGTTAAAACCACTTGGCATTTGGTATCCATCTAGTCATGTCAAAATAAAAAAAAATCTGTTAAATGTTGGGTCAAAGAAAGTACCATAGTGTTTTTCCCTCATTCATTTTTGTTTATAAATCCTTTAAACTACAAGTATTTGTATTTGCATTGCACTGAATGAAACTGCAATGGGTTAAGAAAACACAAATTAGAGGGGAAAAAAGCAATTATAAAAATACAGAGTGGAAGTGGTGATTTCTAAATGTCATTAATCTATGGTTATTCTGCCACAGTTTGTAAACAATGAGAGGATCTGATTTTCAGCAAGTTGGCTATTCATGTGTTGCACATCTCCTTTCTGTTTACTGTTGTTACACATCAATGCACAAATTAGAAGCTAAATTTTGCCTTCCTTTCCCTGCCTGGTACTACTGACTTCCTTACCTAGAGCTTGCCAGCCATGGGTCTGTGCCTTACAGCCCACTGGATTTCAATTTCCGACTCACATTTATATATCGTTTGCCTTTTCATCCCTGCTTTTACACAAACTGATTGATTGGATTATTACTGCACAATGGCTCACACATCTGGGAGTCCAACATTTGGATGTGTTCCCATTTAGTGCACGTTCCCAAAAGCCATCTTACACTGACAGTGGTGAACTGCATGGGAACATAATGTGTACAAACTGATTTCCTATAACTTAAAGCCAAGGTTTAATAGCCATTTTCCAGCGTGACAGCAGAGCACAGCCTACAACTAAGTGCCTTTCAAAATTAGAGCCCATAAGGCTGTAAGGGTGTTTGGATTGTCCAGTCTCCCATGTGACCTGTTACTCCTGGGGAAACATGTTCAGCTACAAAAAAAATTTGAAGCAAATCTTCAGCTAAATAATGAGGCTTGCTTTTCAATCAAAACTACCTTCTGTAGCTCGCAGCATCCCTCAGACTATAAGACACCATCATCCCAAAATTTCCTCATTTCCACGAAGTATCTGAATTCTCAGAATGCCTTTTTCTTTTTAGTAAAAAATGTCCATTTGGAGATAAAAGCTTTAGACTTTAGTGTAAAGACTCCTCACTATGCCATCTATATTTGAACTTTTTAAACAAGTTTGTGTTCTAAAACTGCCGCGGGCTTTCTGCTCTCCACCCTCTGCCATACAGCTTCTGCCAGGCAGAATTGATCCTGTCACCCTCTTGCTATTGCTAAGGTCATTCCTGCCACCAACAGCCATTATTATGATTCCCTTCAGTCTCTTTGCCACTCCCCACGCAAACAACTCTTGCTTGAGCAGAATCAAGATATCTTTTCAGGGCTTCACTTGCAGCTGGCTCAGGAAAGGGAAATGTGGCCTGTGCTGCTCACTGAGTTCCATGCAGAATGACGGTGTCTAGAAACTGAGATGCAAAGGAAGGTTGGCATTTGTCACCTGCAGGAACTGCCTCATGCAATTTGATGGAATCTGAAAATGATTAATTGGTAAAACAAAGGTAGAGTCCAATCCAAATATAGATCCCAGAAGTCACAGAGACAACACAATATGTGTAGGGTGTCTTACAACTGACATCAAGAGAGAGATTTCAGTATAGCTGCAGAAAGGAACCAGCACCTCACACTGACATCAGAATACTTATTAGCTCAGGGCAGATCAAGAAAAACCCAAAATACTTGAATTTAGACAGCTGAGAGGACTCAGGAAAGGTTCTATGCCTCAGATAAAATGCAAGTATGAAACTGAAATAGAGCAAAGGAAGTATAAAGTGGATTCTGCTCAAGAATTATTTATTGATGTTGTGAGGAGCCTGAGAGTGTTTAAAGGTGTTGTCTCCCTGTTGTATTGCAAGTCATCAACCAGCGATCTGGAAGAGCTACATTTCTCAGTCCTTCCGGAGCATTATGACAGCATTATCTGTAAGATATACAAACTGCACTGGACTGCTTAGCTAAAGCTCTTCATCAACAGTTTGTTGCTCTGACTGTGAGGATAATCACGTAACAGCTTTCAGCTTAATTACTTAATTAAGTAAATACATTTTCCACAGAAAAACTGACTGAAGACAAAAAAGATATTATTGTTTTAAAGTAAGCCAGGTAAATGGAATGAGAGGATTTGGATTATATTTCATGTCTCACCAAGGTAGAGATAAGAAAATTCTGTTCCTTCAATTCCAAATACATGTCTCTCAAGACTAAAAGCAAGGATTACCATTTACCACAACTGACTGGATCATGCTAATAAGGGATACAAAAAATTTGGAGTTCATCAACTTCTAAAGTAAAGTGAATAGAATATGTAACATTGAAAAAACTTTGAAAAAAATCCAAATCACTTCTTGTGATGTCTTCTTCTGGCCACTTTCTGTGGGTATTGGTGTATAAACCTGACTCAGCTCTGAAAGATTATTGAATCATAAAGGGGTCTGACTTTCAAATTATGTCTATTCATTAATTAAAGATTTTAGCCATAATTTCTCCCAGATTCATCAGGGAACAAAATAGATAAATAAGCTCTCTACCTGGTTTCCTGCTATTTTTTTAAAAATCCCAGTGCAGATAAACAGCTCAGTTGGATGTGTACAAAACATGCCAAGCCTCATAAATGCCTAAGAATAGAGGCAGACACTCAGATACACAAACTCCAGCTGGCACACCTCAGCAGGAGAGGGCCAAATGTTCTGTAAGACACTATTGTTTTCCCTTAGAACAGGTGGGATCCTCAAGGGGTTTCCAGAATTGTTTAGAAGAAACTAAGCTGCTCCAAATTATGGCAGTTAGAGCCCAGGGCCACACCTGCCTCTAACGGCTGGCAGCACAGCCCTCCCTGCCCTCCTTCCTCATGGAATGGCATAAGGCATTTGTTGGCAAGGAAACGTGGTTCAGACGCTGCTGGAGATAGCATGGAGTATAGCCAGGTCCTTGGCCAAGAGGTTCCTCTGGCACACCCAGCACTCCTGACAGGCTGTTACATCCAGACAAGGAAAGAGCTGGTGCCGGAGGGGAATGTTGCTGGTGACACTGGAGGAAGTCTAATCCTTTTGCATAGGTGGTTTTCTACTTGTGTGCACCAGGGATCCACCCTCCTGCAAGGGACATACAGCACAGTTGTTGCTGTAAGGTCTGCAGGAACAGGGAAAGCACTTACTGACACAATCTCCTTCTTTACCTTCTGATCATCTGGCAATCCCCCTGCAATTAACAGCCAACTGATGTCATTTAGCAAAAACCACAACCTTGAAGCAAAGCATTTCTGGAAAACAGTTTACACCATTCATTGCATTCAGAAGCAGGTTTGGCATACTCAAAAGGAATGACAGCAGCTACCAGGTTATAGTAACTTAATAGATGTGTATGCTGAAATGCTAAATTACACCTAAAACACATGGCAGACACCTTGGTCTTTAGTGCTGCTAAGTTTTCTATCTGTTCAAATAATATCCAATCCTATGAGGTACATAAGTACTTCTGGTTTCCACAATTACATTCCTCTTTCCAGCAAACATAGAACTGATCAGCCCTTACTGACTGCTCAGGTGCTTTATCTGCAGGCGAGTGCCTGATACCAGAAGATTCTTAGAAAATCTGCACAACAAATTTATGGAACAGGTCCTAAGGGACCTGACTTGGAAAGATGCTCTCCTTGATCTGCTGCTTGTCATCAGAGTGAACCTTGTGAGCAAAGTGGAGACTGAGGGCTGTCTGTGCCACAGCAACCACAAAATGATCAATTTTAAAATAACTCTACAGAAAGTCATGACTGGCCAGAGTCTGAATCCTGATTTAATATTGACTGCATCTTGAGCTGGCAATAATGGAGCATTGACTCCAGTCTTGCCCTGAGGAGTCGAGTTCATCAGGGAACAGAAACCTCCTCACTGCCACATGTGCCAAGGCAAAGCAATATGAGCTGTTAACTATTCACAAAGACTCACTTGTCAAGTGATTTCAAAGGAATTGATCCACAATCATTCCTGTATCTCACAGGTACTTCAGGTCTCTTGAAAGAAAGGTAGATGTCAACTGTTCTGCCTCTTAGCTACAGGGAAACTGAGGAACAAACACCTACCACAGATCACAACAGGTAAAAGAACCAATTCTATACAAGGTGTAAGGAAGACAGAGGAAAAATAGATTGCTGAAAAAAAGGGCAAAATCTCACGATTAAAAAAATAAATCTTACTGCAGTGTAAATCCAAAGGAAACAGAGAGCAATATCACAGAATAATGTGTGATGTGTATAAACATCTGCAGCCAGCAGCTGGAATAGGTGTGAATACTTTTTAACAAACACTATGCAATATTTTTCCACACAGTTTTTCTCATCCTAGACTCCTGAATATTGAAAAACTCTCCCAGTCAGCTATAGCTTACAAGTTTTGTATGTGCATTTGTCTTAGTCATCAGTGGAAAATCAAGTAAAAGTGGTTAAAAACAGACTTCTGTAAAACTTTAAAATTACTTGAAATACAGATTTTGACCTTCTGCAAATGCAAAGACTGACAGTAATTGACATGAATGTTGTCACGAGTACTCAAAATCTACAGGATTATATTTTCCCATCCTTTTATTAAATACCACATTGACAATGAAATCAGTATGCTTTGAATTCTGCATAATCTTTTACTTTCTGTCATTTCCAATATCATTTTCTGCAGCTGTCGTAAGAGAGGTGCAAATGTAAAATAACAACTGTAGTATACAACCTTCTTTCCTAAGAATAGGCTCAAATTTTGTATTCATGTGCAGAACACAATTCTGGTTTTTTAATATTTTTCAAACCAAAATGATGAAACTTCTTCCCTAATAACACATGACTAGCAGCACCTAAACACTGAAAACAACAGCTGCAATGGCTGTATTTTTATACGTAATTGCTAAGTGATTGTTTCCAATAGGTTTTTTTTCTGTTCTGTTACTTTTACACAAATTTCAGCATAAGCTCTTCCCAGGACACCCACATATCAGAGATGACTTCTCAATGCTTTCTGTGGAGAATTAGCATCTACATTGTCATCCTCCCCAGAGGGTACTGCAGCTTCACATGGGTTTTCAGCATTCCTTTAATAGAAACTGATCCCATTTCTGAACTCAACAGTTGTGGTTTTAGTAGGGAGAAAGAACTGGAGCAGACCTTCTACATCCCTGAGTTAAAGAACACATCCTGTAATTTTTGTAAGATACTCATCAGCTTATAATGAGAAGAACAATAGTACAGATCACAACCGGCCCTGGTTTGGGGATGAAAATCTCAAAGCAAACTCATGCTGAGCCACTGGGATGGATCGTCTTTAAGTGCTCTTAACATGCTCAAGAGGCAACTGGACATGGCACTCTGTGTTCTGGTCTAGTAGGTAAGATGGTGATGGTCAAAGGTTGGACTCAATGAACCCAGAGGTCTTTTCCAACTTAATTGATTCTGTGACTCTGTGATTCCATGCCTTGATTAAATACACTTCTCCCTGCAGAACTGCAGCTGCCTTACAACTCCAGCAGGTAGGGGGAATCTGCAGCTTGCAGATTCTCTAAACAATTCTCCCTTCTGCTTTTGTCTGAAAAGAACCAAACTGGGGCAGTACAAAGATGTGGAGTTGGGAACAGGAACATCATGCAGAAGCCTTACTGACAACTCAGGGAATGGGAAGCAGTCAGGAGTCTGGCTGAGCATGTAGAATTGCTATGGCAATGATCTACCTGAGGATCACAGGTAACCTCCAGCAAATAAATCAGCCTTTTGACACCTTGCATTTAGAAAGCTTTGGGAAAACATGGTGAAGGCTAACGCTGCTGCCCAATTCGGATGAATCCCATTTCTAGCTCGTGGTGTTACTGTACCTGCTCACTTACAATGCACGGAGGAACTTGTATTGGACTTGTACAGCTTCTCTAAATGCCAGGGAAAGTAATGAATACAAAACTGTTCCCCTTCTAATACATCAAATGATGTGCACAATGGAGGCCAGCAGATTACATTCAACCAGGAGAAAGCAGAGAATCAAGCAGTGAGAGTCAGCATTATTCACTGGTCCTGCCAAGGATGTTATAATTTTGCAAACAGCTGTTTCAGGATGATTGATAAAACACAATTGATCCAACTGTGTGGGATGGAGAACATGAAATAACATCAAATACATCAAAGATTAGTGCATCAGCTCTCCTCCTTATGGCCACAGACCACAAGATGCCCATGAGACCTTCCTTCCTTGCATCCTACAGATGTGGAAACTCAGTCTCATAAAAAGAGGTCACACCTCTGTCCTCCCATTTCCAGAAAAGGACAAGATATGCTTGGTCTACATTTGTGGAACTAAATAGAAATAGTATGATAGTAAGAGTTGACGAGCATTTCAGACACCACTTAAGAACACCATCACATTATTTTTCCCATATTCTCACAAGGTTTAGGCTTTTCTCCATTTAAACAGCTGAGGAGGCATCTTTTTTCCTGAATTATACATAAACCTTCATTACACATAAAAGCAACACTAAAAAGACTAACCAAAAAATCCAATTTATACCATAAAATGAACATGGAAGTATTCCTAGTTGAAAAAAGCAGGAGTCAACTCAAATAATTCTTAATGCAAAACTGACGAGTGTTTAGTTACTTTTGAGACAAATAGAAAGAGAAAACTATTTAGTAGTGCTGTTAGAGTTTGTGCTTATTTTGGCATGTACAGAACCAACCCATTTTCAACAGCCATTGGCTTTTTGCAGTCTGTGCTGAGTCAGAGCTATTCAGAAGCTATAACCAGCTTGTACAATACATGATATTTATAGATTTCTTCTGTCTGACAAGATCTATTAGAACTACAAAATAAATGCACAAAAATGTAAATGTCCATATTAAAATATTTTTAAAAATGCTTAGTAGAAATATTTTAATGAAATAAGGCATTGTTCTATACACGTGGGAATTTTTGGTAGAAAAACACAAGTTTGATAATATCTGATTCTTAAAAAGAAGATCAAGAATGTGGCTTTCTACACTTCTTAAATTTGCAAGGTAAACCACATTTCAGGAAACCTCAATTTAAAAAAAAAATAAGGCGTTCCAGTAAATGCCAAGATAAAATTGGCTCATATTCAGTCCTATGATAAAATATGCATATAATCCAAAATCCAAACATCATCAGGTTAAATAAAATCTAACTCACACTCTAAGCGAAAAAGTACCTCTTTGCTTACATTTGGCAATATCTACAAATAATATGTGAATAGTGAAAGTAGATACAGAGTCCTGTGGAACTGTTTAGTGAAGAGTCTGTTGGGTGGGTCCCATTCCTGCTGCTATTGCTGTTGCTGAACCAGTCCCTACACTCTCTATTTTCCTATTCTCTCATCTGCTATATAAAATAGGAGAAGAACTGTATTTTCTATGTTTGGAACTTGCCACACTGGCATAAACAAGTAGAGAAGATGGTAAGTGAACTGAGGACATCGAGTTTGTAACTCACACACTTCCCTTTCCTGCAGCAGGAGCAGTTTTTTTCCCATTCACACAAAGCTTGTACAACAAGGTGGTCTTTGCTTTTTTCCCTACATTGAGCTGAAAATGCCAAACCGACGAAGCTGTGTGTCAGGATACAGACTAGGAACTGATATACAGCCCATCTATTTGCAAATCTGGATTAAACCATATGCAAGGTCACTAAACATGGAGGGGAATGATTCTTATTGAGCAACAAGATTGTTAATATTAAACATTTGATGTTCTCATTATTAGTTTAATTTAACCCATCACCCCTTGGCTTTTTTATTGTAGCATAAATAATTAATCGCTTCAAAATTGCAGCGGATAATATTATTAAAATAATTATATAATAAATGCATATTAAGAAGTTCACCATCCTTTAAGGTTTGTTCGATATTATTTCTTTCCCAAATCCCCCTGCTTTCTGTTTTCTTCATTCTGTGTAATTCCTCAACATTTTTCTTCTAATGAGTTACTAGTTAGGGACTTTGCAAGTACTCTGGCTCAAGAAATACAGAATATCTGGTATTTATTAGATTAGGGAATTTCACTGACTTTGATTTGACTTTAATTTAAGCCAGTAATCTAGTGCTGCATTATTCTCCTATGTAGTATGACTTTGTGGCACCCAAAATGTATGCTCATTTTGTGGAAATAAACCTTTTAAACTAATTTAGCTTTTAAAAATTACGGTTTTTAAAAGAATGTATGCTTATGAGGCACATTTGAAAGCAATTATAACCTAAAATACAACTAAAACAGTAGTGAATGGAAGCAGAAGCAGATTTTAAGTGCCTCATGGCAATTCATGATTTAAAAGTGCTTCACAATTGGATGCCAAACAAATGCTTTGTGTGAATTCAGGGTAAAGGATAACCCATAGAAAAAGAAAAAAGATGGTAAGACTGTATTTTGGCTTTAAGATATCCCCATCATGAGGAAAAAGGTTTCTGTTGACTACTACAGTTCAACAAATTTCTTACTATTGAGAAGCAGCCTTATCTACTTGAAATGCACTTTCTAGAGGCTTGGGAACATCCATACAGAAAAAAACTCCAAACATCAGATTCTTGTTTTGGCCTCTTTTTTGACTTGAAGGGAAAAGAGAATGGGGTGGGCTATGACTCTAAGCAGTACATTTACGTGGTCAGATCTGGCTCTGCAGTACAACTGATGAAGACTTCTCAAGCCTATTTCCAAAGCCCAGTGAACTCTATAAGCTTCAATAGGATTTAGGTCAGTTATTTCCCAAGGGTTCATTTACTTGGGGTGTTTTCTATTGCCATTGAATACTGTTCCATACAGATCTCAGCACAGACCTTTGACACTCAGCTGATTTTCAAGAATGTGCTGTGACAAGGATGATGCTAGAGAACCCCTCGAGGGTGGCTCCCTGGTGTTTTCTAGGCACACACATGCTGGCTTTGCCTATTCTGGAAAACAGCTGAACGATAGCCAGTTGTAGCCAAAAGTTTGCACAGAACTCTGTGGATGTGCTGTCTCTGGAAGTGTGAGCTCACATGGAGCAGAGAAACCTCCCCAGCTGCCTGCAGAGCCCATTCTACTGTAATAAACCATTGGGCTAATTTTCTAAGTGCAAACAACTGTAAACAAAAAAGTGGTTGGTGGAAAGCATAATCTATCAGGTGATAAAACAGCAGGAAATGCTAGTGGGAAAATGGAGAAAAGCAATTGCATATGGGATTGATGCCTGTAAAAAAACATGAAGGATGAATTTCCTCACAGAGGTAGAGCAGAGCTACTTAAGTCGAAAGATGAGCTAAGGTAACAGTATCAAAAGGTTATCAGTACAGTTGAGATGAAACTGTGCAAAGAATTCCTAACTACATGAATTCTGCTTATAACATAACATGACCATTTCGTGGAAAAAATTACCTGCCTTAATATTGAAATTTTGAAGGACTGTTCCATTTCTACATGATCCAGTGCTACGGTCCTGGGTGCTGAATAAATATCAAGGTTAAAATAATGAGTTTAGAATCTCTAGCTTAGAATAGTTCATGTTTCTTCATCAATATCCAAAGTGACCCTTTCAAAATCATTCTAAGAAAGGCATTTTCCCAGAAAAGAGATTCATCTTTCTTATTTTCCCCAATATAAGTTTAAAACAGCCTGGCTTTCCTCTATTCAGATAAGCTAGTATGTTCTAAATATTGTTTGGTTAATTAGTTGGGAATGTTACATGTGCTCTCTATTGCAATATCACAGAGTTGGACTTCAGAAATTCAGCTTGCATGAAGCCAGTTGTTGACAACATGTTACTGCATTTCCACTATGTCACTGACATCAGTGTAGAAGAGGTTCAGGCAAATGAGTGTATGTGATCAATAATTCAAAATAAAAGGCAAGTTTCTATTGGATTTTTGATTTTTGTTTTGCCTCTGGAAAGTTAGTAAAAGTGACTCCCAACAGCAACTATTTTCACAGGTCAGTTCTGTACTCAGTTCTGTAACTCTGAGCCCTTATGTGGTTGTGTAGAACCTGCCACCATTCAGGAAAATTAAAATCCATTTTCCACAATGTTTGGAAAAAATTCACTGAGCTTGAATAACAAATAACAACAAATATCTAAAACATTCTAAAACATGCCTTAAGCAATACTTCCTTTACTTTCTGTGATTAGTGATAACCTTACCTTTCTACATAGTCCTCTACATTGTCCTACTGAGTTGGAGTTCTGAATGTAGGTGTTTCATGAGGTTCTAAAAATGAGTAAAGAACTCACAGGCTTTGCTTGCAGGATGTCCAGCAAGACAGGCCATTTAAAGTAAAAGTCGTTCTTTCCTGCTTGTCTTCTTTTGCCTGATTTCAAGAGAAATACATTAATACATTAGCCAGGAAACAGAATATGCCAGAACAGAACATGTTGCCAGAACATGTCAATTTAGGTCCCTCATCTGCCATACATGTTTTTGTGTAAACTCCAGCTAATCAGCTTCTTGTACTTTGGTTACCTACAGAAATAACAGCATTGCCCTGTCTAACAGGCCTATTTTTCAGGAAAAAAACCACCAAGAATAAAAATGTGACAGCTGTCTGTGGTAATGGAAGCTAAATATGTTTTACAATAGATAAATTTAGTATGCCACATTTGGTTTATTCAGCCTGCATATTAATCGAGCCAAAGAGAATGTCTTGTTCCTTTTGGTAAAGTGCAATGCAAACATAGTCCTCACATACGTGTTTGCTATTAATAATAAGAGATACTTTTAGATTCAGGGGTGAAATCTGATTTTCCTGGCAAAGAAGTGCAATTTTGAGGATATTGCATTCTTCTACTGCATTTCCAGAGTTAGCACAAGAGGAAAGGAGATATCCCTTTGGGGAGGGACAAGTCACAATGGGTTTGGTTCTTAGGCAGTTTAAATGGCAACGTTAGCAAAATGCTGCAAATAAATGAGCTTGCTAAGAGCAGAAGATAGCTTGGACAGCCAGGTTTCTGCAGGCCCATTGGTTCCTCAATCTAGGGAGGTAATTACACAGCCCATTCCACAGTGTGAAATGGATAATGATATACCCCAGTGGCCCTGACTTCTACAATCAGCACTTTGGGACATTCCTCATCCCCAAAATAGATCCTGCTGACCAGTCTTTGGCTGGAATATAGCCAAATCTGCAATGAACAACAGCATCCTAGTCCTGTAACTGCTTGTCACTAAGAAAGCACATCCCAGGTCTTGGCTGACAAAAGCATTCACATGCAGTGTTCTGGAGTTTACCTACAGCCTGGTAACTCAGTGCACAAACACTCTGCAAAACTTTCTTTCTCTATATAATCCCGACTGAAAAATCAAAAGAAAAATGACACTTCAATTAGTAGTTGATATTAAAAAAAAGTAATAATTTTACCTTATTTTCACTCCCTTGGAATCTTGAACATTGCTAAAACAGGAATTAGAGGTTTTAGTGCAGATTCTCCAACTCTCAGCTATGTAATTGCACCAAAATCTTTGTATATCACTCATATGGCATACTAGTTTCTAAGGTGTACTGTGGGGAATATGGCCTTCCACATTTCTTATTATTAGTGGGATTGTTCTTAATGACGATATTAAAATTATCAGAGATTCTAAGATGAGTAGAGATCACCAAAACCTGTATTTGCCACCTTCATTCAAAACGTATATTTAAAGTGCATAGGGTACAAAGTAACAGCATGGGATCCATCCTTCAATTACAGGGCTCCCATTAATTCAGGCAGATAATCTGAGATTTTCAGTTACTGTGGGAATTTTCAAAGTAATTAATGGCTTTTGGACAACATGACATCATTGCAATGACTGACATTTGGTTGAACTTAATATGTCACTTAGCATTCACTGCTAAGCAACCAAGCTTTTGGTATGCTGAATGTCTGAGACATGAGGTCAATGTCTAAAGTGTATATGCAACACAATTACTAGTAACTACCAGTCTCTAGTGAAAATGCACTCACTTTAGTTATTACTTTGGCAATTCTCCTCTTCCAGAAAAATTAAGCCTACACAATGGTCTTTCATACAGGCAACTGTGTCCTCCATAATTTATAGTTCTGCACTTGTTCTAAATGTAGGCATCTCCCATTTATTATTACCTGTATTGGTGTTTGCTGCTTAAGTACAGCAATTGTGGCCTGAAAATAATAATGACAAAACAAGATAATTTGCTTTAACTTCCATTTATTTCATATTTACTTTAACTAAGGTCTGAGCTATTACCAAATGGATTTCCAGGAGCAAAAGGCAGATCCAGAGCTGAGTTTGATGTCAAAGTTCCACAACGAGACACTGGAATTTAGTCTGGTTAAGTGAAGAATAATTTAAGAGTCTCCATAATGGAATCATAATTCTGACCACATCAGAAAATCATTGCACTGAGAAGCAATTCACATGTGCTTCAACTTAATATTCCAAATGAAGACCTAACTTTGGTGAATTCTCCTTATGACACTTGTTCTCTTTCAGTCTGTCTGTTCTCGGACTTTCTTATATAGTGCTGCCTTATACAAGATCCATGAAATTTTACAGCTTTTCACCAAGTAATTTTTTCCACTCACAGAATGTTGCTTCAGGAACTGGTTCCACCTTTTCCAGGAGTAATTTGGAAAGGGTCCCACCCTGACCAAAACTGACCTCTGACTGATTGCTTCAAAGCCTACACGCCCCAAATGAGAGTAACTGCCCAGGACAAGCCATGTAATAGTGATCTCACCTGACAGAATGGGAATGATACAAGTGAAGTAGCAGCCAGAGTAGTGGAACACAAAATGGATCACTTTCTTCCTTGCAGTGCTCATTTTCTTTTCCAAATACACTCAAACAGGAAGGATAATGTAACAGCTGATGGCCTCAACTCCAGAAGTTATAGACCAAAGTATGTGATTCATATACACTGCAACTAGTGAAGATGAGACATATTAAGTAATTCTGGAAGGAAAGCAGCACTTGTCAGTACCATTTTAGTGCTAATACAAGGAATCCATAGCTCTGCTTTAAACAACTTAGCCATAATTTGTGTGATATACCTTCCAGGCAGTTAGATGCATTTTTTCAGCAATATGACCATAAACTGCTAGATATTTTTAGCATTTGGTTATGATTAAATTATGCTTCAACTATCCCAACATATCAGCAAATGTCAACTCAATTCATATTTAGCCAACTGTCTTAGCTGTAGCTAATATAAGTGCATTTATATTTTAATCTTGTCAACAAAGATTGAAGACCAAACATTATTGACCACTATCAGAGCCCATTAACTCCAGTTTGATCATAGTGTTCTTACCTAAAACTGGGGTAAATGCTAGCATTCTTACCCAGTTGCAAATGTATGAACTTTGCACATAAAAATGTAAATATTAGTATCTGTGCATTCCTATGTTCTTTATCTGTACATGTGATCAAATCTAAGCTACAGCTGAACCACTTTAAGACATCAAGGAAACTTAAAAGCATGTAAAGTAGTGTCATTTTAGAAGACAAATTTATGCTCCAGTGAACCCCAAGAACTTCAATGAACCTCCAGGTTTTTAAGGATCTTTCATCATAACAGATGTTTATGTTAAGCATATTACCTACTTAGAGTATAATTTTTCATTTTGTGAAAAATTCTGCCCTTGACCTCTGAATTGCAGACAAAATTCTTAAGCCCAACATGGCTCTTCAAACCAATTCAACAGAAATCTATTTCACTGAAATGAAAACCATTTTTCAAATTTGTAGAAGAAATTCATGATGAAAGAAAGAAATGCAGAACAACTGTCTTCAGATTCTGAAGTCAGCATATCTAGATTTAATTTTAAAAAGTATTTTAAAGGAAGTTTTCAAATACCTTCCAATAGCATTTTCCACTATATGAGAACTCTCCATTCCACACTCTGTACAATTCTCATGAAATTTAGTCTAAGATTGACACTAATTTAAGTAAGAGTTGCATCTGTCCAAAGCATCAGCTTTACTCATATGATTGTACCTATTTATCGATTTTATTTTTCACAGAGTAGATGTTTTTCACAGTTAAATGCTTGTTTTGAAACCATTTTAGCCAGCATTATAGCTCAGATAAAACTGTAATACTTAGACAAAGCTAAAATCAACATTCTAGAACAGAATCGGGCTCTTGGTATCTTATTTCCACACTTCTAATTTTAGGTCTTCTCATTGTAAAGATCTCCTGAAGCATTTCCTTAAACAGCTGGGATGTGATCAAATCCTTGTTCTTAATATAAAACACTGTATTAGCCACTTGGTACATTTTCAAAAGAATTTTGTATCCTCAAGCAACAAAGATCCAGCTAAAGTAACTTTTTTCCTCTTACTGCTTCTTACACTTAGAATGCAGGATACTGGAATAATATGTGGTGAGTAACTATGGATACACAAACAGAGGCAATCAATGTTTTGTGGATATTAATTTTTCAATTTATCAACCTCAGCTCAATCCAAATTTCATGCTCTTTTCTCCTCCAGACCCTCCTAATGAGCTATTTTCAGTGAGCTCAGTGGAATTTCCATAGATAGGATACAACCCAAATGAGCATTCAGCTGTGCTCCAAAAAATGGGTAAAGGAAGCCAAAAGTTATCATCCTCTTGCTGAGAGCATCTTAGTGCTTAGTGGAGAGAAAAGGAGTTGCATGGCCTTCAAATGGCCTTAGAATCATGGAGCAAAGAGGTATTTGAGTGAAGAATGACTGATTAATCTTTGTGCATGGGTTTGTGGTTTTTTTAACACTTTCACTTCTCAGCATAAAACTGCTCTTTTAAAGGATTGAGAATTTGCTGATATAATCTACTCTAATTCTAGAAATACTTTTCTTAGAAACACTGGGGAAACCAATGTCATTTCACTTTCACAGCTCTGAAAAATTTCGTTAATTTTGTTAGCATGCTCTGTACACACACAGAAAACTGAGATTATAAACCAGTTTTAATCAGCTTGATATGAGCTAGCTCATCACTGCACACTGTGATTAGGGGAGGTGATTAGTCTTTATGCTGTGCAGTCAGAGTGTGAGCTGATCTTGTAAGGCAATACGGGTATTGGCTGTCCCTTTCCTCCGGATAATCGCAGGGTTATAATCTAGGTCTAAATGGGTTACTTCTCAAAAAAAAAAAAAAAAAAAAATCAAACTAGAAAACTGTTGTTAAATTGTTCTTTGGAAGAAGAACTCTCTCATTTCTTCAACAATTTTTAGAATGTAATTTTTTTCCATTTCTACCCAGTAAATCCACAGATCAGACTTCAAAGTTCTGATGAACTCTGTACTCTTTTCAACAGAAAAATAAAAAAATGAAAACTTGTCTCATTTTGCTTGATTTTTTTTCCCTAAAGCACATGCCTGCATATTCAAGGGTATTTTAGTCTTCCAGTTCATCTTTGTGTGAGTCTGGAAGCTTCTGTGTTCGCTGCTCGTTGCTCCATTTCCAAGGTGCTTCCCAACATCAGCTGTGCTGGGTGAGACAGCCCGTGTTAGTTACAGTCCTGACTGGGCAGAAATGCAGCACTTCGACAGTGCTTCTCCCACCGGGAGCTGCTCTGATCCTCTTGTTAAACTGGGTTTAAACTTCATTAGATTAACACCGTCAGCTCGATTTGTCCGGGGCAATAGGGCCCCCTGCTGCCCTGGGAGGGAACCGGGACATGGCCGGGAAAGGGAAAGAAAATTCTGTGCATTCCCAGTAGGAAAGGACAGGATGCCCCTCTGCAAGAGGCAGATAGGAGGGAAGCGGTCACAGCCCCATAACCCCCTCCTGGTCCCTCTCACACACACTGTGGTTTCCATCCGTGCTGGCACGTCCAGCTCTGATCACCCAGTGCAGCCATGGAGCTGCACAGAAACCACAGCTCACCCCGCAAATGGACTGTCCTGCTAAGATAATACAAGACAGGCTCTATTCTCACACCTGCTGCTGCAAACAGAAAGCCTTCTAGCAGAATTCTAAGCAAAAATTCTCTTTGGCTCACTGTAATACAATTTGGAAACCCAAAGCAATACCTCTCCGTTTGCCCTGGCTGGCAAAGCTCGCTGGGAGCTCAGGAGACTCCTAAAATTATGCTAACCAGAAAGTCAGCTACAGATTTAAAATGCTACTGTGAAAATATATCTGGGTTTGGGATCACCATCCAGTAGCTGTTGAGCATAGCTGTGGCTCTGCCTGGCTCTCCACACCGAGCACAGTGAAAAGGAATAAGCGCAGGAGGGATGAAAATGTGTGAATTTTTGCTGCAGTTCGTCCAGACCTTTCTGTTTCATGTAATGGCCATTTCAAGAGCTCAGGATGAAGACAACGGGAAAGATTAAGCTCCTATCTCTGAATGCAAATGTACATCAACTTCGTCTTGCCATTTTAGTTACAAACCCACTTTGGTCTTGCTTACTTCTAGAAATGCTAGGCAAATCACTAATTCAAAATAATAAAAATATCTGAAAAAGTATCTGAGCAAGACTATATTAAACCCCCAAAAATTCCCAAAACAAACAATGTCACCATTGGCACGAGGAGTTGGCCAATGATGTATCCAGACACAAAAATGTGAAAGTATCAATCCTAAACCTCACAACATCCAAACAAAGTAAACTAGTTAGAAGGCAAAGCTTCAACAAAACTCCCCAGAACAGTAACAGCAACCAGAGATCACCATAGACTGTAAAAGGAATAAGACACGAGAGTCAGAAGAAGCTCTTTTACATGTTACACCCATCTTTGAGAAGCTCAACAACTTTATTCTCAAAGGGTAGCCACAAATACCCTTCATCTTTTCAGGGGTTCCACTATAGATTTTACTGTTGTTACCAGTAGCAAAAGCAGCAAAAAAAGAACCATGACAATATGTATACTTTGTTTTCCTTTTTTTTTACTTGCTGTATTATATCATAATTTTCCTCTTGACTTCAGCTGTCAGCATGTCGTGTTCTGATCCCCTTTCAAGCTTTAATGACAAAAGCCCCCAAGAGATTAAATCTTTTCATTCATCGGGTTCTACTTTAAAGTCTTCCGTGCCTTGAGGGAAGGAGAGAAAACACTAGAGGGTCAGTAGGGGGTTAAACATTCTTTAACCAGAGGAAACAAATGTGCAGGCACTACTAGTTGTCATAGGCTGGTGGTGGGGAAAATTGATTAGCAAATGAAAGAGACAAAATAGCTAACTAATTCTGCACATTTATCTGTGGGAGTTAACACTTTCAGCTACACGCTTTCTCATAAAACACTTCTACCAGCTTTTCTGGTTTTAACTGCTTTCATACACTTTCCATCAGCGCTTTGATTTCCAGCTAAGTGATTTCCACTTAAGTGAAAAATCTATCCATATGTACAAGCAGCAGGTGTTTGTTACTATTTTCCATGCCTTGACCCGCTGGATAGTTTTCTTTTGGCTTCCCCAGCATAAATGCCTTCGAAGTCTAATGCTTCCCACAGTGATTAGTACATGGAAGAAAAAAAGAAAGAACGATCCAGGAGTTCTTACAGCTAAAATGTTAACTTTTAGTGAAACAGATCAGAATATGCTAACAACCTCAGTCCTACCTTAAACTTCTCTGAAGGTTTGACTTAGTGCATGAAAGATTTCACAGAGTTTCTTGGGGAATGTAAACAAGCTACAGTAGCTCGGAGCAAGAAAAGTCAAGGGAATATCCTTTACTGGCATTGCATTAAGAGCATTTTCCTTTCCAGATGACTGCAAATGATAACAGTCTGTATTTGGCTTGAACTCTTGTACCAACTGAAAGGGGTTTTTTCAACTTAGGAAGACTTAATTCATCTCTAAGAACTGGTACCATTAGGGAGTTCAGCTTCATGTCGGTTTCTGCTTGATTTTCATTGGGCTCAGGTCTAGATAAGATTGTTGCTGTGATCAAAAAACTACTTGACTGGCCAAATTGTGTTTTGAAACATATGATCTTTGAGATATGCTCAGTGTATGACAAGTGAACATCCATTTAAAAACGAAACCTACTGAAAAGGTAGAAATATCGTACATAAAGTAAGTTCAAAGTAAAACAGTAAAAGTGTGTGGGGGGGGGAGAAACCACAAAAGGCAGCAAACTGAAAATACCAATCTGCATGCATCAAACGTTTTCCACACAGTACCTACCCAAACAATAACAGTTGCATGTTTTCAGGCTTCTTAATATATTCTGCTAAGAACATGCAAAACTGTTTTTGACGCTTTTTATGGTCATCTGGCATTATCTAAGTGATCTTGGGGCTTAAGTCCTTGTGAAAGTCAGCATCATTTTAGCCCTCAGTTCACCTAAGGAGAGATGTTTAAGGAATTTAGGTACCTGAAATTGTAGGTGTGTAGGTAATAAGATTCTCAAAAGTGCCCAGGTTCCAAATTTTCCCTATGAATTAGATATCTTAGGTGGCTTTGAAAACCCTAGTAACACTCTAAGCTCAGTTTTAGGTGTCTTTAAAAGCTGGGCATTCAAAACTGTGCCATTAAATATTTTTTTTAAATGCTGTCTTCTGAATCTCCAGGTCTTCCAAATCTAAGCTCTTGGCCTTTGCTTTACTGGGAATGATATTGTATGTTATATCTGATTAAACCTTCCAATCTTATTGTGTATAGAAGGAATGAGGTGACAGGGGGGCTCGGAACACCTCACATGCTTTGTTCCCAAAGGACTGCTATGGGGCAGCTCTCCAATAGCATTTCCATGGATAGAAGTAGAAATGGGCACTGAGTGTTACATTTTAGCCCCTGTGGATCCAGGATCCAGCATTCAGCATATGCTCTCTGCAGAACTCAATTCTGTCTGTAACTCACCCTCTCAAAGATATTATCTGTGAATCTTTGAACTTTATCCCCATCAGAGCTGTATCTACTCTGCTCCAAGATGCTGTTAAGATTAATTTGTCCACGGTTAACTTTATAAAAGCATCCATCTGTTACCACCATTTCTCTTTTGATGTTATGCTTTAAGTGAGCCATTTCTGGTGTTTTGTGTGAACATGCAAAACAATACATTCTTGAAGCAAACTGTGTAAACATTTCATACATGCATAACTGGAAACGCAATGATTACAATAAATGCTGCACTATCTATCTGTATGGCAATATGGACTTTTTTAGTAAAAAGAACTTGTGATAATGACAATCTCCTAGACACACTAGCTCACTCTGGGAATCCTCTCCGAATGGCATGAGAAGGTTATTCTAAAAGAACAAAATAATATGCCTACTGACAGGTCTTACAGCTCCTTTCCTGTTTTGGAACTCAGCTGCAGGCAACCTCTGTTACACAACGGCCAACATTAATTCAAGCCACAGCAAAGGTACAGGCATGACATTTTGACACAGTCAGGGATGCACCAGTGTTAGGGAGTCACTTGCTCACATGGGAGATGTACAACCTGCCACGCAGGGGGAACAGCCCTGGGTCATTACCCTGCTATTTCTATGTTGTCTATGTTGGCACAGTGTGCACTATATTTTCAAATAAGAAACAGAATTCTGATAACTGACATCTGTAAAATCTGTGTTTTGCTCCTGCAGTCTTTAGTGGTGAAGTGGACAGCAGTCAAGTACTCCTGACCTGCCTAATCTGAATATGCAGCATGAACAGAGTCCATGATTCTCTGAAAGCTAAGCCCTTTAGTCAACGTCTTCCTACTTAACATAATGTATCCTTCTTCTGCTTCATACTCTGGTATACCTTTCACCTGTTCCTGATCCCACTTGATCAATAACAATTACTACACATGAAGAAGGAAGTTTTACCTTGAGATGCTGCTGGAATTGCCTCACATTTCAAGCCAAGAGAGGTGGTGAAATGCAGCCTCTCGCACCAGGTTGTGGGACTTAAGAAAATAAATACCTTTAACCTTTACAGTGCCTGTGACATTTCTACTGATTATCTGAAGATGCCACAAAAATTCTGTTTATTTGTTTCAAGAGTATTCCAGCTGAAAACTTGTACTGCACCACCTAGCACAAGGAATTCGAGTTAACCAAGGCTATGCACAGCTCAGCCATTGTGTGAATTTATACGTTCTGAAGTCATTAAAAACTTCCTATTATATTTTAATGCATAGTTAATTGCAAGCAAATGAGTAGTTTCATGGATATCAAGGCCTAAATGTCTGCTGCACTGAGATTTCATTTGTCAGAGGAATCCTAGGTTTTTTTGACAGAGAAGGAAGCCAGAATATAAGTGCAGTTACTTTGCACAACAGAAGAAATAATCACGACATTTTAATGTGGGTGCACAACAGCAGCAGGATGATTTTCTAATTACTTATAGAAACTCATATACCACGAAGAGCTAACTATAAGCAAATGAAACACACTTGTTCAGCTGTCAGTACAGAACACAGAGGCATGTGGAAATGCAACAGGCAGTCATTGCCCCAGGCAAGCAAAGGGCTCCATGGACATCTTTGGCATGCTGACTGTGAAACTTCTTTTTTTTTTGTATTGTATCAATGATGGTAATTAAAACTGCAGCCCCACTCCTCGAGATGGCATAGTTTAATGAGGGGGTTTTGGTATCATTGGTATTTGGATGTCAAAATATTTTGCAAGTTCTGTGATAGATAATAATGTATAATAAGGTCTTTAGTATGAAGTTCTCTTTTAGTTGGCAGCTTACCAAAAATGGGGCAAAGAAACTTTTTCTGTCCTTAGCAAACCCTTAAAATTCCAAGGAAGATCAATTTGGCTACATCTTTATCTGTGAGGAAGCCTGTTCTGCCTGTGTATATTCACGTAAGTCAGAACCTTCTGTGCTTTCATGCACTTCAAACCTTAGAGGCTTGTCTGTCACTTCATTTTGTTATTTGTAAGAATTCTTGGACAGGAACAAAAGATGTAGGTTCATTCCTTGGTTTGGAATAAATGATGAGGTAGCCATTGTCAAAACCCTCCTGGTTCCTTCTGGGCAGAAAGGTTGGCAAATGGATGTTTTAGTGTATTTTTAGATTCTGTTTGAACAGCTGACAAAGACAAAATAATTGACCACAGATGCAAAGTTAGAGAGAGGCAGAACTGAAAGAATCAGTGTATGTCTGGAAAACGTCTAATGGGGATTGGAGGAGGATGGGCAAAATAGATGGAGTTTGATTCCTGGGACTGAGTTTCACATGTATATGATTGTTACAAGGCTCAACCTCAGACTAGTTTTTTTTCCACTTAACAGCATGTGGAGCGTTGAAATTGTGATATTTGGTTCTGCTTGAATAATCTTGGTTTGTTAAAAGGTTCAAATTCAAAACTTTGAATCAATGCTTTAAGAAACCCAGAGATTTTACATATGTGGACACAAGACATGTAAAGACATTTTTTGGAATTTAAGAGCAAGTCAGACTAAATGACACAACATATATCAAGCGATCTCTCTTGTTATATAGGGCACATGTAGAAGACACGTTCAAGACAGATGGACTTCATTTACATGAGATGTTCAAATGAAATTACTGTGGTTACTTTTAGTCTTGGGAAATTCTTCTTATGCTGTAATATATTCCTCTCATTCTTAGAGGAGTATTCATACAGTGATCTTCAGTTTTAATATACTTTCTGGCAGACCATAAATGAAATACATACTGCCTAAACATGTATAGGTTTCTAATGGCAGAAGAGCCTATACAGATTGCCTACAGCTGTCCCAACCACATGAAACAATTGAACAAGCTCCAGTAACCTTATTTTGCTGTAAATTTATTCATCAAATGTTAGATGTTAGGCCACAGATAAATAATGAACAGTTTGGCTGCGTAACACTGTCTGTTGGTACAATTTTTACCCTCTGCAGCAATAAAATCTTTCCCATAGGATGTATACAAGGAAATATCAAACTTGTTTTCTTGGGCTGTTATTGAATTTCACAAATGAAGATCATGTTAGGAACAGATTGTTGACGAAAATACCTCTTTGTGGATTGATTTTCCAATCTTCATTTAATCAAATTACAAGATCTGTCAATGCCCATCAGAGCAGATATTAGCAAGTATATTGTCTATGCACGGGAATCAACATTATCATCCTCAGCTGATATGCTCATTTTGTTTGGGACTGAGCCTATGTAAGTTTAACAAGAAGAATTTGCAAGAATTTTAACTGTCTTTATATAAACTCTATTTTGTCAATTAAAGAAATGATTACTTGTGTCTGAGACTTGAAAACATTTCCAGCAATTCAACATTTTCAGAGTCTTGAGTCAAAACCAAGAACAAACTGAAAGCCAAATTTATTCTGATGTATTTCAAATGGAGGATAAATCTGGTCTCAAGATTCCAGATCATGCTTTGTGCAAGTCTGGAAATGTCCCAACTTCTTTTTACTTGTATTTGGTTATAATGCGGAGCAGGATAATGGGGGGACAATGGCTGTCACCTCTTTCACAAGTGAAAGAGGGAACCGTTCTTAATATCTGCCAAA